>WOXC01009109.1:1850000-2227500 GCA_011680675.1 Gymnobelideus leadbeateri
GAGATAGAACATGTAAAGAGTAGTAATATGAAATAAGATTGGGAAGGTGAGGCTGAAACCAAATTTTGGAAGACTCTGAATGCCAGACTGAGGAGTCTGGCTTATATTCAATAGGTAATCTGTAGCTGATAAAAGTTTATGATAAGGAGTGACATGAAATGCTGATGGACTGAATAGTTTGAAGCCTATAAATGTAAAATCTTTTCTCAGTTACTTTGTTATGATTCTCTAACTTTATGGGACTATAAGATCTTAACTTAAAGGAAAAGAAGGGAAGGGAATACTAATTTATATACCACCCACTATATGCCAGGCATGGTACTAAGTACTTTATAAATATTATCTCATTTGATCTTCACAATAAGCCTGCCAGGTAGGTGCTGTTATTATCATTATTTTACAGATGAGGAAACTAAAGCAAACAGAGGTTAAATGATTTGCCCATAGTCATGATTAGAAGTATCTGAGATTGGATTTGAACTTAGATCTTCTTGACTCTAGGCCAAGTTTTCTATCTGCTGAGCAACCTTGCCACATAGATGGCAATAATTAGGTAGAAGGATGACTAGGGATTCCATATTACAGTGTTCTCCTCTTGTAGGTAGAAAAACTGTCCAGAGAAAAGTGATCTGCACAAAGAAAATGGGTTGGAAGCAAAGCAGCTATTCAAAACCATATTTTAATGACTGTACATGAATAGCCTATATCACATTGCATGCTGCCTTGGGGAGGGGAAAGCAGAGGGAAGGGGAGAAAATTTATGACTCAAAATATTATAGAAGTGAATGTTAAAAACTAAAAAACAAACAAATAAATAAATAAAATTTAAAAATAAACAAAATCATATTTAAAATGACTGTTGAAAGAACATTATCTTGGGAGTCAGAGCATCTAGGCTTGACCTTCTTCTTAATACCAGATTTCCTTGGCCAAGTCACTTCCTTTATCTGGGCCTGTATCCTCATTTGTAAAGTGAGGGGGTTTGAAATACTATTTCTTTCCTTCCAACTCTACATCTCAGGATCCTAATAATAATCATAACTAACTGTGGCCTGCACCTTGCAGCACCAACAGAAAGGTGAGATTGCAGACAAATGAAGAATCATGGACCAGGCAGAGATTGCATTCATATGTTTATTGCATGCTATGCAAATTTCAAATAAGCATCTGAGGGTTAGGGTTTATATACTGTAGCTGAAGCACTTAACATGATACTCATCATACTTTCTCATGGGAAACTTCACATAGTTTGCTACATGAGGTACCTAACTTGCAACTTTGCCAGAGGCTACTCCTGTGGGCTGCTTCCTTGCTTTCTTATCTCATGCATCACTCAACTAGCCAGGGTTTCAGAGACAGCCAGAATGTTCCAAGGCTCCCTTGTACAGGGAATGAGTAACAGGGAGGGATGGTAATAGTGGTGGTGAGTCAATATCCTGAGATAGTGGGCCCAGCAGACCCCTCAGAGCTAACTTTCAGCATCGCCCCCTACATCTAAACAGGTCTGCTGCCTGTGCTAAAGATCACATTGCTACTCAGTGAGGACATTTGAGGTCCTGGTACAGGCCTTCATAACTTCATGACTTCATGCCTGCACTGCTTCAGCAGCCTGCTTGTGGGTATACCTGCTACAAGTCTCTCGCCACTGCATCCTCCACCAAAGTGATTTTTGTAAAGCACAGGTCCAATCATGTCACCTCCCATACTCAGTAAACTTCTGTGATTCCCTATCATTTCCAGAATCAAATTCAAAATTCTCTCTGTTCAATGTTCAAAGCCCTTAATAACCTGGCCATCCTCCCACCCCTCTACAATCTTCTTATACCTTATTCCCTCCTCTCCCCTCAACATATTCTTCAATGCAGTGACACTGACCTGGCTATTCCATGAATGTGAAACTACATCTCTAGGCTCTGGGTGTATTCTCTCTCTGTCCATCATATCTGGAATGCCCTCATTATTCATCTTCACCTGCTGCCTTCCCTGGCTTCCTTCAAGTCCCAGCTAAAATCTCAGCTTCTCCAGGAAGCCTTTCTCCAGCCCTCTTAATTCTAGTGTCTTGTCTATTAATTATTTCTTATTTATCCTGTATGTAGCTTGTTTGTACATAGTTATTTGTATGTTTTCTCACCCATTAGATTGTGAGCTCCCCGAGTACAGGGATTATCTCTTATCTTTCTTCATATCCCCAGACTTTAGCACAATGTCAAGCACAGAGTAGGAGCTTAAGAAAGGCTTTAAAAATATTTTGGATTACAAAATAACCTTTGATTCTTTGGTCATTTTGAATGTGACTCCAATCCTGATTCTCTAGTTTTTTATAAATGCTTCTTCCCAGGAATTTCTTTCATGTGTAAACTCCTTGCGGTTAGGGATAGACTTTCTGTTTGCTTGTGTTTGTATTTCCAGTGATTTAGTGTAGTGCCTGGCTTATAGAAAGTGCTTAATAAATGCTCTGTCTGTCTAATGGCTATCTTTGTGCAATTACTTGATCAACATAGGATTCCTCATCATACCTGAGTTTCCAGTTGGTTATTAGTGCTAGGTGTTTTGCTTACAGAGAAGGAATGAGTGCATGTATCTTGTCAGGAGAAATCACAGGCTGATGTAAATTCACTCTTGTCTCTTTCACTGAAAGGTAAACTCCATTTTGCTGAAGTTTCACATTCTTCTCTCTCTTTAGGAGGTAAATATTTATCACCTAGAAATGATAAATTTCATCATCCAGTTATTATTTGAAGCACTATGATAGCCAACCAATTGTGGGAGTGTCATAGCACAGAATCTTTACTAACCTGCCTTTAGCCAGATTTACATGAACCACTTTACACAAATTAGAACAATCACAGTTATATTACATTTCCCCTTAGATTAGGTGTGGGTGAGCAGGATAGTGAGAGGGACTGAAAACTATGCTATTCGATGATTGGTGGAAGAAGCTGAGGATTTTTAACTGGAGAAGAAAAGACTGGCATATGTGATGACTATCTTCAGCTTTGTTACTACCATGGTGTCATTTTGAAGAGGGATTGGTATTACTTAGACACTTAAGGAAGAGGTGTTGCCAATGAAAGCTATAAAGACAAAGATTTTGGCCCTTTATACTAGATGCTTCCTTCTAGTCAAAGCTATTCATCTGTGCAATGGATTGCCTAGGGATAGGGGATAGTTCTTCAAGAAGAATTTTGATGTACACTTATCAGGAATATTGTAATGGACATTCTCTGCATTCCTCTTCATTTAGAGGTTGAATTAGGTAACCTCTGATTTTCTGTCCAATATTTGAAAGCCAGGGAATCTTTTTAGGTCATATTATATAAATGTAAGAACCTTGGAATCAGGTGATTCTGTCATTATTTCCTGTTCTGGTGTTCTTTGATTTTGTTCTATAAAGTATAATATCATATGAATACTTTTCTATCAATCAGTCAGTCAGCGTATCAATAGACAAAGCATTAATTAAGCACTGTGTTGCTTGTTGGGGATACAAAGACAAAAATGAAAAAAAAGTCCTTCTCCAGGAGCTTAGATTTCATCTATCATTGGCAGTTAGGTGTTGTAGTAGATAGACCACTAGTGCTGGAGTCTGGTCAACCTGAGTTCAAATCCAACCTGAGATACTTACTATCTGTGTTATCCTGGGCAAGTCACTTAACCTCTGTTTGCCCAACTGTTTCCTCATCTGTAAAATAAGGATAATAATATAGTAATATATAATAATATAATATATTATATAATATAATATATAATAATATAATATATAATAATATAGTAATATAATAAATAGCACCTATCTAGCAGGGGGTTGTTGTGAGGATCAAATGAGATAATATTTGTGAAGGGCTTAGCATAGTGCCTGGCACATAAGATTTGTTGTCATTGTTCAGTTGTGTCCTACTCTTTGTGGCCCCATTGGGGTTTTCTTGGCAAAGATACTGGAGTAGTTTGCCATTTCCCTCTTAAGCTCATTTTTTACAGATGAAAAACTGATGCAAACAGGGGTAAGTGACTTGCTCAAGGATACATACAGCTAGGAAGTGCCTCAGATCCCATTACTTCAGGCCTGGTACTCTATCCATTGCACTACATAGTTGGCACATAGTAAGTAGCATATAAATGTTATTATTATTATTATTTTTATTATCACCTGAGGAGGCACTATGTACATATATTGGTGCTAGAATTTGAACCTGTGATTTTAATAGTATGCAAAGTTTCTAGGTGAAGTTACTGTTTGTCAATGTAAAACGGCACCTTCTCTGAAATTTAAAGTCTTAAACCTAGAGTAAAGCCTAGAATAGTAAGAGGTTAAATGACTTGTCCAGAATGACATAAGCCAGTAAGTGTGTAAGAAGTACAACTTGATGGGGCAGCTAGGTGGCGCAGTGAGTAAAAGCGCCGGCCTCGGAGTTGCGATGACCTGAGATCGAAACGGCCTCAGAAAATGAGCACCCACACATAAATTGAATAGCTGTGTAACCTTAAGCAAGTTACTTAACCCCAATTGCTTTAAAAAAAAAAGAAGTACAACTTGAATCCTGCTCATCCTGGCTTTCAGGGAAGTCCTCCATCTTGACAATATTCTCTGATAAGTGAATGGATGGATAGAAAGTTAGCTAGCTAATGTTCACAATGTATACAAAAACAGTATAAGGGTTTTTGGGGGAATGTGGGAGAGAGGCACAAGCATTTGGATGAATCAAAAAAGGCTTTATATTGAATTTTGAAAGAAGGAATTTTAAGTGTCCAGGGTCTGGAGCAGGGGTGGGGAACCTGTGGCCTTAAGACCACGTGTTGCCCTCTAGGTCCTCAAGTGGGGCCCTTTGATTAAATCAAAGCTTCACTGAACAAATTCCCTTAATAAAATGGTTTATTCTGTAGAACTTGGACTCTGTCAAAAGGCTACACCCAGGACTTAGAAGGCCATGGATGTGACCTGGAGGTTGCAGGTTCCTCATCCCTGAAGGATATGCATTCCAGGCTTGAGGCAGCCTGTGTAAAAGCACAGAAAAGCTTCATTTTTCATCAGTATCCCCCAGCCCCCAACGATAAATTTCTCACCTGAAATCTCATCATCATGCAAATTGACTCAGGTTTTCATACTCTATACATGCTCACTTATGTCTCCCTTTAGATTGGGGGACTGGAGGGCAGATCTTTAAACTCTTCCCAAAGCCCTTGTTTTCTTCCCATCTCCCTTTTTTCCTCTTCATTTTGTATATTGTTTTCTCTTCTGCTCCACCATTAGATTGTAAACTCTTTGAGGACAGGAACTATCTCTCTTTTTTTATTTATATCCCTTTAGTTTATCAGTGTTCCTAGTACAGAGTTGGTGCTTAATAAACATTTATTGAATTTTGAATTGATGGCTTGGTACAGTTTGTGAGGAGTAGCAAGAAAATGATAGAGTCATCGGGTCTGTGAATCAGTCAGTCACTTAATATTTATTAAGCTTCTACTATTTATCAGGTATTGTGCTAAACACTGGGGATACAAAATGCAAAATGCAACCAGTCCTTGTTCTTTTTTTTTCACATTTTAATTTTCTTTATTATTCAAAAAACATACTTTTTTATTTACTTTTTTGACTCTGTGCTTGTGCCTTCAACACCTTCACAACAATTTTCTGCTCCTCAATCAGGAAAGCATGCTTGATCCGGTCATGGACACATTTAACACACATGGAGCCACCATAAGCCCTGCTGACATGCTTTTTTGTCTTTGATAGCCTCATAAGAACTTTAGGTCTCACCGCACGAACACCTCGAAGTCTTCCTGGGCACACACCACAGGCTGATTTTGGTGCTTTTCCAACTTTCTTGGTATAAAAGTAAACAATTCTATTACCTGGGGTTCGTGACAGCCGAGTTTTGTTGGAAGCTGTATTGTAGGACAGCCTACGACGGTATGTCAGACGCTGAACCATTTTTAATTTCTGTCAGGTCCGCCACCAGAAGAGGGAAGAGCAGTCCTTGTTCTTAAGGAGCCTACAGTCTAATGGGAGAGACAACATGCAAACAACTCTGTAAAAACAAGATATATACAGGATAGTATACAGGAGGGTATGGGGAGCAGTCTCAGGGGGAAGGCATTAAGGAGGACTGGAAAGGACAACTTGTAGATAGTGAGACTTAGGTGAGACTTGAGGGAAGGAAGGGAAGCTAGAAAACTGAAATGAGGAAAGAGAGCATTATAGGCACGGGGGATAGCCAATGAAAACACTTGATTTGGGAGAATGTCTTGTTTGAGAAACTTCAAGGAACACAACGTTACTGAATGATGGAGGAAGTAAGTGGAAGGTAGTAAGGTGTAATAAGATTGAAAATTTCAGTAAGAGCCAGGTTATGAAAGACTTTGCAAATGAAAGGGGGTGATATAAAATAAGGCTAGAAGGGGAGTTTGGGTAAAGGTTTGTGAAGGACTCTAAATACAGAGCAGAGGAGTTTATATTTGGTATTAGAGGCAATATGGAGCCATCAGGGCAGGTATGTGGTGAAGTAGATGGAGTTCCAGACCTGGGGTCAGAAAGACTAATCTTCATGAGTTCAAATCTGGCCTCAGACAGTTACTAATTGTGTGACCCTGGGCAAGTGACTTAACTCTGTTTGCTGCCTCAGTTTCCCCATCTGTGAAATGAACTGGAGAAGGAAATGGCAAACCACTCCAGTATCTTTGCCAAGAAAACCCCAAAAGGGGGCACAAAGAGTTAGACACAACTGAAAAGCAACCAAAGGAAAACAGAGGAACCACTGAAGTTTTTTGAGTAGGAGGGACATAAAATGGTTAGATTTGTGCTTTAGGAAGAATACTCTGGTTATTGCATGAAGAATAGATTGAAAAGGGGAAAGACTTGATGTAGAAAAATCAATTGTAAGCTGATAAGGACCATAGCTAAATTGTTAGTCATATGAATAGAGCACAAGAGTTGAATGCAAGAGATGTTGTACAGGTTGAAGTGATAAGATTTGGAAACTTAATGGAGTCAGCTGATTCACTCTTCAGTGAATTTAGAAACTTGTGTAGTAAAATATGTTATTCTGACCTAAGCAAGATTTGGCATTGTACCTTGTTGACAGACTTTATATTCAGAGTACTCCAAAAGCTTAAAACTGCTCTAAGATTTTTGGGATGCCCAGTATACCACCTCTCTCTTACTATAAGGTTTATTTCCCTTTATTGGTATTGGTGTTAGGCAGCTACGTGGTTGAGGGGATAGAATGCTTGCCTTGGACTTAGAAAAGTCTGAGTTCATATCCTGCCTAAGACACTTATAAGCTGTGTCAAATATGCAAATTACTTTACCAATAACTGCCTCAGTTTCCTCATCTGTAAAATGTAAATCATAAGTGTTTACTTCCTAGAATTATTTTGAAAATCAGAGATTTTACATATACACATATATATTTATATTGAATTTTCAAACTTAAAAGCATATAAATGCAAATTAGTATTTCTAAAATGAGATTAATATCTACAACTGTTTTCATGCTATATATTAGACTCTATTTAGGTATGGAGATAAAATAAAATAGTTCCCCCTCCCCCAGTGAAATTAAGCTTTTATTTCATTTAGTAGGCATTTATGAAGTACTGTTGATAGTACTTTGCCTTACTTTTTTTTTTTAAGCAATTGGGGTTAAGTAACTTGCTCAGGGTTACACAGCTAGTCATTATTTATGTGTGGGTGCTCATTTTCTGAGGCTGGATTCGATTCTGGGTCATCCCAACTCCAAGGCCCGCGCTCTTACTCACTGCGCCATCTAGCCACCCCTCTTTGCCTTACTTTCAAGGGGATTGTAATACAATAAGGGAAATATCACATCCACAAATATTCCATAAAGGAAGATGAAATAAGAACAAAAGTGAGGTCAGACAAAGTGTTCAGAGATATTCTAGGAAAGGTCATCAGAAGAGACTTGCAGCGCATGAACTTGGCCTTGAATGAAGGGGAAAGTTGCACACACATGTGCACATGTGCTCGCTCGCATAAGCACACACACACACACACACACACACACACACACACACCAATAATGAAACGCATTTCAGATTGAAATCATGCTATAGGTAAAGGCCATGAGGCAGTGGAGAGCAATAAAGAGTGGAGGATAGTGAGTCATCCCATTTTGGCCAAAGTGTATAAATAATACATGAATAGTTGTGTAGTGAGAGATAATGCTGGAAAGGTATTTTGGATGTAGATTGCAGTTGACCTTTTACATCAGGACATTATTTGGTAGATAAATAAGGACCATTGAAATTATTTGAATTGAGGAGTCATGTGATCAGAGTAGTGCCTTTTATTTTGGACAATTTTTTTAAACAGCAATTATAGATCTATTGATCAATTTTAGGTTGTGTTTAAAACATAATAAATTGAGTTTCTAGCTCCATCATTTTTCAGCTATTTACTTGAATTTTCATTTTGTCTATCTTTCTTCTTCCCTTCCTTTTTCCCTCCCTCTTTCCCTCTCTTCCTTTCTCCCATCCTTCCTTCCTCAGGCAGGAATTGCAGTACTGATTAGCACAGAAGCTTTAACTAGCAATGTTTTTTTCCAACCTGGCTCTTCCTTAGGCAGCCTGGTATCCCCCTACTCCTAGTGATTCACCATATTTACAACAGACACCCAATCAACTTTAGCTTCAAGCTAGCTCACATCTCCTTAATTCAAGTGATCACTAGCATTAGACTCCCCAACTATCAGGAATGACAGATGTGTGCCACTATCCCTGGCTAAACTAAGTCTATATATTTAAAAAAAGATGCTTTATCTTTTGCAGCAGGGCTAATGTTAATTGTCTGTACACCAGCAGCAAGGTGGAGGGACACCAGATTACCTAAGGATGGCTGATTTAAGATAGAAGCATAGCAGGTCAAAGCTTTCCAATCAGCAATTGGGTTGGTGTCATGAATGGTCACTGTGCTTTCAACCTAGGGAGACCTAATCCTCACCAAAAAGAAAAAAAAGTTTTAGTTCAAGTATTAAAAACTCTTTTGGGAAAGATTTTTTTGCATATAAAATTTACTTGTAGGAAAGTTATAGATGATTTTATATACTTGGGCCATCTCTTTTCAGGAATGAGTTTTCCTTGTGTCTCTAAACTCTCATTAATTTTTCACAGGCCTGTGATAGTTTTTATTTATTCACATCTGAGGTTCTTTTGTCTGAAAAGTACTCATTTTTGAACATTACATATTCATGGTTTGGGATAAGGAACTTATTAATGTGTCACTGTGGGAAACTTACTTTGGCTTCATTTGTGAATGTCTTTAAATTTGTTGTGGTCAGCAGACAGTGCTGAAGTTTTTGATATGTTCTGTTAATGGAGGGCACAGAAGTTCACTTTTGATTCCATTATTGTGTTAGGCAAATAATAGCATTTAAGTATTTTAAAATAGTATTGTAAGGGATAAAAGGACAATGTGGATGGTAGGGAAGAAACAAGCTATAAAAATAAAGCTTCTTATTTTCCTTAGTCATATTGCTTCTCATAAATTCTCTTAAGTTTGTTCATGATTATTGAAAAGAATGGAATATTTAAGAAAATGTGATGTACCTTAGTTTCGCTAATTGCCCCACCCCAACCAATCTTTCCAATCACTTTGTCATTAACAGCATTTTATCTGAAAACTGAGAGCCATACATAGTCACATTGCTGACCTTTGCTTTATTATGTACTGTGACTTTCTCAGTTTGGGATTCCTACTGACATCATGGAATCCCTTATTCTGAATGATTAGAGAAAATACTTTAACACATTACCCTTGTAAATTGGAACGAAAGAAATAAAACCTTGGCTCATGCTGCTTTCATGAGAGAGTAAGAAAGTAACATATGTTATACATTGTTCTCATAGTGAGAGATACTACTGCTTGGCAGGAGCAAGGTGTTTTGGGTAGGTTTGTGGAACTGTCTTCTGTTTGATTTTAAGTTGCTTCTGATATGATGAGTGGCAGAGCTTTTGTAATGGGGCTGTTGCTATTTCAAAACGACCTCTAGTGTGAAAGAGATGTGTAGTGTGCCAATGAGTAAATTCTCAGACCAGGAAATTTTGTGGATAGAGCATTTGATTTTGAAGTCTGTCAGAAATGTAAAAGACCACTTGGTGCATCTCTCTTCCAAATTCTGGAAACAGAAATCACCAGGGAACAATTTTCCCCTCCCAGAAAATAACAAAATCATTTTGATTAGCAAAGCAATTAGCTTCATGGAATTCAGAAATAACAGCATAAGGGGACAAAGGAATTGAATAACCCTTGAAAGTAATGTTCTAACAATGTTTCTGTAATGTAAAACATTTGTTTCTTGCAGTTATCCCATTGGTAGCTCAATGGTATTATATTGCCAGTTATATTAGAAAGCCAGGCAGTGAGAATACTGTAGTCTATTAAGAGTTTGTGAGTGTATGCATGTGTATATTGTGAAATAATATCTAGTGTAATGTGAAGTGACAGTCAAAATTACAGCTTTTCTCTTGCCGCAAGGGTACTTCTCTGCCAAGTATAGTAATATTGTTGTAGCAGTGTTCAAGGTTGTCAGCAATTCTGGGTTACTCTGCAGAGAGCCATAACTGTGTGTGGAAGCAAGGCGCTTCCTGTCAGGGGAAATACTATAATTTTGATATATATTTGTTGGTGCCAAAATTGCAATTAAATAGGAGGTGTTGGAAGAAGGTTTTATTTAACCAGCTTGAATTTGTTAATTAATTAGTAAAAACTTGTATATTTCAAGAAACATTTTCATGTTTCCCCTAGTTAGATTTTGCAAAATTCTGCCTTGTTTGTTTAGAACACACACACACACACACACACACACACACACACACACACACACAGAATCATTTTAATAATATTAACTGTTAAGTCTCCTTTTTAATAGGGTTGTCTGACAATGGTAAATGTAACATTTAAGAGACCATGTATTCATTAATAGGACCCTTTATATTTGTATCTTTCTCTTTACAAAGGAAAAAAGTTGCCTTTCAGAGCTTATGTTTTTAATAATTTGCAAAACATCAGTCCATCTCGATGGTAATATTGCAGAAATGTTTGTTCCCTGGTCTTTTCATTACTGGGGATAATAAAGAGTTTCTCAGCAATGACTATTTTCCCCATTCTCAAGGAGGAACAATAATGTTACCTGAGTTTACTGTAGCCTTGCTTTTCAGATGAAAAATACCTTGTTTCTTGAATAAGTAGTAGAAAGACAATAGAAGACCCAAATGCTGACGGTATATTAAATACTTCCAGGCAGTTAAGTGTAAAGAAATAAAACAATGAAAAGCTTGTGTGTTTTTTAAAGGCTTATTTATTAGTCTTTAAAAGCTGTGGGGGGACAATCCACCCTCATGTTAAAAATTTGTAAAATTAAGTGAGTTTCATTTTCCTATAAAATATGAATCTAATAAAGTTTTATACCATCATAAAATGTGGCTACTTTTGTCTCTGTCTTTCATAAAAAAGAAATATTCCCCAAAGTATATCACCAAAAATAATTAATAAGCAACCTTTCATAGTTATTTTCTAAAGTTAATTATTACCCTAAGAAATCAATTTCAATTTCTTCAGATTGAGAGATCCATTTGCAGCTGTGGATTTCTAAAAAGAAATTTAGTTAAAATGCTAAATGGAATACTTCCATCCCCTTATAAAATGCCTTTGCTGGATCGAATAGTACCAGTGATTTATCTAGAACCCTCTTGCCAACTTAAACCACATGCCAGAAAAAAAAGTGGATTCAAAATATAATAGAATCTTTATAATCTTCTGTACTAGAATGGTTATGTTATAAAAGAAATGACAGTTCTCTTATTGAAAGCAAGGGCAAAATTATGTGTTATGTTCACAAAAGAATGTTTCTTGGTTCATTTTAGAAGAACTTTTCTTCATTTAATACAAACATTGTGGAACCTCTTGAGCTGATTCTTAAAATGTTTGTTCCTCCAGCTCAGGAAACTAGATATGAAAGGAGCATAAAATTAAAGACAAAAGGATAGCACCTTTCTTCCCCTCTTTGTTACTTTGTTATGGTGTTGATGGTAACAAGTCACATATTTATTGACATTAATAGTTACAAAGCATTTTCCTCGTATAATTCCACATATTGACAGATAATTATTATCCATATACTTTAATATGGGTAATATGTAGTGTAGATAATATCTGTATTTTATAGATGAGGTAACTAAAACTATGAATTATTAAGCAAATTGATCATGGTCACACCATGTAGCAAGTACTTGGCAGAATAATATTTGAATATTTGGTTGAAATCATTGAGTTGTGGATTAAATCCCAAAGTCTTTTCCAGCTCTGAGATTTTATAGGAATTCCCTGCCCTCAAACCTCTCATAGTTTGGTAAGGGAGAACATACAGTGGCCCAAAACAAACATAATACAAATTAGAAAATAAATATAAAAGATCTAATAAGTGATATGGAAGACAGGGGGAAAGGGTGGTATTGAGATCACAACCTATTTGGATGTTTGTGAAGTCTAGAAGGTAGAAGGGTTTGGGTTGGGCTTTGTAGGAAAATAACAGATTTCAGCAGATCTTATGGGTTGTTAGACTATATCCCTCTGCTTCTCTCTCCCCCCACCCCACCCGTGTATTCTTTTCCAGTTCAGTAAGATATCAGCAATGACTTTTCACCAGGGATCTCTGTGTCCCAAGGAAGGGCAGTGTAAATAGTTCATGTTTCATTTTCGTCTTGTCCCTAAAAGATAAGACTATTTTGTCAACTAATCCCTCCCCCCCAAACAGGGAAACTGAGTATTACCTTAGATGATGACTAGTCTGAAATTCTCATTTTATAGGTAGGGAAGCTGAAATTTAGGAGAAATGAGTTAGTCAAGCTCACATACAATTAGTCAAGGCTATGGCCTATCTTAAAACTAAAGCATCTTTTACATTACTTTTAAAATTTCTGTCATGATCCACAGTGAAGAAACAAAATGGTTAAAGAATGTATCCTATCAGCCCATTTAGCTATTTAACATTATCTATCTATCTATCTATTGATAGATACCTAGCTAGCTATCATCTCTCTATCTATCTACTTCTGCCTATGTATATATGTATATGTTTATGCTATGTATGTATGTATGTATGCATGTATGTATGTATATATGTATGTGTGCTCTATCTTTTAATCTTGGACAGACTATAAAGAAATTTTGACTTTGGTTCATAATTGAATAGTAGGAAGAGATTAGACTGGATTGTGTCCTGTGATTTCAGTGATCCAAAACTGATTATTGCTATCAGCCCCTCCTCCCTACTTTTTTTTAAACCTGTATTCTCTTATGATCCTAATAAGACACAACAAGAACTTAGAAGGATCAAAATACAAGTCACCCCCAGGATAATGGAAAAATACCTAATGAATGTGATCAGGCTGCAGCATATTGCTGATAGTGGCTTGTGTTTGAGAAGCGACATAAAAGATGTCATCAATGACATGTATGATGAGTTATATAAGAGTGAGGGATAAGAGGGTGAGAGACCAAGTAATAAAAGAGAGTCAAAGCAAGGTCTACAGTACATTAGGTGAATCTTCTTCGGAGGATTTCTAGAAAGTTATAGACAAAAATTACAGGGGATGAAGTGAAAGGTATACCAACATCAAGAACCACTAAGTACTGAAGTAATGTCTATAGTGTGGTATGTGATTACCTTGTAGTTACTAAAACTTAAGGTCTTTCAGGATGCTGTGCTAACATCTTTTTTTTTAATTGAATAAATATATTAAACACAGCAGGGCAGGTTATTCCCTGGCCAGCCTTGCTGTTATACTTTGAAAAAGCAATACAATTTCCTTTTGCTCACAGAGACTCAATGTAGCAGTACTTCCTGGTTTCCTGTGGCTCTTGTTTTCCTGAAAATGTATTTCTGTGCACATTTTGAAGCAGTTCAGAAGAAATGTAAAACAAAGATGTCCTTTCCCTTTATACCCCCTTCCCCCCAGCAGTGGGTTCCATTGTGACAACAGTGGGTTGAGCTAAATCCAGCTACGTCAAGTAAGTGCAATAAAAGTAGATAGATTGCCCTCTAAGCTTCACTTTATTGGATATTGTAATTGACATATACTTGTCATTTATAATCATCTGTCCATTCCTGGGAGTTGGGAGCAGTAAAGTTAATTGTGGCTGCTCATTTGCATTAATCTCACCTCTGAAGGGTACAGTAACCCATTAATATCATGTCATGATGAATTATCACAAATAACATTGAACATATTGATTAATGATCTCTGAGATTTGTATCTCGTTAAAACATTTTGTTAGCTCTTTAAACTTTTAAGCCAGTAACCAGAACATATAGAAGGGATTTAGAGATCATCTATGATGGCAAGTTATAGGACACATTTTGGGATCACTAGTGGAAAAGGTGGACCATTCATGTCTTGCTGTATTCTTTTTCAGGCATTTGATTCGACAGTCTCTTAATGGGAACACTGAAATCATAGGTCTTGGGTTCAATTTATGCTCTATAATACTTATTACCTGTGACTATAGGCAAGTTACTTTACATTCTTGAACCTCAGTTTCCCCATTTGTAAAATGAGGGGATTGAACTAAAGTCATTTCCAGCTCCAAATTTATTGCCTTATCATTTGATGAACTCAGTAAATAACAAGAAATAATGATGACCTTAATTTACATGGTACTTGACAATTTTCAAAGTACTTTCCTTAGAAAACATCATTAGGGCAGATAGCTTCCCCGTTTTAAAGATAAGGAAACTGAATCATGGAGGGGTAATGTGACTTACCTACAACTTCTTCATCAGCATATGATGAAGCTGACACTTGAACATATATCTTCTTCAAATCTATTTTACTGTGCTATCCAAATCATTTTTCTTCAAAAGTTTACTGTGTGCTTAAGAAATGGCAGGAGCTCTCAGGTGGAGTAATTTCTTTTCTTGCCACTCCTGTAATAAGTAGAATATTGATCTTTCTATATTATGCTTCTTCATTGTTCTATATAAGCCTGTTACCTTTTGTTTCTGTAGTTGGCACCAAGGTTTCCTGATCATGATCATGCTTTACTCAAGAAGCTTTAAGTTACTCATTGTTGTATTGGAGATAAAATTAATAAAGCCCTTTATAATATGGATCCCACCAATCTTTGTAGACTATTTTCACATTGCTCTCCCTTATGTGTTCCTGCCACATCGGACTGCTGCTGTTTCCTGTTGAAGATATTCTACCTTGCTTTGGAGCCCATGTTATCCTCAACATATGGATTGTTGTCTCTCCTCACATCTGCCTCTTGGAGACTTAGGATGCATTACCTTCTATTAGAGGCCTTTCTTGATTCTTCCCTGCAACCCCCATCCTCAGTTGGGAGTGCTGCCCATAGAAATTAGTTCATATTTATTTTGTATGTATTTCATAATTATTTATTTGTGGGTATATTGATTTCCCCTACTAGAATGTAATGATCTCTTGAGGGCAGGATATATTGTTTTGGGCTAATAAGTGGCATAGTAGATAGAGTGCTGGCCTTGAAATTGGGAAGGCTTGAATTCACATCTTGCCTCAGATATTTACTATCTGAATGACCCTGAACAAGTCACTTAACCTCTCCCAGCCTCAGTTTCTTTATCTGTAAAAGAGGGATAATAATAAGAGCATTCAATGAAATAATATGTTTAAAGTACTTTATAAACCTTAAAGGACAATGTAAATGTTAGATATTATTATTTATGTCTTTGTAGCTTCATTTCCTGACATTTAGCAAATGTTTAATAAGTGATTTTTAAATTGAATTTTGATCAAAATTCCTTAAAATATATTTCAGAATAAAAAATTTGATGACATACAGGATGAGGTATTTAGAATAAGACTACATTTCTTTTTTTTTTTTTACCTTAGTAGATATATTGTAAAAGACTGCTTATATTCCCCTCCCACCTATCCCACCCCCCACCTGGCCCATTCCCTGCTTTGATCCTGTCCCTCTTCAAAAGTGGGTACTTCCAACCTCCCCTCCCCCTATTTCTTTTCTTTCACTCTCATTTTTCTGCCTTGTTTTTCTGATGATAGTGTGGAAGTCAGTGCTAAGACTCTAACAAACTCCAAAGTCTATAAATGTTTGCACTAAATAAAAACTCTTTCCCCTGGTGGCCATCCATGGTCTGGCTACAGACTGCCTTTCCATCCTTATTTCACGTGACCTCCTCGTCTTTTTTTTCACATGACCTCCTCGTCTTCCTCATGCCTTGTTCTATCTTCTATGCATTTGTTTTTTATTTTTTTTTTATTTTTTTTTTTTAAAGCAATTGGGGTAAAGTAACTTGCTCAAGGTTACAAGGCTAGTCATTTGATTTATGCGTGGGTGCTCATTTTCTGAGGCCGGATCTGATCTCGGGTCATCCAAACTCCGAGGCCGGCGCTCTTACTCACTGCGCCACCTAGCCCCCCTTTAGGGCAATTGGGGTTAAGTAACTTGCCCAAGGTTACACGGCTAGGTTTTTGTTTGTGTGGATTAAGTGCCGGAGGCCGGCTCTGAACTCAGGTCCTTCTGATTCCAGAGCCGGCGCTCTATTCACTGCGCCACCTAGCCGCCCCTATGCATTTGTACAGGAGTACTCTTTTACTCCTTATTGCTTTTTGTTGAAATCATTCATTTTTAGGGGAGAAGTAATGGGGTACAGTATAAAGACTATTGAACTTGGGATCAGATGACCTCGATTTAAATCCTTCCTAAGCATTTGGCTTTAGGTGAGTCACTTATGTCTCTCATCTCCAGTTTTTTTTTTTACCTGTACAATAAAGGTGTATGATGGGTATATATATAATTGGGCATAATGGACCCCTGTGGCAGTCTGGTGAAGCCTATAGATTCCATTTCAGGATGCATAGGATTACAAAATAAAATATTTATATTGAAACACATCAAAATATTTTTTAAAACAGTGCACAGATGCCAGGTTTGGAACTCCTATACTAGATAATTCCTAAAATGTCTTCTGTCTTGAAATCTGTCATCCTATGATTCTGTTTTCCTTCAAGACCCAGCTCAGGTTTCATATTTTCTTTGAAGTGTTTTCCCAATCTCCATCTATTCTCCCTTTCATCCCTAAACTGAAAGTGATCTCTCCTATCTTGGATTTTCTTATTGCTAATCTCTCATTTAAGAATTGTTTATGTATGGGGCGGCTAGGTGGCGCAGTGAATAGAGTGCGGCCCTGGAGTCAGAAGGACCTGAGTTTGGAGCCGGCCTCAGACACTTAATCCACACAAACAAAAACCTAGCCGTGTAACTTTGGGCAAGTTACTTAACCCCAATTGCCCTAAAGGGGTGGCTAGGTGGCACAGTGAGTAAGAGTGCCGGCCTCGGAGTTGGGATGACCCGAGATCAGATCCGGCCTCAGAAAATGAGCACCCACGCATAAACAATGACTAGCCATGTAACCTTGAGCAAGTTACTTAACCCCAATTGCTTTAAAAAAAAAAAGAATTGTTTATGTAGATATATATATTTTGTCATACTCCCAGTTAAATTATAAAAGCATCTTGAAAAAACGTCTTATTCTGGGTTTTTATTTTTCATTTTTGTATCTTGTACACCAGTGTCTTAAACATAATGTTTGAGTTTAAAAAGTAACTTAAAAGTAGCATTTACAAAATTGGGACTGTACATAGTAGAAGACACTTGTACTCTCTATACCTCTAGATTGTTGTGAGTAAATAATTTTGTTAAACTGCAGATTTCTATAGAAATATGATGTATTACCCTGTAGTCCTCCTCTTTACAACTTGAGAATAGATTTATAAAAGAGGGATCTTTGGTTTGTAACAAGTTACTATCAATAAGTATCTAGTAAATTATATTGATACTAGCTTTATAGGCTTTAAAAATAATTTTTTTCTCTCCTAGCACAGTGCCATATATGTTCATTAACTTGCATAACATCCTTGCCTTCATGATGCTTATAGAGCAATAAAGTGATATACCAACTATAATATAATGTTACATGTAATATGCATTATATATACATATCCCAACTAAAATATAAAACAGGGCATAAAATGTACACAAGAGAGGTTTAAAAAGCAACATGAAGTCTGAAGGATGATTAGGAAGGCCTTAATGAAGGAGTTGGCATTTGTGTTGGGCCTTGCAGGCTGAGTAGGATTTTGATAGATAGAAATAGGAGATTTTTCTGAGCATAGAGAACTGTGTGAACAAAGAGGCATGTAGGTAGTAAAATATGAGGTATGTCTGAGGATACTTAATAGTTCACTTTTTTCCAGATGAAGGAAAGTAGTGTGAGATAAGGGTGAGGATACCAGATGATGGAGAATCTTGAATGCCAAGCTCAGGAGCCAGATAAACTCTGAGCAGATAAATGAAATAATATGATCTGTATATTGAAAAGATTGGTTGTGTACAATATGCAGAATGTATTGGTGGTGTAAGAAAATGTATGAAGTCAAGGTGGTTACAAAAAGAAGGGACTATTACAAACATTCAAGGGGTGAGTATGATTAGAAAACTTTTGCTTCAGTGTTTGTCAAAACAGCATTTTATTTACTTTTTTAATGGGGCTTTTATTAAGCTTGTTGACATTGTGATCATTTGCCCTATTTTTTGAATTTCTTATGTATCATCAGCTAGGTCATAGAGTGAGTGGATGGAGTTTTGGACTTAGAATTGGGAAGATCCCATTTTGAATCCTGTATCAGACACTTTTTAGTTCCGTAATCCTGGCTATCACTTTGTGTTTTTGAGTCTCAGTTTCATCATCTCTAAAAAGAGGGCTGTATGTCTTTATTTCCAATGATTTTGAGAGGATAATATGTGTAAAGTACTATTATAAAGGGCAGATTTTTTTTTTTGAATGGTAGCGTGGCACCATTCATAGAGAGCTGGCCCAGAAGCCAGAAAGACCTGTGTTTGTATCCCAGCTCAGTCAACATACTATTCTGGACAAAACCTTTAATATATCAGTGTTCTAAGGAGTTATCAGACTATAGCAGAGAAGGCAGTCACCTGCACAGGGATAGGGAGTGTTCTTATGTAGGAGTTTCCTTTATAAAAAACATCACAAGTCTGGTCCCCATCCCTGTTTATTCATCACCCTTTAACAGAATCAAACCTCTCAGGTTTGCCCTATGTTACATAGATGATGTGTTTTTGAAAAAAATGAAGGTTATTTCCACAAATATTGTAAAGGTCCTTCTGAAGAAGACTGCCATACACAAATAGCTTATTGTCTCCCAATTCTGAAGATTTCAAAAATCAGCAATTTGTTTGGCAGGGGTATACATTCTATCAGTGTAGATAAAAATCACTATGTAACTTGGAAAATTGCTGTGGACAAAATATTCATCTTCTTTTGACCAGCCTGTTTCACATTTGCTCCAGCCTCAGAAAGGCGGGTCCTCAGGTAACCGCCATAAGATCTGTTTCTGATTCCACAGCCAGTCATTTCTGCTTGATCTTCCAGAGCTTGTACTGGGCTGGGATACCATTTAAGTATGAATGATCACCTCCATGTCTTGATACATGGAGAGGGTCTTCAGTGGATGCCTGAGCTTTACACTCTTTTTGAAAGATCTGTGTGACTACCAAATACAAATACAAAAGATGAAAGTTTTTCAGACACTTATGGAAGGATTTTAGAGCTGGGGAAGGGTACTATCCAAGATGCTTACAGGTGTTATGATCACAAAGGCATATTATAGAACACATTTATCCCTAATTGAATTAAGAAGCTTCTTTGAAGTGAAAGATATATAGATAATAGTAGTGCAAATCATTGTAAACATATACTCTGGTAATTCAAAAAATCTGATTTTTATCAATGTAGGTACTCTTTTGACCAAAATAGATTGTTGCTTCTCTGTATCTTAGTAGATGCTGTAGCTGCTGAGATTACTAATAGTAATATTTAATAGCAATAATAATGATAGCAGCTAATGTTTTGAATTTAAGAATTGCTAAGTGTTGTCTATACATTATATCATTTAATCTTCACAACACCCTTGTGAGATAAATGATATTAATAACCACATTTTACAGATGAGGAAATTGATAATCTGGATTAAAACATTGACCATTGACACTTACTACCTTTGCCATGGTTCCTGTATTTCTGTGCCTCAGAAAAAATTAATCAGCTGGTGACTGAGTCTTTTGGTGTTGAATCTCTCTGAACTTACCCGAGCTGGTCCTTGGGGAACAACATTTTATCTTTAGGCCCATATTTTAAATCTTCTCACTTTGGTAGGACCTGTCAGAATTTGTATTCCATTTCCTTAGTCTTTCAGAGACCAGGGTCACTTCCATACCATAAAGAGTTTTCAGAGAAGTACCTGACTGGAAGAGATGAGTGTTATGAGCTTAAGATTTTAGCTTAAGGTCCTAGCTTTTAGATGGTGAAAGTTATTTTTATATCATATCCTCAGGTATCAAAGAGAAAGTAGATCAGTAAAAATTGGAATAAGCCTTTAAATTATAGGAAGAATAATTTTGCACAAAATGAATTCACATGAATGATCACTAAGATCTCACTGGCCCAACCACCAAAATCCAATATTGTTTTTGTATTCCATTTGTGCATGGGCTTCACATCTTAACTTACACCTGAGAGCTTAGCTTTAAAGGAGCAGGTGTTTTCAAGCAGTCAGTGGACCATATGTGCTCTAGGTTTTTAGTCTAAATTGCTAAGGACAAGGTTGGAAGCTTAATTCTAAACTCTCTTGGTTTCTCAGCGCCATTTTATATCCATATCTTTAGATCAGAGAACAAGCATTTGGTTACTCTGCCAACCTCTAAAACATCCCACCTGTTTAGTACTCCCCTGGTCCAAGCTTTTGTTATTTGCCACCCAAAGCCCAGTGGTGAATAATGCATGATCGGGCTTTGTCTCCCCCCTCCTGCAACCCCCCCCCACCCTGGCATCTTTTTGTCCAAAAAAAGCGGGTGGGGAACTCACTGTGGGTTCAGTTCCACCCATGGTATTAATCCTTATTCATTTTAAAAATCTGCTAACGGAAATATTTCCATTCAGCTCATTAATCAATTGTGATCTTCATTCCCTTGTTTTGTAAAAGCTGTTGCAATAAATACGTTTTTCACAAGGCGAAAATCCAGGAGATGGATGCAGCAAGCGTAATTAATTGCACCCAGTTCCAGAAGATCAGCAAGTTTGTGCGATCCACATGCTGCTTTACCATATGGCTGCCCAGTAGGCGAAAAATTTGATTAATGTTTTGAAGGAGATTTTTTTCAGCAAATATTACAGCCCCAGATGAGGATTCTTTTTTTTTACTTTCTAGTATTGTTAGACTTAGCTGAAATAACTGATCCTTTGATTTAAAACTTAATAATATTTTGATCCAGTGAAACTTAACATGTAGTAAGAATTATGGTCCTCACATTTTCTCCTATACAGAAAAATAAGCTTGTCCTTCTGTAGCACTTAATATTTCCAAAAGGCCTTGCTCATAACAGTCCTGTGAGGTAGATAGTGATAACTCCTCTATGAAGCTTACCTTGACCCTTCCCTGTCAATCAGGGCCATTGCCTTTGGGCCTTATATAATACTCCTTTTTGAATATCTGTAATTCACTTTGTAATATCCTTCACTAATTGTATTGGTGTTTTATCCCTTATAATTCTATTCACCTTATGAAGAGAAGATTTAAACTTTGCTTCTCCCCTAGGGCCTTGCACACAGTTGACTCATAGATAAACGTTTGTTGAATTTGTTGAGTATAATGTTTGCTTTTTATAATTCCCCATTTCACAGATAAAGAAACTGAGACTTAGTCAATTAAACTAGAAAGGTAAGAATAAAAGTAGATTTATGGCAGGTTATAGGAGGAATCACTTTATATATAACTTTATAATACAACTCGCCCCTATTAACTTCCTTAGGGAATTTTGCAAACAGTAATTATATTGTTGATATAGAAAGAAGCATAACTTTATCCCTTCAAGTTTCTTTAAGGAGGACTTTTACCTTATTTGGTTAGCTTGTGTCCCATAAGGAGGCTACTATTATAGCTTTGAGGCCTATTGAGCCAATGAACTCTGCAGAGAGAAAGATTCTGTTCCCATGGTCCCTATGGGAACCGGTTGTCCCATGGGCCCTACCTAGTCTGTCATTATAAAAATGTACACTCTTAGTACTAAAAGATGAGGTGTTCAAAAGGGAATATTCTTAATATTGCCTGGGGAAGCAACTTCAAGCACATCACTTGTTTTGAGGGGCAGCAGTGTTCTAAGGTCTGGATTTGAGTCCTGATTGTTATATTATCTCCTTTGTGACCTCAGACAGGCAACTTTGCTGTAGGCCTCCATTAATTGTATTTGTGCTAGTTCCTTCAAGAACTGTTGTGCACTAGTGACAGCACAAGGTAATGAAAAGAACATAGGATTTGGAACTGGAGGATTTGCATTAAAATCCTGATTCTGTGACATATAGCCTGTCTGTATTTGGGCTGTCATTCAATAAACACACATCTCTTATGCTCTTTCCTGGGTCCTGGGTACCAAGTTAGGTACAATTCACTTACCCTCTTGGGACTTTAAAGTAGAAGGGTTGGACTAGATGATTCCTAAAATCCCTTTTAGCTCTAAATCCTACAAACTGACAAGAATAGTTCTTTTATAAACACAAAAGTCCCACGTGAGTGTGAGTAGTTGCTTGGGAAATACTGAAGAGTTTTTATGATATGGAGCCAGTGAAGTTGTTACTTATTGAGTGTTGGTGGAGTTTGAACACGTTGAAGAAATGTGTTCTAATTTCAAATGACTAAGAAAGGAATTGAGACAGTGAGAATGTTAGGGGAAAGAGGTATACTCACTGGATTTGATGTATAAACCCAGGCTTGAATTTTAAATAGCCATGGAAAAACATGTTAGAGTGAATTCTAGCCATTCATTTTACTTTGTTCTGGCAAATAAAAACTAGAATTCATTTCTCTTGAAAAAAATCAAGTAATAATTATCATAGACACATGAAAGGAAGCTTCTCAGTCATGGTATATTTTAAAATAGTTTAGTTCTGATCAAAGTGAGACCAGTTTCATAATTTACCCACTTTGCTTGCTGAGGTAGACATGGCATAGCTAAAAACTCCTGGACCTTGAGCTTGTACGACTAACTGTGTGTGAGTCTTGGTGGCAGGACTTACTAGTTATGTAATTAATTACTTCCTTTCTTTGAGCTTCAGTTTCTTCCCCTGTCATGTGGGGACAATGCCACCTGCGCCATCTAGTTTGTGGGGCTCTTGTGAGGACCTAATGAAATGATGCATATAAAGCTCTATGTAAAGTGAAAAACACTGCAGAAGTGCATGCTGTTACCGAGTTGGAGATAAGTACACATTTGTGGTGCCACTTAGATGATGTTACAGATAAGATTTTTTCAACGTAGAAAAGATGAAATGCTGTTCCAGAGGTATTTTCTCTAGATTTTTACAAACTTTTAGACATTTTTCATAAGCATGTTGTACAATAATTATTACCCTAAACTCTTACTCTAATTTTAAGCTGAAAATACAAATGATTTCTGGATTCAGTTATGTTTTCATATGACAGGTAGGACTTGGGAAGTATATGGTCAATTGGCAGGCTGTGGAGTGTATTCAATTATTCATGAGTTGACTTGTCTGAGGCTTTTTACTGCATATATCCACAGCTATGAAATTCCTAGTTGTTAAATTGGAAAGCTGAAGGCTGACTTCCTTGTACAAATGGTATCTCAATGACATATGTCCTAGGCTTTGTAGAGTGCTGTGATTCTGTAGTTAGAGAAGTTAATATTAGACTTACCGTAACTTTACCAGACCTGTTCTGACTTTTAAAAATCTAAATATCTTGGAAATATAAAAATGTAGTCATATTTACTATACTTTAACTCCATCATGTGTGTGCTTCTGGAATAATAAAAAAGAGAGGGTATTGAACTGACTTGAGTGCTCACTTGCTCTGATGTGGTAGAAAGAGCCAGAAGCCCTAGAGCCCCAGTCTTGGTTTCAGTACTTATTAGTTATATGATTGTGAATGGATCACTTCCTTCCTGACTTTCCTATATCCTGTAAGATATAATCATAGCTACCTTCCAACCATCGCGGTTTATTTGTACCATTTGTTACACTCGGAGTTGTGAAGAAAATGCTTTTTAAACTGCAAAGCGCTGTAGAAATATGATATGTTTTCACTATCATAATCTTTTTAACCAGAACATACATTAAAAAGAACACTTGAAGTCCTAAACCTGTGTTCAAATCCCTTGCTTTCCTGCTTAGTACCTATATAATGACTTCGTCTCTTTGTATACCAGTTTCCTTATCTAGAACCATAGATTTAGAGCTGAAAGGAATGTTAGAGGCCATCAAATCTGATCCCCTCATTTTACCAGTGAGGAAACTGTGGCACCAAAAGTATTTAAACCTAAGTTTTCCCAGACCCAAGTCCAGTGCCATAGCCAGTCTCCAATTTTTATTCTTTCTTAGACATATGTGCTGTTCAGTTGTGTCAGATCCTTGGTGATCCCATTTGGTGTTTTCTTGGCAAAGACACTGGAGTGGTTTGCCATTTCCTTCTCCATCTTATTTTACAGATGAGGAAACTGAGGCAAACAGCATTAAATGACTTGCTCAGGGTCACACACTAAGTGTCTGAGGCCACATTTGAATTCTTCTGCCTCTATACCTAGTGCTCTATGCACTGTGTCACCTAGTTGCCCTATTCTAAGACACAGACAGTAAAAAATGAAACAATTCCTGCCCTCAAAGATAGTACATTCTATTAAAGGAGCCAAGACATGTGTAAGTATATACAAAATATGTAAATTCAGTGAGGATCTGGCACATATTCGGACACTATTTTTTTGCTAGCATGGCATCATTTGCTAACAGACAACAGGCACAGATGATACTAATGCAGATGATAGCAAAGTGATGGTATCCGCACATGGGCCAGAACCTCCTCACATTACATATGCCACATAAATGAAAGGTAATTTGAGGGTTAGGGTACTAGCAACTGGGGGAGTCCAAAAAGGCTTTACGTAGAAGTTGGTGCTATGCTGAGCTAAATGTTAAGAAAACAAAGGATTCTAAGAAGGGCAGTTAAGGAGAGAGTGGACTCAGAGTTGGGAAGGCTTTTGGTGAAAAGGTTTAATGGTAGATAATGAAGTGTTGAGAGAAACAGTAACAAGGTCAGTTTGACTGGATCATTGATTAAGTGATAGTAGGTGGAGGCAGCTTTTGAAGGGTCTTAAATGCCAGATAAAGGAGTTTATATCTGTTCTAGAAGCAATAGGAAACCATCCAAGTTTGTTGCATAGGCTAGTAACTGTCAGACTTTTTTTTTTAAGAACAAACTGCTTTGGTAGCTGTGTGGAGGATGGATTGGGAAGGGGAGAGACCAGTGAGACTATTGGTAATAATAGAGCCTAGGGGAGAGGTGATGAGGTCTGGAATTAGAATGCTAGATAGATAAATAGAGAAAGGGGCAGAGGTAGGAGATGGTGTGGAAGCAGAGTCAGTGTTCAATTATCATCACAAAATATCCCAGCAAACTTATATTCCCTCCTTTGTAAAGTTCTAAGTGCTGCTTTCTTGAATATAATCCCCTTTTTGGTAGAAATCCAGAATATTAATTTATTAGGAAAAAACCTAACTGAAATGGGATTTGAGGCTTATAACATACTTTATATGCAATGTTTCATTTGATCCTCACAATAACCTTGAGAAATAGTATTATTATTCCCATTTGACAAAGTAAAAAATTAAGACTCATAGAGATTAAGGGAACTCTCAGGGCTGGTAAACTTTCTCTTGTACAATGTAGAGCCATAGGAGAGATCAATAAATCCTATCACTTCCTTTTGTATCTGTTATATCAGTGTTTGAAACCCAGTCTTTTAGCTCTGAGTCCAGAGATTATTTTCCCCTCTCTTTCACAGTGACATTGTGAATCACTCTATTATTTTAAATAGCAAACTAGCTTATCCATACTCAATCATTTATCAGAAAATAGCCCTGAATTTGATTGGGTTTGCTTAATTTGGAGGAAAGGAAAAAAAAAGCAAGTATGAGAAGGAAAAAAATATCACTGTGGGTTTTGTCCCATTTGAGGTAGTTGTGTTGTCATGCAAAACTAACACACAGCAGGATGTTCTGCTCTTCTCACAAATGCTCTGTTAACACTAGGAACATCAGCAGCTGGTGGAGAACAGATTTAGGGTGCTGAGCTGAAATGGAGAGGAAAGCACTTTGGAATGGAAGTCCTGCTGAGCTTCTAGAAGGCTAGAAGCTAAAGCAGTACCTGGCACAGGCTGGCCAACTTCTGCCCCTCTGGTTCTTGCAAAGCTTCAGGCAGTGCTGAAGTGAAGACTGTCTTCTGGGATATAAAAAGTTGAATTAGTGATAATAGAGTTTTTAAAAAAATGGTTGTTTGGCTGCTATATATATATATATATCTATATAATATGTGTACATATGTGTGTATGTAGAATTATAATTTAATGAGGTTTTTTAAAAATAGAAAAAGATTAACTGATTTAAAGGGCCCAAACAAGAAATACTATTAGATGCTTTAGTTTAGGGGCAAGGGACAAATGTGTCAAAATTACATCTTATAGAAACAAAGTCAAAAGGAAGTTGCAAGTAAAACAGGAGTGACATCAGATAGTTTGCAATTGATTGGTCTCAAAAAATCTTTGAACCTTAAGAAGGTTTGATAGTGTTTTTTTTCAAGCACAAGCAAGAATGTGGTAGTTATGAAACCTAGAAAAAAGCTGTCACAAAGAAATGTAAAATTTTCACATATATTTAAAGGGAAAAGTAATCTATTGATACCTCTTTATAGAGAAAGCAGTTCTCATTGTTATAATGGATAATAAAGAATATTTGAAATAAAATATTGTCGAAATATATTCCTTTTTAAAAATAATTTTAATTTAATTGTTTTTTGTGAGAGCTATGCATTTATGTAGAATGTATAGACATTTACTTATTTTAAAAGTTTGAGTTGTTATTTTAAAAGTGCTTATTTTAAAAGTTTGAGTTGTTATCAGAAGTGATTTAAATTCATTGTAAATTTAGGAAATTCATGGACTTTTAAATAAATGTTTGGATTTTATTTTCACCTATTGAGTTGTAAATGGATTTGATTTATAATTAGGAATGTTTTATTCCATTTTAGTTGATGTTTATATGAAACTATTCACGTTTATGATGCACTAACTATGCAGACATCCTAGTAGGATTTCTCTTATAACCTGGCTAGTTAGATGAAAAATACTGTCTTATTAAATATGTATTTTGCTTTTCTTTGTTAATATTTTATTGAGACTCATGAATCTGTTCAACATGAAAAAATTAATACTTTCATGTGATGGCTAAACCTGTAGCCATCATGTCAATACCTGCCCATGTGTTTATTTGTAATTAAAATTAACACGATTAGGAACAAGTTGAACATTAATCTAAAGAGGTAGCACATTTTCTTCACAAATGATGTATGACAGCTTATACTTCCTTTAAAAAGGGAATTGTTCTTGTGGCTTGGTTACAGAGAAAAGCCTTCCTGTAGGGATCACAGTTTTAACTTTCAAACTACTGTTGTTCTGTAAATCTGTCAGAAAGGTCTGTAAGGGACAGTATTTATGAAGAGAGTGTAGAGTGGTCAGTCTAAAAAGCTCCTTAGTGTAGTACTTTGAATTTTAAATTACACACATAATTCAAAGGTAATGTAACTTGCAGTGTCGGACTTTCGTTCATTCAGTTAAATGGAGAAAAATGACTGACGTAAGGAATGAGTTATTGATTCTTTGTAGGAAAATGACTTCTGTAATATAGGAAGTATGGTAAAAGGAGTAGCTTAATTATTTAGGGGGCACTTTTCAAAATCTGCTTTTACAGCCCTACAAATAGTATAGACCGTATTTGTATTACTAGGTTTTTGTTTTTAATGATTATTAAATGCAAATTATTAGAACAATTACATTACTTAGTTTTCAAAGCAAAGGTATAGTTTAGTATTAACTACCACAGTTAGATGATAGCTAAGGAATTACAAATATACAGAAAGAAATTTAAAATGTATACTTTAAAATGATGTTTTAAACTAACTGACGTTTCTTATTTATAATATACCATTTTATTTTACAAAGTAAATATCCTCTGATGTTTTTGTTTAGGATATTTTTAATATTCAAAATTAATTTAATCTGATTTTATCAAGCAAATATATGGAATGTTGATTTGGTTACTAGTGATACATTTCAGTCTGTTAGTTGCAGAAAAAAGTAATGTTTTTATTCCTTTTAATAATCAGGTAAAAACTCTTACTTTGGTCTTTCTTTTTTGACCTTTCTTTTGTTTGCATATTCTTTGCTGACAGACCACAATATAATGCTATTTTAACGGCAGTTCACAATTTTGGCAGTATTTCAGATAAACATCATATTTGTGGTTAATTGGTTGAATGTGTTATATAATTATAATTCTATCAAAACCTTAATATGCTTGAACATTTGACCATTGAAGACCACTAATATGTGATAAGTTGTATTTCTGTCATTATATCAAAGTTGTCTTGTGACTGACATTCAGCAATGAGTCTATACAAAGAAACCAAAAATGGTAAGCAAATTTTAATGGCGCCTAGCAGCACCATAGTGGTTTGTCCTGAGTTACATTTGAAGCTTCTATTTGAATAGTTTTGGAAGTTAACCACAAACATTGCTTCAAATTGAAACTTGGGTCCTTATTAATATAGTTTCTGATTTTTATAATGGTTTGGCATTTTATCAAATTCATACATATAATTTTAAAAAGCAAAATTATTTCTTTACCAGTTTTGGGATTTGTTGCCAAGACCACCAAAGAGTAGGCACAGTCACCAAATACTGTGGTTTAGAATGAACCACAAGGCTGTATTGTACAACTGAAGGAATGACACACTCATTCTAGCCTGGCACTTTAAGGTATAGAGAGTTATGGACATACCAAGTCCCAGTAGGTCCAAAGCATTTTGCCTGTATAGAAGTTTTGGCTATGAGCCATTCACTTGGCTGTTGAAACACACTGCTTCCTCAGTTTCTTGTGGACTTGAGGAAATCCTGACTCCTAGTCTTGTCTGCATCTGCTCTCCTTGTCTTTGTTTATCTCAGTTACTCTCACAAGTATAGTAATAACTAATACCTAATAATACAGTTTTACCTTAAGAAAGTGATGCTTTTACAGCTAGACAAGGACCAGATAAGGTTGTTTTACTAGTACTTCTGTTTGATCATTTTCTGCCATTTTCTGCTTTTGTAGAATCTTGTATTGATATACTTCATCAGTAAATTGTAAAGCAAAGTAGGGAGGTTTGTTTTGTTTTGTTTTTAATTTTTTTTTTTGCCTTTTTGGAGGGAAATTGGGGTTAAGTAACTTGCCCAAGGTCACACGACTAGGTTTTTTTGTTTGTGTGTGTGTTAAGTGTCTGAGGCCAGATCCGAACTCAGGTCCTTCTGACTCCAGGGCCGATGCTCTACTCACTGTGCCACCTAGACGCCCCTGTTTTGTTTTGTTTTTTAGTTTTTTTCTCTTCACCCCATTAATAATGAAACTACAGTTTGTGTATAGTCATTTCTTCTTTAATATGACATATGTATTCTCAAAAGAGCACCAAAATCACACAATAAAACCACAAAACTTATGGAGAAAATTGAGTTGAGGCAAAATACTCGTGGACTTCATCAGGGACACAAAAAATGATAGGAACATAATAAAAATGGTTTTATATATACATTAAATGGTTAAGAAATATATAAATACTGCAATAAATAATAATCCATATCTGTAGTCTCCCTGCCTTTACCCCAGCCTACACAGGCAAGTCAGTCACAGTTCCAGGCTATGGGCTGGAGACCATGGTGAAGGGAGTAGGAGGCAGTACAAATCAGTTTTTATCTGCTCAGATCTCTTATTATAAATATGACACTTTAACTTGACAAAAACCTGAAGTTCTTTTGTGGGCATTGGAAGGGTTGTAGCTTATGAAGTGGTGAGTTTCCACAATGTAGTTCATGAAGAAATTTTGCATAAGTAAATCTTATAATTAGTGTTCACATTATAATCTTGTTGGAACATATTCTGGTTATTGAAACACATTATATCGGAACTGACTATTAATATTATGCAACAGAATTGTTCTATTTGTCTTCACCTCTGTCATGCACTGATACCACCGAAATCTTCCAAACCACACCGAGAGAGGCTGGGGAGAGCTAATCCTTTTGCCTTTTCATTCCCTGGAACCAAATCCTTATTTTTGGCCAGAGTATTTTTATCCCTACCAATCTATCTCTGACCCCTTCTACCCTCTTTCTCTGAGAGCTGTAATCAAGTTCCAATTGCCATCTTTGTAACTTCCTAGTGATGGAGTGAACTTCCAGGTTTAGGAGGTTGCAGTAGCATGGTAGAGAAAGTCCAGAGGGGCAGGAGTAGAGTTTGGAGAGAACTACCTGGAGGTCTAAAATCTTTTGGAGTTGTTTTTCTTTATTTATTATTATTATTGTATAAATTGATTTCCCGGTTTTTTCATTCCACTCTTTACCATTTCATACAAATCTCCCCATGTTTCTTTGAATCTGTCCTTTGTTATGCCATAATATTATTTAATTACATTCATGTATCCTTATTTGTTTAATCATTTCCCAATTGAAGGCCATTTGTTTCCAGTTCTTTGCTACAACAAAAAGTGTTGCTATAAATAAATACGCTTGGCCTAGTTGTCCTTTCACTCTCTCTCCTTGACCTCCTTAGGGTATAATCTTAATAGTGGTGTATATTACTGAGTTAAAACATATGTATAGCCTAGTGACTTTTGGAGCCTAGTTCTAATTTGTTTCCTTTCCTCCTTTCCCCACTATTGATTGCTGACCAGGTTAGATTTGTATCAGAAGTGCTGGTTCATTATTAAGAAAACTGCAAACATAATAGGCAGTATTTATTAACAGAAAGAGTTTCTTAAAATCACATTTTTGCCAATAGGAGAAAAGCTTTTGACCAAGTGCAACATTCATTTTAAACACTAGAAAGCATAGGAATAAATGGTACTTTCTTATAGATATAGTTTCAATATAGATAGATCATTTCTATCCAAAACCAAGGACTAACTATATTTATAACGGCAAAATAACACACACTTTATAATGGGAAAACAATACATATCCATATTACTATATTCTATAATTTGAATCAAGGGAAAAACAAGTATATTCATTGCAACCACTGCTATTTAATGTATCCTTGAACTCTTTTCAGGTTCTTAGTACCTGCTGTAACTTAGATTCCATTACTAAAGAATGTACCATTATTTCAGGGATCATCAAAAGAAATTTGGGTCTTGATATCATTAAAAGATATTTGACATCTCCCAAAGGCCTACTCTCCTTTTCTTCAGTTCTGAGCGCCTTCTTCTTGTTTATTTCCAGTATTTGTTAAGTACATAAACATACACATAGGCATATACCTACAGAGCTGAATATGGAGCTGAATTGTTCTCAGGCCTTGCCTATCAACTTCTTGGACCATACTGTCCATGGAATTTTCTTGGCAAAGATACTGGAGTATTTTCCCATTTCTTTCTCTGGTAGATTGAGGCAAACAGAGTAAGTGATTTGGCCAGGGTCACATAACTAGTAAGTATCTGAGGCCATATTTGAGCTCAGGTTTTCCTGACTCCAGACCCAGAGGTTTATCCACTGAGCCATTTAACTGCCTCCTTGGAGGGTTGTTTAGGGTGTGGCACTTCTTTAGTGACTACCATCTCCTCATCACCCCCCCTTCTTTCATTCTAGAGATTTGATTTGCCCCCCCCTTGTAACACCACTTATTGCACCTTTTGTTTTTTAACCTAGATGCAATATATCACCTTTGTTGACTTATGGAATTCATTTAAGATGAAATATTTGTGGTATAATATAATATAATTGGAGTGCCCAATTAGGAAACTTCGTAGTTTTCAGACAGAGGTTTGTACTTTTTCCCTAATTTAAATCCTTGTATAATTGTTTCTAACTCCTTGGTCTCCCTTATCTGCCATAGTTTTGCCTTCCTTTCAGGTTCTTTTCTGTTGTTTCTGTGACTCTGACACTTCTCAGTTTGACTCCTTTAGTCCTTGGTGAGGCTATTAATGACATCTCCCTGCTGCTTCCTCTCAGTGTGCTGCTCTTTCAAACTGTGTGGTTTTTTTTTTTAACCCTTAAACCTCCCCCCCCCCCCCCACACACGTAAGTCTTGCCTCTGGTGCAAAGATTGTAACCCTTAAAGTCACTCTGAGTGCTGTGAGAGAGTATGCTTATGGTTTTGAACTACAAATTCCAGAATGCCAGTTCTTGATCCCATACTACATATATAAAGTTTTATAGTTTCTCCATCCTACTGCAAATCATAATAAAGACAATCAGCATTTTTCATTCATTAGACTTTTCCTCTGTGCATAGTTAGGCAACTATGTAGGAGTCAGTGCTACTTCTCTGATTTGAGAGAAGCATCATGGTATCAGTCCTAAAATAGAAGCATCTGGAGGAGTTCACCATGTATAAGGAATACCTCTTTGATTTCAGCTTTATGCTAGATCTCCTCTGTGACTATGGGAACATCATGTACAAGTATATATCTTCCTGTTTTAAGCCTATCTTGAGATCGGTGATTAATTTGATTCAGTTCAATTCATTAAACATTTATTAAGTACTTCCTATGTCCCAGGTACTGGGTTATGCTCTGCAAATAAGAAATAGAAAGATAGTTCTTGCTCTTGAGGGGTTTACATTTAATGGGGAAGACAACACAGAAAAGGAAGGTAAAAAGGTTTGGGGGACCAGGTGGCGTGATGTTCCCTGGAGTCTAATCCAGTACTGATTGAAAGTGGAGAGCTTCTTGAACAAAGTTATTTCTGCTGTAACATCTTTCATAAAATTTTGTATAATTTTAACATATTCATGGAGGACCCTGGGAAGAAAGCCTTAAATGTAGCATTTTGCTCTAATAAATTAAGCTCTTGTTTTGTATGAAATAATAACACAGTGAACTTTTGTATTTCTAAACTCATTTAGTCAATTGTATGATGATAAAGATGTGGTTGGCTATAAAATATTGCTTTCAATATTCTGCTTTTTGTTTTTTCAATACACTCATCAAGAATGCCTCTGATGTATATATAAGTTAGTCTGTAAAAAATCTTATATAGATAAGAAAAGAGGCATATGGATAATTAGTTATTGATGTTCTTCCATTGCCTTTTTTATATAAAATGAAGTCTGAGAGTTTTTTCTCATGCTTTTGGGATCTTTCCCTTTTTCAGTTACCTTAAGAATCAGCTCTTTGGATGTGGTTAAAAAGATGGAGGTCTAAGTACTTTTCCGAGTTGAGAATACCTTCCTTCCCCTGGAACTATATGCCAAGTATAGTCAACAAGTCAAATCAGTAAGCATATCACAGGCACTAGGCTAAGCACTGCATATACAAAGACAAGAAAAAAGAACTCTAGTCACTGCCCATAAGACTATACTCCAATATTGGAAAACAACATTCAAAAAGGAAGCTGAAAAGTGATGGTGGCAGTGGGTGCCTGCATGTGGGCAAGGTGGAGAAAAATCCTGAGAGTTAGGAGTACAACCCAGAGAAGAAAGGATTGAGCATAGGAGGTCCTGGAAATCTTGAACAAAATGTAGGTTATAGTAGGAAATGCCCAGTCATGCAAATGAGAAAACCAAAACACTAACAACAACAATAACAACAACAACAACAACAACAACAAAACAACCTTCCTGTAATTTCTTATACAGAAAACAGTGCACTATTTCAAAGAATTTACAGATCATCTCAAACACACCAGCCTCTCCCCCTCTCTACAGAAACCTTACATTTTAAATCTCAGCACTTATTACAGTGCATGGCACATAGTAAGCACTTAATAAATGCTTATTTATGTATTGTCTGACAGCATACAGAGTGAAGACAAAAGGGAGCCTATGGCAATAAGACTACCTCAGAATAGTTTAAGGAAAACTAATCATAGGATCAGTGTATTGACTTAAAAGAGAGAATAGAGTTAATCTTTCAAAAACAACAAACTCTTTTAAAATGAGGTAATTATAGAACAGATCACAGAACTGGTTAGTAACTTAGTGAAAGACAATGATAATGACAAGACAGCATGTCAAGTTTTGGGGGAAGCAATTTACACATTTCTCAGAAGAAAAATTGTATCCCTAAAAACATACATTAGTAAAATCATAAAAATGTAGAATTAATAAACTAAATATTAAAGTAAATAATAGCCTAAAATAAAGCAAAGTAACAACAAAGAAGGAATCTTAAAAATTAGTTGAGAAAGAAGTAAATTAAAACCCAAAGACTACGTAACAAACAAAACTGTTCTATTAAGAAGACAGAAAAAAAGATAAATATTTCCATCACCTGGTTATCATAGAATTTGAGAGATGGAAGGAACCTCATTCTCTATATAGTCAAACCTATACATGGACTTAATCTCCACTTATATAAATTCCTTTGCTAAGTATCACAGCAGATAGAGCTGAGAGTCAATGAGGTGCCATGGGGAGGGTGGAGAATTTAAAGGAGGTTTCAGTGGACCATTTAAAGAACAATTCATATCTATCTACAAAAATTGCTCTCAAAAGCGGGGGGAGTAATTTGTAGAAAAGCAACTATTTTGATTTTTAATTTTTATTTTCGATTCCAAATTCTCCTATCCTTCTGCCACCCATTAATGAGTTAAGAAGTGCAATACCAATTATACATATGAAGTCATGAAAAACATCTTTCTATATTAGTCATGTTGTGAATAAAAAGACAAGAAAAATAAAGAAAGTTTAAAAATGTACTTCTATCTACACTTAGAGTTCATCAGTTCTCTCTCTCTCTCTGGAGGTGGATAGCATTTTTCATCATGAGTACCTTGGAACTGTCCTGAATCATTGTAGCTAAGTGTCACAGTTGATTATCATCATAATGTTGCTGTTACAATATACAATGTTGTCCTAGTTCTGCTTCACTTTATATTTGCTTTTATAAATCTTCCCAGGCTTTTCTGAAACTATCCCTCTCATCATTTCTTGTAGCACAAGCTATTCTTTTAAAATCATATTCCACAGTTTGTTCAGACTGTATTTTTGACTCCCTGGTCAAAAGATAAGAACAAAGCGTTCTTAGATGAAGGATGGCACTGATGGGTGGTGGGGCCTGCACCCCAAAAGGCAAAAACCATGTCTCAGGAAGCAACCCAGAATCACAGCAAGCCCCCCCATCCCTATATGAAAATCTTTGTTATAGACACAGACAGTTTACTCTGTAATTCCTCAGATAAAAACTATCTCAGGGATACCAGGCCCAAGGACTTTTTCTTTGGTGTCTGCCCAAAGATCCTGTTTCTGGTACTTACCCAAGGACCAGTCTCTGGTAACCCCTTCTATCCTGTCCCCTCAACAAAGTTATCTCTGTTGACACCCTGAGTTTTCCCAGACATTCCTACAACCCACTACCCAGACTACTTGCATATACTGATCACTCCCATATCCTAATTAACATGTTTGGCATCCTTTCACTGTCCCTTTTCCAGGTAAGTTTTGACATCCTTCCTGTCAGGTTCCTGGTTCCCTAAGAACCATTGCCCCTATTCTATTGGTGTCATAATAAAATTTGCCACTTGACTGGAGGATGATTTGAGAGTGTGAGTTCATTCCAGGCAACTTTTCCTTGTACCCTGACATTTTGGGGTGCCAGCAGTCTTAAACCATGTCAGCACCCCTACATCATGTTGGCACCTTATTAACAATAACATAAAAGAATGACTGACTTACTAAAGTCATGCATTAAAAACATCTGTTAAGTGATGATTACTTTTATATACCAAGCACTGTATTAAGTACTGGCTGGGTATACAAAAGCAAAAGGCAAATCTGTCTTTGTTCTTACATTCTAACATGGGAAGCAAAACTCACTGGTGACTTGTGGCAAAGGAGGGCCACTTTGCTCCAGAAATTTATATGGATAGAGGGTGGAGAGTGAGGTCATAGAAAAGTAGATTGATACTCTCCAACCAGGGACCCTTATAGGGGCAATTTGAACATGATTCCAGACCTGGAAAGTGGGGGTATAGGGCAAGTAGAGGTGAAAGGTGGCAAGGCAGTTGGTGAGATTATATAGTAGGTGGTCAAAGAGGAGTTGTAAGAAGTGAAACATGGTTGGCCAGGGGTGTCCTGAAATAGTAGTTTGAGAGGGATAGTCAGCAGTTAGGGATGGGCCCCAGGCCTGAAGAGTTCTTCTATAGATTGTGGTCTCTGTTGCGTATGACTGAATAGTTGACAGGACTGAGGAGCAGGTGTCCTGAGAGGATGGTATAAAGTGAAACTGTTTCTGGGTCTGAGGCTGTCCTGAAATAATTGTCTGGAAGAAGCAAGTCACCAATTAGGAGAGTAGGGTTCCTGGGGCCAAATCTCTAACAATATGAGAAATGCAAATTAAACCAACTCTAACATTTCACCTGACACCTAGGAAATTGGCAATGATATAAAAAATTGGGAATAATCAATGCTAGTGGAGTTGTTTGTAGAAAGGTAAGATACCCTAATGATTGTTGATGGAATTTGGAAGAGATTCAATAATTCTACAAAATAATGTGAAATGATACGAAGAAAGTAAAAATTTTGGCTCATAGATTCTTAGCAATGATTAGTCTTTGCCCTAAAGAAATAATATGCTAAGAACCTATCTCTGCTTCTTTGAAGAGGCAGAGAGCAATGGGTATAATGTCAGACTTTTTCTACCTGTACATTAACTGTTTGGTTGTGATCCTTGTCCGTTCTCACTCTAAATTTAGTAATGCTCAATTACTACTATAGAGTCTGCCAGGTTGAAGGCTATGTGGTATGGTAGAAAATGTTGTACTGGTTTTGTAATAACCAGACCTGGATTCAAATCCCACTTCAGGCACTAATAAATCACAGTTAATGTTAATGTTTATGCAGCTTTTTTTAAGGTTGGTGAAGCACTTCACATACATGATCAAGAGTGATCCCTTGAACAACCTTCTAGAGCTGTTTTTTCTCTACTTTTTTAGATAAAGAAACTGAGGCACAGAGTAATGAAGCTGCTGGTCAGGCAGGACCCCAGCACTAGTAACTGTCAGAGGTAGATCTGAATATCACCATCTCCTGACTCTTTCTAGTAAACATCTGCCTTCCTTAGCCTCCTCTCACGCTTTATTAAGATGAAACCGTGATCCCAAGTTCTCCTGTCAATCTGAAGTGACTGGACAGTGAACACAGTAGGGAACTGTGTATCTGTTATCTGAGGATCAATCTCTAATATAAATACAGAGCGGCTTATTAACTTGTTTGGACTAGACTAGAATTTTTTATTTGTTGTTATAACAATTCATGAAGACCACCTACTAAAATACAGCTTTCAAATCTATTTTTCTTTCTATTCTAGCACAAGGCTTCACTAGAGATATTTGTTAACTCCTAGTGTTAGCTAGTAACCTGCCCATATATCACCTACAACCTCAAAGGGAATTTATCCACAGTCCTTAGGGTAGCATGCTAATTTCCAAGTAGGAGAAAGATCAAAGTGAGTTTAGTAAAATGTAAATGTGCTATCCTCTCCTCTGCTATTTTCACACTAAAGGTACCTACTATTTCCTTTCAAAGCAGCTTTCTACAACTAGAGCCCTTACAGCGAGTTTTTTTTTCCCTTGAGTTAATTTGTTGTAAAGATGAGTTCTTCATAATGCTTAGAAACATGAACTATCCTATTTTTGCATGATTTTATCCAGTCCAACTCCATTGTGCATTGTGTCCTATTTCAATTGAAACTACCTGCTTTAGATGTCAGTTCTGTAGTAATAATAGTGTTCTCTTTCATACATTGAAAAAAATCCTGAAATGAAAATGTAACTTAGCCTTATTATTTTAATCTGCTCTTTCCTTTGCATGGATCATTTGTTTGTGAACTGGTTATTTCAAGAAGGGCTCAAAGGTAATTTCATGGTTTAGAGCATTTATATTGGCGCCTCTAATGAGGAAAACATATTGTTTTCTAATACATGAAACAGAAAATTCTTCATTATAAAAATGTATGTGTGTGTATATATATATATACATAATATATATATATTTGTTTTCATTCACTGATATTACATTTATATCAAGTTCAAGGCATTGAAAACAACCATGTAAAGAAATTACAGTTTTCTACTCAGGGGAAATATGAATTTTTTTAAATGCAAAAAAAACCATTCATAGTCTTATGAGATGATTTTATTTTTAATGAATCAAAATGATATCAGTAAGCTGTTGTGTTTGCTCATTGTATAACAGTTCCTATCTCAAATTATGGTAACATATGGCTTTGTTATTATTTAGTTTGGGGATTTATGCACCTGAAAGATTTTTAAGAGCTTTGGGTCCAATTCAGTAAGTTTTTGTACATTGTATATGAACAAATTTTTCCACTAAAGTTTTTCTCTTATGCCTCATCATGGTGTGAAAGTGACGCTAATTCCTCAAAGGTATCTATACTAGGAGATAAAGAAGCTTTGAGTACAGGCTTAGATACAGACTCAGTGCCTGTTGTCCAAGGAGCATCCTAGCTAAGTGTGGAAAGCTCTAATTGTTTTATTTTATAATGTCAGGGTTTTTAAAAATAGTACTTTATGTTATATTAATTTCCTAATAAATCCCTTCTCTCTCCCCAATTCTTAGAGCTATCCCCAATAACAAAAAATAAAAAAAGAAAAAAGAAACAAAAAAGGCAATCATGTAAAACTAATCAAAATATAAATCAAGTCTAACAGTAGATAGTGTTCCATAGTCCCAGTCCCTATCCACTCTCCCCTTGCAAAGAAGGAAGAGAGAGAAGTAATAAATAATCAATCTGTCAATAAGTAAATAATGTTATTCTATGATTCACAGTCATATAGCAGTACCTGAAGATTATTGATATTACAGGGTTTTGTTTCAAGAAGCAGCTTGGGGTTGTAAGCACTATGCACTAATGCCTCTCTTCCCTCTTTTCAGTTCTGGGCCCAAGTTACTATCCATCTACAACCTGTATACAGGATATATTCTTGGTGGACAAACTAGTCTCCTTATTTAGTTCTATGCCAGTGTGGAATAGGCATTCTTTATTTACTTACCTTTTCTTATATGAATTGTTAGGTTAAACTATTCTTACTGATTGTGAGGAGCCTTAATTCAGAAAGGTCAGAGATATTCTAGGTATTGATGCAATTGAAATAGCACTAGATCATATGCATACAGGAACATCTAAAAGATGTGACCATCTAATAGTCAAAAATTTTTTATTTATTACTTAGGGCTTATAGTAAGTGCTCAGGACATAAAAAGAGGCAAAAGACAGTCCTACTACTCTCAAAGAATTCACATTCTGATGAGGGAAATGGCAAGTAAACACACATGCACAAAAAAGCTATATATAAGATAAATAGAATGTAATTAAAAGAGAGAAGACATTAGAATTAAAAAGGGTTGGGAGAGGCTTCCTGTAGAAGATGAGATTTTAGTTGAGACTTAAAGGAAACCAGGGAAGCCAACAGGTGAAGATGATAAAGGTGAGCATTTTAGGCTTTTGGAACAGTCAGAAAAAATGCCCAGATCTAAGAGATGGAAATTTATAAAGAATCATACTTCCATTTGGGTTTGTCATTGAATATTCTCCCTGACAGTGGCACATCTTCTAAGAACATCCATCTTCTTGTTTTATTTCTTATTTGAAATAACTGAGGTTATTGAATAAAGTTATCTTTGTTCCTGCATATATCAAAATATTTTGTATGACCCTAATTTGCCAAGAGAGACACCAGGTTTGAGAAATATTTTGAAAATTACCTTTTCTCAACTAAATTTAATACTATTTTATAGTCAAAGGTTAGTAAACACTGTTAGATTTCATACTCTCTGTACCTTTAAGTAGTTTGTATGACTGTTAAGATGTGGTCTAAGGGGCGACTAGGTGGTACAATAGATAGAACACTGGCCCTGGAGTCAGGAAGACCCGATTTCAAATCCTGCCTCAGATACATATTACCTGTGTGACCCTATGCAAGTCATTTAATTGTGACTTTGTCTTAAAAAAAAAAAAGATGTCGTCTGTATACTGTCATTTGTGAAAGTCTCTTATCTTCATGTAGTTTCATCAAGCTTGCGCTTTATGGGTATAGATTCTCTTCACATAGGTATTGTACAATGAGAAATTAAGTATATAATTTGGTAGTTATTGATATCCTTCTGATCACCTTTTTTGAGTAGTAATAACATCCATAATACTTTCCTTTTTCACCTTCACCTCCTAGCATCCCTAACTCATTTAAACCCATCTTCTTTAGGAGACCTTTCCTGGTCCTTCTCACTACTAGCACCTTTACTCTGAGATTACCTTCCATTTTAATTGTATATATTTATTTGTACAATTTGTGTGTTATCTCTGCTCTTCAGAATACAAGCTGTGTGATGGCAGTGACCATGTTTTTGCCTTTCTTTCTATCTCTAGCACTTAGCATAACACTTGGCGTGGAATAAACACTTAATTAATACTTGTTCACTGACTTATAGTTCAGTATTTTTCCATATTTTATATATCTTGTTAAATGATCCTTCAATGCCTTCAAAATTATGTCATTTGGGGCATAGACCATTATCTAGGACCATATACCAAAATCAAGTCTAAATGGGTGCATGATCTAGGTATAAAGGATGATACTGTAAGCAATCTGAGAAAGCAAGGAATAGTTTGCCTGTCAAATTTGTGGAGAAGGAAAGACTTTAGGACCAAACAAGAATTAAAGAGCATTATAAAATGAAAAATGGATAATTTTGATTACATTAAATTGAAAAGCTTCTGTACAAAAAAAGCCAATGTAACCAAGATCAAGAGGGAGGTGGGAAATTGGGAAAGAATTTTTACAACCTATGTCTCTGATAAAGGACTCATTTCTAAAATATACACAGAATTGAGGCAAATCTGTAAGAGTACAAGTCATTCCCCAATTGATAAAAGGTCAAAGGATATGAACAGGCAGTTTTCAGAGAAAGAAATTAAAGATATCTATAAGCATTTGAAGAAATGCTCTAAATCACTATCGATTAGAGAAATGTAAATCAAAACAACTCTGAGGTACCACATCTCTCCAGTCAGATTGGCTAAGATGACAAAACAGGAAAATGACAAATTCTGGAGAGGATGTGGGCATGGAACACTAATGCATTGCTGATGGAGTTGTGAAGTTATCCAACCATTCTGGAGAGCAATCTGGAATTATGCCCTAAGGGCTATAAATAGTTTCATACTCTTTGACCCAGCAATACCACTTCCAGGGTTATATCCCAAAGAGATCATAGAAGTGGGAGGAAGACCCATATGTAGAAAAATATTTATAGCAGCTCTTTTTGTGGTGGCAAAGAATTGGAAATTAAGGGGGTGCCCATCAATTGGTGAATGGCTGAACAAGTTGTGGTATATGCATGTAATGGAATACTATTGTGCTATAAGAAACAAGGAGCAGATGGACTTCATATTTACCTGGAGAGGCTTATACAAACTGATGTTGAGTGAGAAGAGTAGAACCAGGAGAAATTTGTATACAATCACAGATACAACATATGTATGATGACCAACTGTGACAGACTGGACTCTTCTCAACAATGCAGTGATATGTCAGTCCCAAAAGACTCATGAATGAAAGTGATGCCTACATCCGGAGAAATAACTAGAAAGAACTGAGTTTGAATCCTGATGGAAGCAAACTACTTGATCTTTTTCTTTTCATTGTTTGGTTTTATTTCCTCTTTGCCATTTTTCATCCCATCTAGTACAATTGGCCTTTGTAACCTGACTAATGTCTAATGTGAAAGTATTTGCAGATCCTATACTGGACTATATACCATCGTGGAGGGTGGGGGGAGGGAGGGAAGGGAAATTTGAAACTCAGGGAACTATGGAATTGAATCTTGTAAACTAAAAATAAACAAACAAATTAATAAAAAAAGAATCCTATAGAATAACTAAAAAACAATTAACAACTTTAGTAAAATTGCAAGACATAAAATAATCCCAAATAAATCATCAGTATTCCCATGTATTACCAAAAAAGCTTAGCTGCAAGAGATAGAGAAATTCTATTTAAAGTAAATGTATACAGTATAAAATAATTGGGGCCCATCTGCCAAGACAAACCCAGGAGCTATATGAACATAATTACAAAATATTTTTCACAGAAAGTGATATAAACAATTGGGAAAACATCAATTGTTCTTGGGTAGACTAAGCTAAGATAATAAAAATGACTATTTTAACTAAAAAAAAAATGTGTCATTTGCTTCATGGACTACCTTTCCAAATACTTCTAATTACTCTGTTTCAGATTCTTTTTCTCCTTTTAGTGGAAATTTATACTTTCTCATTCAGCACATTGAGTAGATTCCAAATGCAATGACTCCACTATCAATGATGGAGGAATAGGGAAGCTGGTTATATTACAAATTTTTAACAGGTTTTATTTTCTCTTTTCCTTGCTCCCTCCATGGTTACCACAGATTTCTTAATTTTTAAATCCAATGGTCTTTTCTTTTCTTTTTTGCTTTTGTATTTATTTTTTTGTTTTTATTAATTTGTTTGTTTACTTTTAGTTTACAAGATTCAATTCCACAATTCCTTGAGTTTCAAATTTTTCCCTCCCTGCCCTTCCCCCCATGATAGCATACAATGAAGTATACGATCTGAAAATACTTTCACATTAGACATTAGTCAGTTACAAAGGCCGATTGTACCAGATGGAATGAAAAATGGTAAAGAGGAAATAAAACTAGAACAAGAAAAAGAAGATCAAGTAGTTTGCTTCCATCAGGATTCAAACTCAGTTCTTTCTAGTTCTTTCTCTGAATGTAGTCATCTCTCTCCATCATGAGTCTTTTGGGACTGACTTATATCACTGCATTGCTGAGGAGAGTCCAGTCTATCATAGTTGGTCATCACACATATGTTGAGTCTGTGATTGTATACAAATTTCTCCTGGTTCTACTCTTCTCTCTCAGCATCAGTTTGTATAAGCCTCTCCAGGTAAATATGAAGTCCATCTGCACCTTGTTTCTTATAGCACAATAGTATTCCATTACATGCATATACCACAACTTGTTTAGCCATTCCCCAATTGATGGGCACCCCCTTAATTTCCAATTCTTTGCCACCACAGAAAGAGCTGCTATAAATATTTTTGTACATATGGGTCTTCCTCCCACTTCTATGACAATGATTTTTTCTTAGTATTCATCTTTCTTGACCTCTCTGTAGTGTTTGATATTGTTGATACTTCCTTCCTGGGAACATTCTGTTTCCTTGCTTTTTGTGATATTGGCTTTGTTCTGGTTTTTCTTCAAAGTATGTAATCACTTTATCTCAGTAGCTTTGCACAGCTTTAATAATTTCCCAATCAGTTTTTCTCTTAAAGTCCTCCTTTCTTTCACTGTTGGAAATCACATAATTTCTCTTATGCTCAATTCTCTTTTCTATAGTGATGACTCCCACACCTGCATATACCTTCACTTTTTCTTTTTCTCTCTAGTCCCAGTAGCAACAGCCTGCTGGACAGCTTTACCTAGATGTCCCATAAGTATCAAGTGAAAGATCAAATGGAACTCATTGTTTTTCTCTCCAGATCATTTTCTCCTAAACATATATACACACAGTTCTTCCAAGTGTGGCCATGTATATACATATGTATGTATTGTATGTCTGTATGCATATGTTCTTTTCATCCTAATAAAGGGCAAGGACTACTTCCATTTTGTTTTAGTGTCTCCCGTGACTAGTGTGGTGAGTAACTTATAGTAGGTGATATAGAAATGCTTGAGTAGAATTGAATTATAACATTTTGCTATGTTAAAAATAAGTATTATTCTCACTTGTCAGCAATGTTATGTAGGTAGAGAAGGCCATGAAGTATATCCAAAAGCTCATACAACCACTAGTTCAGATACCAGAAATTAAGGTTATGTTTCTCCTTCGGGACAAACAAGGAAAACTCAGTTATGTTAGATGGTTCTTCTCTAAAATATTTTCATCCTGGTAAGATTCCTTTGGATATTCTTGTTAATGCCCATTCTAAAATGTAGAACCCACAACTAAGCACAATACTCTATCTGAAGATAACTAGAATCTAGTTTGAAAGCAGATAGCGAATAGTAGGAGTCCAATTTTACTCAAGGGATACAACTCAAGAAATTAAATTCTCAATTACAAGCACAAACTACTTGGAATAAGAAACACAAACCAAAATCCTAAAATGAATATATTTCTGCCCTCATATGAGTCCCTAACAGGGTTTGATGAAAAAAATTCCCACAACAGCACTAGATCACAAGGAAACCAGCTCTGAGCATTTCTTAGACAGATAAAACTCTAGGATGCCCACATGCCTGAAGCTTCTTTCAAGCTTTCAAGTTTGAAAGATTAAATCTGAAAAGCTTTACTTAAAGGATTTCGGGATTAATGACCCAGATTAATTAGAAGAACAAGTCAAGTCAACAAGCATTTTTTAAGTGCTTCCTGTTTCCCAGGCACTGTGTTAAGCACTGGAAATGCTGTTCTGAGCAAAAAGAAAGACAGCCCTTTGCCCTTCAGGAGCTTAGTTCTAACTGGGGAAGACTGCACAGAAAAAGGAGATGAAACAAAAAATTAAAAAAAAATTAAAAAAAAGAAAAAGAAAAACTCTTGCATATAACAACAATTTTTAAACTTTTGTTTTTAAAGTTTTGAGTTCCAGATTATCTAACTTCTTCCTTCTTTACCCACCACCACTGGGAAGACAAGCAGTTCAATATAGGTTATACATGTGTAGTTATGCAAAACATTTCTTTAGTAGTCATGTTGTGATTATATTTCCCTCCATCCTATTCTACCACCCTTTTCTCTTTTGACCCTGTCCCTTTTAAAGAGTGTTTGCTTCTGACTACACCTTCTCCCAACCTGTCCTCCCTTCTGTTATCCCCCCCTCTTATCCCCTTTCCCCCTACTTTCCTGTATGGTAAGATGCCCAATTGAGTGTGTATGTTATTCCCTCCTTAAGCCAAATCCAGTGAGAGTAAGGTTGACTCATTGCCTTTCACCTCCCTGCTCTTCCCCTCCATTGTAGAAGCTTTCTCTTGCCTCTTTTATATGAGATAATTTATCCTATTTGGTCTCTCCCTTTCTCCTTCTCCCAACATATTCCTCTCTGACCTCTTAATTTTATATTTTAGATGTCATGTGTTCATATTCAACCCACCCTGTGCCCTCTGTGTATACACGTACACATAAATATATATATATACACATACACCCATCTATATATACATACATGTATGTATATATATATACATACATGTATGTATATATATATATATATACATACATATATATTCCCCTCAACTATCCTTATACTGAGAAAAGTCTCATGAGTTATAAATATTATCTTGTTGTGGTGGAATATAAATAGTTGAACTTTAATAAGTTCCCTGTAATTCCTCTTTCCTGTTTACCTTTTCATATTTCTCTTGGTTCTTATATTTGAAAATCCGATTTTCTATTCAGTTCTGGTCTTTTCATCAAGAATGCTTGAAAATCCTCTATTTCATTGAATGTCCATATTTTCCTCTGAAGTACTATACTCAGTTTTGCTGGATAGGGGATTCTTGGTTTTAATCCTAGGTCCTTTGACCTCTAGAATATTATATTCCAAGCCCTTCGATCCCTTAATTTTCGAAGCTGCTAGATCTTGTGTTATCCTGATTGTGTTTCCACAATAGTCAAATTGTTTCTTCCTGACTGCTTGTAATATTTTCTCCTTGACCTGGGAACTCTGGAATTTGGCTATAATATTGCTATGAGTTTTCTTTTTGAAGAGGCAGTCGATGAATTCTTTCCATTTCTATTTTGTCCTCTGGTTCTAGAATATCAGGTCACTCTTCCTCAATAATTTCTTGAAAGATGATGTCTAGGTTCTTTCTTCGAGCTCAGGAAACAACAGCTGCAACTGCAGCTGCTGCTACCTTTGCCACCCTGGGGTCAGTGACTGGACTGCTCTTCTCTCACCTAGGTCCAAAAGAGTTCCCCACTGACCTATTACTTTCTCTTTGGTGTTTATGTGTTGTGAAATCTAGAAACCATCACAGCTGCCAGTAATTCAGTCCCCTGAGGTCTACTCTGGCTGGTTTGTGTCCTGGCCTGTGCTGCCTGTATGTGCTCTGTGGCCCACACAGGACTGCTTTCCAGTCCCAGAATGGTGTGATGGACCCTTCCCATTGGTTTGCCAGGCTGTCCTCGGCTAGAGACATTTTTCACTGTTTCATTTTGTGGGTTCTGTAGCTCTAAAATTTGTTTAGAGTCATTTTTTCAGGTATTTGTAGTAATTGGGGATGAGCTTAAGTAAGTTCTTTCTTTTGCTCAGCTATCTTGGCTCTGTCCCTGTAGTGCCTTTATTTTGAACATAATGAATACTTCTTAAAGAAATGAGTTGAAATCACCCCATCTTTCTAGTCTTACCCATCTTTGTGCATCTTGACTCTGTCATCCAATATGTTGGCTATAACTTCCAGTTTTTTTCCATCTGAATATTTGGAAAATATACTATATATGCTTCATAGAAATCATTGATGACAATAAAATTGCACAGGTACAAAGACAGATCCTTGGGGAGCTATACTTAATAGTCACCATTAATTACTACTCTTTGGATCTGTTATTCAGTCAATTCTGAATCTATCTAAATGCTACTTTAATATACTAGTGGTGTCAAACTCAGATAAAAATAAATCCTTGCAGGCACATATTGAATTAGACATCCACAAATTAACACGATGTTATATTTTTATTCATTTTGCTAAGTATTTCCTAATCACTTCTTAATATTGCATGCCCATCCTTCAAAAACACTTTTCCCTTTCCCTCTTGCACTTGTGGATTTTGCCAGCTGTCATATAGACTATGAGTTTGATACCTCTGATCTTCCACATATCACTTCAACTTTCTATTATTATTTTCATTCATTCTGAGCCAGAAGGATCCAAAATATAGCCACTAAATGGTGCTTGTTGTCCAATCAATGAGATTCAGAATGAATTGGCTTTAAGGCATGGCCTTTGACAAAGAAATATAGCCAATAAACCCCAAGTGAAATAAGTTTGTTTCAGCCATCAAAAATGTACCTTCCTTTGGGCAGAACACCCTCATATTAGGGTAGGAGAGGAGTGGAGCTGAGTTGATCAACTGGAACTGGCCATCTGGGTTCCCACTGAGGCAACTTGAACTGCTCACAGGCTGTGGTTTATCCTTCATTCTCTAAGAGGACTGTGACATCAGGGAGATTATTACATGACTTGCTATTGAATTGGATTTGAGTGAGGGCAGAGTGTCCAAAGTCACCAACCTCACTGACTCCTTCAGAGCCATTTGGGTCCAGTGGCCATATATAGATCAGGATGACTACAGATGTCCTAGGATGCAGTGGGAGACCTTGGCCTTTTTAAGTTAAGGTCTTTTCAGGTTCTTACTTTGAGTGAGGCAAATCTCATTCAGTGAACAGGCTTCTTTAAGAAATGAGTTAAGGGATGGGCACTTTAATTTTTAGAAAATCAAACTGTGAGGGGAAGACCCTTAGGATTGCTGGCCAAAGGAGAAACAATTACTATTTACATTCACTCTGAGCCAGAGGGACCAAAAAATAGCCATTAAGTGGTGATTTGGTAGGGATCTCTTGTTGTCCCATCAATAAGATCCAGAGTGAATTGGGTTTAAGGCATAGTCTTTGTGAAAGAAATCTAGCCAGGGTCTACCTCTTCCAATTTGAATTTTTTTTGTATTAAAGGAACTATCCCTCGACTTACTGAATGGGCTTTGCCTCCCTCAAAGTGAGAACCTGGAAAGACCTTAACTTAAAAGGCCAAGGTCTCCCACTGCATCTTGGGCCATCTCTATTTGTCCTGATCCATATCTAGCCACTGGACCCAGATGGCTCTGGAGGAGTGAGGCTGTGACTTTGCACAGCCTTCCCTCAAATCAGAGTCAACAGTAAGTCACGTCATCATCTCCCTGATGTCATGATCCTCTTAGAGAATAAAGGACAAAACCATAGGGGCAACCTTTCCATAAAGTTCCCATTAAGCAAGTAGTTGACTCAGTGGGTAGACCCTTGGACCTGGAGATGGGAATACATGAATTCAAATCTGAGTCCAGATATTTACTAGCTGTGTGAGCATAGGAAGGTGCCGCCCCACCTTTCAGTTTGAGTTTCCCCATCTGTAAAATGGAGGTAATAGTAGCAGCTAGGGTTGTTATGAGAATCAAATGAGATAATATTTGTAAAGCCTTTCTCACAATGACTGGAGTTTCCTGTGATCAGCATCATTATTATTTTAATTATGAGAGTAAAATACTTTGCCAAAAATATTGGGAAATTAAATCTAGATCATTCCTCTGATTTAACATTGTAGTTACACGTTAAGAAAAGGTAAAGTCTATCATGACCAATTTTTTTGGAGATTATTATAAGTCTCAGTATTCACCCTTTCCCTCTAAAGATCCTTCCCAGCCTTCAAATTCTGTGTTTTGTGTTTTTCATCCTGATGAGGACCAAATTCATTGATTTTGTTCTGTCCTAGAAAGCTATGTTATTGTCAAATATCATAATATTTTCTTCATTTTTAACTTAAGCATAATTGTTTGGACTATTTGCCATTCCCCGAAGCAGCAGTTCTCAAACTTTTTGGTCTCAGGACCCCTTTTACAATCCTAAAATTACTGAGAACTCCTCAGAAAGCTTTTGTTTATGTGGATTATATCTATTGGCATTTACTTTAATAGAAATTAAAATGTCTTACTATTATTGTGAAAATTAGTTCTGAACTTTTAGATCCTCTGAAAGTGTCTTGGAGATCTCCAGTAGTCCCCAGACGATACTTTAAGAACCATTGCTCTAGACTTTGCCATTTGCCTTTTCTCATATTCTTCCTGTGTCTAGAATAGCTTTTGTCTTTTACCTCTCCCTGTTAGTCATCAGGGGATTGTCGATAGTGTCTACCTTGGTCAGGAGAACTGTTTTGAAATGCCAGCTCATATTCTTTGTTCATGGGTAAGTAAGTTAACCTTCAAGAGCTGCAGTTGCCTCATTTCTAAAATGGTGAGATTAATATGTATACCATATTTTCAGAGTTGTTGTGAGGAAAATATTTCATAAACCTTTAAAGTGCTATAGGCATATGAGTTTGTAACACTCTCCCCTCCTCCAAGGCCCAGTGGAATTAACAACATCAGGCAATGAGGAGGCCCAAATTTCTGACAACACAAAGGGATGATAATCTTAATTTAGAGATTTGTGTAAAGTTTTCTGGCATAGGTCATAGGAGTTAGAACCTGAGGAGACTTGAAATGTCATCTAGCACAACCCTTTTTTCAACCTTTACCCTCTATGGCACTCATTTTCAATTCTTCAGTGACCCTTGTGTTCCATTTCTCATAACAATTTGACAACATTGGTGGAATATTGGGATTAAAAATATCTGTTCTTGTGTCTGGGAGAAATATAAAGTATTTAAAGGAGATTTATACTTTTCCTTAAGGCAGCCCAGATGAATAACTTCTTTCTTTTTATTTCTGGATCCAACTTATTGTCCATTTGTATTGTTTTGGTTGGGGGGGGGGTGTATCTTTTACTGAAAAATAGCATTATTTAAAAAAAAAAATCTTTTCCCATTACTCCTTATCTAATCCCTTCTTCAGTCTACCAGGTCTGTAGTAGACTCTAGCATGATTATTTTTTTTCTCTCTCTGTTCCCTACTGAGCCAAATTCTTTCTAGCCTTTATCCTATTGTTTTAAAAAAAATTCCTTATATGAATGTATTTATATAGACACTTCTTATCTTTCACACACATGTGTGTGTATTTGTTGAAGTAAATATAATATGTATGTACATACATGTAGAAGGAGGAGAAAAGCAGAAAGGAGGGGAGAAGAGAGATAGAGAGCAACTCAGGGAGAGAAAAAAGACAAAGACATATAAAGGGGTGGGGAGAGGGGTGGGGGGAGAGAGAGAGAGAGCATATTGTTTGTGTCATTTGCTAACTGTGTGACCTTGGTCTGCTCTAGTCGTTTAAAATGTATTTTTGTTTTTTCATTTGTAAATGAGAATTTAGATTAGTTTGACTCTGAGGGCCTTTTCATCTTTCAATATATCATCAAATGTGGTAGTGCAGGTAGAGTTGCAGAGTTTTCATTTTACTCATTTTGTCTGCCCAAAAGGACAGTCTTTGGAATAGAAAGGGAGACCAGGGTGGGTGACCAGACAGTGGGGATAAGATGTTGTTGAGTTGTTTCAGTCATGTTTGACTCTTTGTGATCCCATTTAGGATTTTTTTTCAGAGATACTGGAGTAGTTTGCCATTTCCTTCTCCAGCTCATTTTTCATAGATGAGGAACTGAGGCAAACAGAGTTAAATGACTTGCCCAGGGTCCCACAGCTAGTAAGTGTCTGAGGCTGGATTTAAACTCATGAAGATGAGTATTCCTGATTCCAAGCCCAGTGCTCTATCTACTGCACTGCCTAGCGAGGGATATAATGGGAGAGCACAAAGCTGCCTTTGATGAATTCAAGTAACCAGTCCTAGATGACTATATTCATTCTACTGTGTCCTGAATTTTAGCATTAACTGTTTATATTCTTATTTCACCATTAACTTATTAATTCAAACTAAATGTCCTTTAGGTGTTTCTACCTCAATATGCTCATAAAAGAATTCTTTATCTTTCCCTACCCAAATATACCTCTTTTCCAAACAGTGGTTTATAGTACCAAGAAAACTGATTTTGCAGTCAGTGAACCTAGGTTCAAATCTTACCACAGGGTGCCCCACACTATGGTTCCCCTTGCTCTGTTGCTTTGTCCAAGGTTCTGTTGACTTTAGGCCTTGTTACCAGAGCTCATGTTGGTTTGTGCCTCCCCTGGCACATTTCTTCTTCAAGCACTTTTGTGGTGGATGCAATATTGACCAAGTTCCCTGCCATATAGATCAGACTAGCTTTTTTTTTCTCCTACTTCATAAGTCAATGGAGCTGTTTCTAATAATTGGCTGGTCCAGGTGATTAAGTTTTAACAGCGAGTATGGCTTCATGGTCATCTAAGTGTACAGCAAAGGCCAGCCAAGGAGATAGTATTGGAAATCCTAGTGCTTTGTGAGTCACCACCTTCAGCCCTCTTAACCAGGAATGTTTCTGTAGATGAGGGGAATCACATCTACTTGGACCAATTCTATATCTTTGCTTAGTATATTTTTCATGCTAAGACCAAGTAAACCTCAATTCATTAACTATTAGATGATCTACTAGTGTCTCATTTCATTACAGTCCTGGACTTGAAGTATCAGACCTGTCTGAGTCAGGCATTGACTATGATTGCCCTCAGAAGGTGGCCTTCTTGTGAATTCTGGGAATATGTACTCCATCTGGAGGAAAGTACCAATGTTTTTCTTAAGTTATCTTGATCATTGCTCTTGATGATCTTTGCTGAGGTGTTCATGCCTCCTCTTAGACCACTATTACATTAACCAAAATCTCTACCTCGTGTTGTTTTGTAAAGAAGGTTCTTTGTAAATTGTGAAGTGTTATAAAATTTTTTATTAGCAATATTAATGGTAATAATAATAAAACATCTTTTTGGCTATGTTATATCTATGAATCATGGCTCCCCATAGTCTCAGAAAGGTTGAAAATATTGGTTACCCAAAGGTACCCAAAATTGAACTATATATTGTCAGTGTAAGTAGCTTACAACTTGTCAAAAAATAATGGATTATGTTTGATTAGTAGTATAATGGAGAATTATCATAACTAGCTGTGATCAGAAGTAGATGTGGTTTAATTATATGGCAAGAGTAAAATGTAACAAATGAAAAGCCTCAGGTTCACATTGGAATATCCACAATTGGCCTCCAGCCCTTAGGCAGAACATTCATTGAACTTTTACAGGAATTACACAGTAGAAAAAGCAGAAGGATTTTAATCTATCCTAGTGGAGGGAATAATCATGTGAGTTAGATAATGGGTACATAAGAAGTATAAGAAATATTTTTATAATGACTATTAATACTGATGATAATATTGAGTTATAAAGATATCTTTCCAAGGATTCTAGCATGTTCTTATTCATTACTTTATGATTGCACATGTTTATCAATCATAACATGAGGATTTAAGATCTATTTTAAGCATCTTGTATCTGATGACAGATGTGGTTAAAGTATCTCTTTTATATGTCTATAAATATTAGTAGATTTATTTTGAAGCAATGTTTCATTATTACTATAGTATGATTAAATATCAAGAATATTGCTTTCCCAATTGTTCTATTGCAGTATTTAATGAGTGTAATTAAACGGAAAAATTGCCTTTTTTTAAATTCGATGATAGTCCATTAGTGTCTGTGTCTCTTCAGAAAAGCAAAGAAGTGAATTATTAGAATGACGAATGAGTCAAAGTTACTCTAGTGATGGAGAGGTTTGATTTCCTTCCACATAATCTTCAATTAGTGATCTCTGGAAAAGGATGTTTTTTCCAAAGGGTAATAGAGAAGTAATGAGATCAGAAGGAGGTCAGAGCCAGCTTCTTCGTTTGGCAGTTTGATTAATTTATTTCCCCCTCTTGGAGATTGCTGGAAGGGGCTTTTGTCACCCTGTGTTTTTCATGGGACTCTAACCTGAGTGACTGTGGAAATTATTCCCTCCTATTGAAAGCACATGTGAGTTGACTTATAATGAAAGGTTTGTGAATTTCCATTTGATCTTTGATTGAGGCTATATTCATCGTTGCATATAAAGGCAATATTTTTGTGCCTCACTCTCTGGTATTTTTTCAAATCTCAATTGGTATCTAAATTTCTTGTCAGAAAATAGTAATTAGAAACTTCATAAAAATGACAAGCTTCTATAATATTGACATTGCCACTTACTACTATGACATTAGACATCACTTTTCTTCTCTTGCCTTCCACTTTTTCATCTGTGAAATGAGAAGCTTGTAGTAGAGGCATGCCAAGGTCCAAGAGAAATGAGCCTATGAAGTATAGAATCTGAATCAAAAGGAAAAAGACACCTGAAGCAAGAATTTGGAATTCGACTCAGGCAAATGTTCTGCATTAGAAATTGGAGTTAAATGATATAAAATATGCCATTTTGGCATTTATGCTTCTCTTACTCTTCTAATTGAACCCCATTATTTTTTTAACATAATATAATTAATTTAGAACAACTGACAACAGCATGTTATAATTATGTGCCTAGATTATCAGGATAATGTATTTTTGCGTGTCATTTTAATAGTAGGTGACATTCTAACCTTTTACAATTTATAAAACATAATAATAATTCTGTGGAAAAGTTAGTACAAGTATTATTTCTATTGCAATAAACATTTATTAAGCTCTTCCCACATTTTAGTCCTTGTGCTAAGTGATGGGAATACAAAGAAAGGGAAAAGACAGTTCCTGACCTCAAGGAACTTACAGTCAAATGAAGAAGACAACATGCATAAAAGTATGTACAACTAAACTGTATGTATAATAAATTGTAGGTAACCAAAAGATGAAAGACACTAGCATTAAGGAGAGTCAATAAATCTTTTTTTTTTTTTTTTGCGGAAGGTAGGATTTTATCTGGGACTCAGAAGCCAAGGAAACAGAATGAGATGAAAGGAAAGAAAATGTCCAGACACAGGGGGCAGCTTGTAAAAATCCCTGGAAACAGTCTCATGGAGGGGAAATGATGTGTCTGAATTCACACTACTTGTATCACAGCTGGGATTTGAACTTGTGTTTTCTCACTCCATTCCTAATGTTTGCCATTTAGTTTTTACCAGCACAGTATCTGACATATAGTAAATCTTTCATAAATGTTTATTTATTCATTAATTGATTATACCATGCTGAAATACTCTTTTGAAAGAAATGACTTTACCTAAAAAATTGCTAGTGGGACTTTCATGAATAAAACATATTCTTCTCATCACCAATTATATCACTGCCTCACAGATACCTCTGATTTCCTCAGGTAGGAACTACCTCCACTAGGACAGGTTGCAGTACCTCCACACTGTAGTAGATGACTTGCTGTGGCTAAAAGCCCCTTATTTTCTGCTTGTTAGTTTCCTTATGTTAAGCCTCTGAAAGGCTGAAATTAGCTGTGTTGTTTCTCAGTTCACAGAACAATCCCTTGCCTTATATTCTAAATATTTCTAGTTTGCTATGTATGACCTGCCAGAGTTTTCATTTTCCTTGCTGAATCCTTTGAGAGTTTTTGTCAGTCATTGTAATACCAGAGTGAGTCTTTGGACTAGGACTTCAGGGAACTATTGTATTACTATTACTACTGTTGCTGCTTCTGCTATTGCTGCTACTGCTTCTACTACTACTATCACCATTACCTCTACTCTTACTACCACCTTCACCATCACTACTGCTGCTACAGCTACTAGTTTTATCAGATTGATGACAAATCCTGAAAAATGTTTTAGTTTCCTAATTTAGTTTACTATTTCAGTATTCCATTGGATCTGTGATTTGTTTGGTGCAGGTACTGTCTCCAAGGACACCACCTAAAATCCATTCACATTTTTTCCATCCTCTGTCATTCTGCCCTATGCACTCTTATCAGATTCTCTGTAGGGGGATCACCCAGCATGCTGGAATCTTTATTCTAGGTCTTCTTACATATTAAAAGATTTGAACGCTATAGCACTTATGCTCTCCATGTATTTTGTCTTTCATATGAGGGCATGCTGAGATGATTTCCTTTCTAATCAAACATCACCTGGATAATATGTTCTTGAGTAATATTCTTGGTTCTATATTGCCTACCATCAAAATAATAGTCTTCAAATTATAATTGAAAAGCATATGTTTAATGTGAAATTTCTCTCACTACTTTTTTATTGCTTCTACTTCAACATCTCAAGGGACTGATATTCATCATTATGACCAATTCATAATTATCTTTTGTTTCCTGGATACTATTCTAGGCAATGTACCCTTTAAGATTTTCAGTGCCCTCAACTCTTGAACTTTTGACATTTGTTTCTTTGAATGATTAAAAAAATCTGTATTCTAGGATAATTTGATTTAGACTTGGAAATAATTTTAGAGACTATTAAGGCCAACCCTTTCATCTTAGAGAGGAGGAAATTGATGCCCAGGGAAGTTTATTGGCTTTACCAATATCATACAACCACTTAGTAAAGCAACATAGGATGTTTGCAAAAGGAGGTCCCCTTGAATCCAAATTCTGTTTACTCTCCACTATATTAAGTCAAGTCATCTACATTTCTGAAGACTTACTCTGTACTAAGCCCTTTACTAAGTACTAGGAATACAAATACAAGTAGGAAGAAAGACATTTCCTACCCCCGAAGGAGCTTACCTTTAAGGAAGGAATAACTCAGGAAAGTAACCTGAAAATGATATGCAAATTGGAGGGGAATGATTGACTTGGTTGCCCTAGTTTTTTTTTTTAAATTTTATTTTTTCTTTATCTTTTCCCAATTTATTTATTTATTTTTAGTTTTCAATATTAATTTCCACAAGAATTTGAGTTACAATTTTTTTCTCCCTTTCTTTCCCCTACCCCCATCCCAAAACAGCTAGCCTATTTAATACTCCTTTCTCCAATCTGTTGTCTCTTATATCCTCCCTTATATAGTCCTTCCCAACTTTCTAGTAAGGCAAGATGGATTTCTATACCCCAGTGCCTGTATATTTTATTTCCCAGTTGCATGTAAAAAAAAAAATAAAGAAAGAAAAAAACAACCAATTTTTTTTTTTTTAAATACACATTTGTTTTTAAAGCTTTGAGTTCCAGATTTTTCCCCTTCTTACCTCCTCACCCACCCTCACTGGGAAGATAAGCAATTCATTATAGGTTGTGTATGTGTAGTTATGCAAAACATTTCCATAGTAGGTATATTGTGAAAGACTAACTATATTTCCCTCCATCCTATCCTGCCCCTCACTTATTCTATTTTCTCCTTTGACTCTGTCCTTTTTCAAAAGTATTTGTTTCTAACTCCTCTCTCCACCAATCTGCCCTCCCTTCTATCATTCCCCTTCTTATCCTTTTCCCCCCTATTTTCCTGTAGGGTAAGATACCCAATTGAGTGTGTATGTTATTCCCTCCTTAAGCCAAATTAAATGAGAATAAGATTGTCCCATTCCCTTTTACCTTCCTGCTCTTCCCCTCCATTGTAACAGTTTTCTCTTGCCTCTTTTATATAATTTACCCTAATTTATCTCTCCCTTTCTCCTCTCTCACCTCTTAATTTTATTTTTTAGATATTATCCCTTCATATTCAACTCATCCTGTGCCCTCTGCCTATGTATACATGTACATACATATGCACACGCTCACATATATATTTATATACTCCTACACGCTCCTATATATATATACATATAGAAATGTATACATACATACATATACACACCACATATTCCCTTCAACTGTCCTCATATTGAGAAAAGTCTTATGAGTTACAATGATTATTTTTCTACATAGGAATTTAAATAGTTCAACTTTAATAAGTTCCTTATGGTTTCTTTTCCCTTTTTACCTTCTCATGCTTCTCTTGCTTCTTGTATTTAAAAGTCAGACTTTCTGTTCAGCTGATTTTTTTCATCAAGAATTCTTGAAAATCCTCTATTTCATTGAATGACCATATTTTCCTATGAAGCATTATACTCTGTTTTGCTGCGTAGGTGATTCTTGCTTTTAGTCCTAGCTCCTTTGACCTCCAGAATATCATATTGCAAGCCATTCAATCCCTTAGTGTAGAAGCTGCTACATCTTATGTTATCCTGATTGTGTTTCCACAATACTCAAATTGTTTCTTCCTGACTCCTTGAAGTATTTTTCCCTTGACCTGGGAACTCTGGAATTTGGCTATATTATTTCTAGGAGATTTCTTTTTGGAATCTTTTTCAAGAGGCAATTGGTGAATTCTTTCCAGTTCTATTTTGCCCTCTAGTTTTAGAATATCAGGACAATTTGATTGATAATTTCTTGAAAGATGTTGTCTAGGCTCTTTCTTTGATCATGGCTTTCAGATAGTCAAAGAATTTTAAAATTATCTCTCCTGGATCAATTTTCCAGGTCAGTGGTTTTCCCAGTGAGATATTTCATATTGACTTCTGGTTTTTTTTTTTCATTTATTTGGATATAATATCTTGATTTCTCATAAAGTCATTAGCTTCCATTTGCTCCAATCTAATTTTGAAGGAATTATTCTCTTTAGTCAATTTTTGAAATTCCTTTTCAAACTGGGCAATTTGACTTTTTAAGGCATTCTTGTTATTGGCTTTTTGGACCTCTTTTGCCATTTGAGTTAGTCTGTTTTTTAAAATATTATTTTATTTTCTTCAGTTAGGCTGTTAACTCACTTTTCTTGATTTTCTTACATCATTCTCATTTCTCTTCCCAATATTTCCTCTGCTCCTCTTACTTGATTTTCAAAATCCTTCTTGAGCTCCTCCATGGCCTTTAACTAGTTCATATTTTTCTTGGGAGCTTTTAATGCATGAATTCTGACTTCATTGTCTTCTTCCCATTCCGTGCTTTGATCCTTTTTGTCCCTGATAAAGGAATCTATGGAAGGATTGCATTTCTTATGCTCACTCATGTTTCCAGTCAGTTACTTGACTTTTGAACTCTTAGCCACAGTAGAACTCTGATTACAGAACAGAGAGAGTTTTGTCCCAAATCGCTTGGGTTTTTACAGTTGCTGGAGCAATTAGGAAGATGTCCTCCTTGCAGCTCCCACAGGCTCTGGCACCTGACTACACACCACAGGACCTCCACCAAAGAGCATGATCTGGATCCAAGCTGGTTAAAGCAAGAGCAATTACCCTCTGAATGGTTGCTGCTACAGTCTGCAGGGCAGAAGCTCCTGATTCAGCCACATAGAGCACTGTGCTTCCAACACTTCTGGCCCCAGGGGCAGGAGCTGGACCACGCTCTTCTGTTCACTCCTATTCCAGCAGAGTTCCACATTGACCTTTTACTTTGTCTTTGGCATTTATGGGTTGAGAAGTCTGGAAACTGCCACAGCTGCTGGTGCTTCACTCTCCTGAATTCTGCTTCAGCCGATGCTGGTCAGGGCTACCCAGGGGCCAAAACCACCCTGGTCATATGGGGCTGGGCTCAGCTACCAGGTCAGTGTGATAGCCCCTTCTTGCCAGCCTGCTGGCTTCCTTCAGTGGGAGACTTGTTTCTCTTTGTCACTTTATAGGTTCTGTGGCTCTACAGTTTGTTTACATGTATTAGAGGAGGTGGAAGCCAGAGCCACGGGGAAGTCTGTTTCTACTCCGTCCCTTGAACCCTTGGGTGCCCTTCTTAAATGTAGGTTCTGGGAATAATCATTCAATTAATGGGAGAGATCATAAGCGGGGAGTGTACTTCCAAGAATGAATTGCAAGATTGGAGTGAAGTTTCAGGATGAAGAGCTGGAGAATGGAAGAGGAAGCATAGAGTGCAGCCTGGAGAGGAAAGAGAAATTGCTAGCCTGGATATCCTCCTTTAATGGAGACTCTGAGATGCTTCGCCTTTATTATTTACCTCAAGTATGTCTTGTTACTGTCTCTGTCTCTGTCTCTGTCTCTGTCTCTGTCTCTGTCTCTATCTCTGATTCTGTTTCTCTCTCTCTCTCTCTCTCTTGCTCTGTCTCTCTGTCTGTCTCTCTCTGTCTCTGTCTGCCTCTGTCTTTCTCTCTCATGTAATAAATAAAAAGTCATTCAGAATACAAGTAGATACTGAGGTATTATTTTCTTCATTAAAATTACTGATTACACTGATGCCTCATTATAGTGTGAAGGTAACCTTTAATTTTTAAAGGTTAGGCCAGTGAAATGCAAGATCTTCACAGGTCCTATCCAAATGGAAAGGCTTTACTATGGGACCTTTGGTGTCTGAGGACTAGTATTCAAAAGTGTAGAGAAGGACATCACCTTAGCATTGTGTTATCCCACAGATTTTAGCTTTTCCCCACATTATGAAGTTAGCAACCTCTACTTTAGTATTCATTGACTTCACTCCAAAGGTAAGCATAAAAGAAAAGAGTGAAAATTATTTTGGAAAAACTGGCTCAGAATTTAAATGAAAGACAATTAGAATTAAGACTCAAAGGTGTCAAAGGCATTCAAACTATATACACTATATCTGCATGTCACCATCAATACTTTAGGGATTAAAAAGATAAGAGGTATAGAGGTAGGAGATCTATATAGTTAGGAGGTATTTATTGAGTGCTGAAAAATATCACACACACACACACACACACACACACACACAGTGGATCACTTCTTGTTATCTATGTGGGAATTATTGCTACATCTGTTTCCATTCAGGTCACTGAGTTTTTAGAGCAAATATAAAAATCAAGACCAAATTAAAGAAGACAAAATGAGAATATGATATGGCATGAAATAACTTTTTTTTCCTACCTGATATATTTAAATTCATTATTGTTCATGAAAAATAGGAAATATACATCTATTATCATTTACAATGGAAGTTTAATTGATATAAATCAGTTGCTAGAAGAAGAACACTAGAAGGGCCTAGAAACCAAGGGTAGGAAAAATTTGGAAAATAGACTTATCTGTGAAATTTTACAGAAGTGGATCGTGGAGTACTATGAGCAGTATCACATCATATAATAGCAAAAAATGGTAGAGGAAAACAAAACCAAAGAAAACATTTTACAGAAAGCATGGCCAGAGACAAAATTAAGCCAGACTACCCTGAGAACATTTAACGTTCAAACTGGAAAGATGGAAAAAAAAAGAGAGAAAAGGTATACTCCTCAGAATCATACACTAGTTAAAAAAATAAAAAACTGGATCAATGGAGCAGATTAGATAGGAAGAATCAGAAATAATTTAACTATAATCTAGAGTTTGATAAACACAGAAACAAAAATTACCTAGTAAATAATTTCCTAGTCACTGAGAACTCTTAGCAAAATACAAGCAATCCTCTAGAAATTAGGCTTAGGTGAACATCATAAACCATATTTTATAATAAATTAAAAATGGATATGTGACTTGAATATCAAAGATTATACTATTAAAAATAGAAGAGAAGCAGTTCATCCATCTTTTGCCGGTATGGATTTGGGCTGAATTTTTAAACAAAGTATAAAGGTACTTACAAAAGATAAAGTAGATAATTTTGATTACATGATAGAGACATTTTTACATGAGCAAATTTAATGCATCTAGGGTAATATCTCTGGTAAGTTTTGGTATTCAAGATATATAGATATATTTACGAGAAATATATTAGACCAAAAGATATTTTCTAATAAATAAGTAATATAGGATATAATGAAACATTAAAAGAATTGCAAACTATTAACGACTATATGAAAGAATGTTTTTATTATGAATAATAATAAAGATGTAAAACAAATAACTTTGATATTTTCTTTATATCCAGGAAGTTGACATGGATGACAAGATATCGGGGTTGTGGAAAAATAGGCACACTAGTTCACTGTTGGTTGAGCATGAACTGAAAAATAATTTAGAATTATGCAAATAAATTCATTAAAATATCAGTACCCTTTGATCCAGAAATTCTTCTGTTAGGCATTATCCCACAGATGTAATAGGCCAAAAGAAAATTTCTGTGTGCACCAAAATATTTATAACATTACTCTTAGTGGTAGCAAAGAATTGGAAACAAAATGTTCCCAATACTTAGAGAGTTGTTAAACAAATTGTGATGCATTAACTGACTTGTAGAAACTCTGAACATAATGAAGTATGGACAAATAGATATATGAATTGGTACAAAATGAAGTAAACAGAATCAGGAAAACAATATAAACTGTGACTATCACATTGTTAATATAAAACACAGTAGCCACAAAATGATTGAAACTCAATGTTACAAAATTATAATGACCAAACTTAGATCCAAAGAAGATATATTAGAATACTTGCTCCTATCTTTATTCCCTTTGAAGAAAAGGGGGGAGGAGTCCACAAGTGTGGTACATTCCATATATGTACATATCATCATAATTTCTTTTTGATGTTTTGATTGGTTTTAATAATTTTTCTCTTTTCCTCCCTCCCTCCCTTCTTATTTTCCTTCCTTCCTTCCTTCCTTCCTTCCTTCCTTCCTTCCTTCCTTCCTTCCTTCCTTCCTTCCTTCCTTCCTTCCTTCCTTCTTTTTCCCCCCAAATTAAAGGCTAGGTCTCTGGGAAGGAGGAGGGGAGAGGAAGAGCTCCAGGGGAAATGTATATGATGTAAAAGCAGAATCAATAAAAGTATTTTTAAAAAAAATTCTATCTCCTACATTTATTGGTGTGGGAATAACAAACAAATCCTTTAAACATTCCATGCCCAAATTTTCTCATCTTTAAAAATTGGCTTTATATACATATATATATATATACACACATATACAAATTCATATAAATATACATGTACACATACACACATACACATATACACATACACACACACAAGAATTTCTGGTTGGTACTCTGTCTCCCTTTTGCATGCCTTTGCAATAGAGACTGTCCCCCAGTCTCAAATGCTTTCCATAGGTTCCTGTCCAAGTTATCTCATCTTTTCCCTTTTAAGGCTTCCTTCTTTTTACTCTCTATATATCTGCTATCTCTTTACATATTGACCCTCCTGTTTGCATGTAAACTTAAGGCTAGGGACTGCTCTTGTGTTCTGGTCTTTTTTTGGCATCTACAGGGCTTAGTAATGTACCTTGCTCATCATATGTGTTTAATAAATGCTTGTTAATTGATTGATTCATAATGAATATAGAGTTTTATTGAAATCTTAAGGGAATATATAAATGTGAGATATCATCATCATCATCATCATTAAATTTTCACCGAATGAATTAAACTATAAATCTATAAATCCAAACTGTAGATCTATTCAGAGTTATCTTCTAAAATAACCCATTTTTCCTTTATCTTTCAGCAAATTCTATTCCTCTTTGTTCCTTCTGTGACTTTAAAGTGAAAGGAAACTCACTGGTCTTCAGATACACTCAACATCATCAAAACGTCACTATTGACTTTATAAGAACAACTTACATTATTGTAGCAATTGAAGGTTTTTTTTTTAATTTTTGCTTCTTTGGATGGGGGAGTGCAGGGCAGTTAGGGTTAAGTGACTTGCCCAAGGTCACAGGGGTATAAATGTTAAGTGCTTGGTTTTGGATTTGAGCTCAGTTCCTCCTGACTCCAAGATTGGTGCTCTATTCACAGTGCCACCTAGCCACCCCAAGCATTTGAAGTTTTACAAAAAAGTTGTCCATCGCTAAACTTCATATCAGAAATTTGAAATGTTGTTATGTCCATTTTAGAAAGGAGAAAACTGAGGCAGAGAGAGGCAAGAGAAAGTAACTTAAAAGGTCATTCTGCTACAAAATGTCAGAACTTAGAACCCTGATATTCTAAATCCCACCCCAGGCCTCTTGCCCTTGAAGGATTCTGTCCTTCATTCACAGCTTTCTACTACAAGATAAAACTTCTTTCAGAACAAATAAACAAAAAGTTATATACTGCTCTGGAATCAGGCATTTTAGGTTCGATATAGGAATTGTTCTCTGACAACAAGATTTCATTCTGATCACTTTCCTGAGATTCTAGAGGAAGCAGAAAATAGGATGTAGTGTCATCATAAGTAGGGCTTGTTGGGAAATCGAAATTAGTTTGTGAAAATTAAGAAATAGAAGAAATCTAAACATTTATATAAGTGACAACAACAATAGTAGTAGTAGTAGTAGTAGTAGTAATAAATAGCTAACACTAATATAGTGCTTACCGCATACCAGGTCTTATGCCAAGTGCTTTACAACTTTTGTTTCATTGATCTTCACAACCATCCTGGCAGGTAGGTGCCATGAGTATTCCCATTTTTTTTTACAGATAAAGAAACTGAGGCCTGAGTCCCTTGACAAAGGTTACATAGCTAGTAAGTTTCTGAGATTGAATTTGAATTTAGGTCTTCCTTGGGGTGTAGGTGGTGCAGTGAATAGAACACTGTCCCTGGAGTCAGGAGGACCTGAGTTCAAATCCGGTCTCAGACACTTAACACAAAAAAAACTAGCCGTGTGACATTGGGCAAGTCACTTAATCCCAATTGCCCTCCAAAAAAGCAAAAGAAAAAGAATTTAGGTCTTCCTGAATCTAGGTCCAGTGCTCAATCCACTGAGTTACCAGCTCCATCCACAATTACTTATTGTAATCTATGAATTCACTTAACACCCCCCCCCCAACAAAACTATTTAAGTTTTATAGGATGAAGTCATCTCATGTTTTAACAATTTATATTTGAGTAGCATTTTTCAAATTAGAAACTTTTTTCATTGTTATTAGCAGTTGTGGTCCAGTGTGCTGGGCCCAACGTTTCCACTTTTTTGTCTGTATGAATTCAGATAAATCACTTAATTTCTCTGGGATATTCAATATACCCTTAATCCCGTGAAACTCACACGAGCCTTTTTCATTCCAAGACTACTGGGGGTGGGGAAAGGGAACCCAAGGCTGAAGCTGAAGCCTCTTCTTATCCCTCAAGCAGTTCCTTCTCAAAGCTTTTACTGTAATACCACAGTCACCTCAATTTCTAAAATGACTCAAATTCTGACTAGCCAGATAATAGACATAGGACCCCTGGGGGTGTGACCAACTTTCCTTTGCCCTTACAAACAGTTTTACAATGTCACCCCAGTTCAAAGGACTTTCCATATTAGACTAAAGCATATGACTGTTTGATACACAGGAGCATCTTATCACTTATTTTAATTGATAGAGGCTATTAGATTGATTGTTACTCATTTTGACTTCTCTGTGAGTTACAGATTTTAGTATTATTATCCTTATTTTAGAGATGGAGAAATTGAAGTTCAGAAGAAGAAACTGTGTTTTAGGAGTCACATAATATGCTCTGACAGAGATGTGGTGGAACCTTTAGTTCCTTGATTTTCTCACTATACTATGCCATGTATCTTACCTTTAAAAAAAATAGATGTTGAAAAGGTCTTGTACTAAGGATGACAGATAATAGGTAGGTTGCTGGACTTAATTCAGTTCTAAAAACCATTGACTGGGAGATTGAAAGTTCTATGGGATAAGTCAGTGAAGTATGTATTTGGATAAATGTTGTGATGATGATGGTAATGATAGTTATTCACATAGTTCCTTTCCTACTTTGGAAGGAAAGTATTCACGAAGTTACTTTATAAAGCCATAATTTAGTTTTATTGGTTAAATTTCTACAAAAAATGTATTCTGAACTTAACCAAAACAATTAGGATTTCCATATATAAAGTAGAATACAGAGAATATTCCATATGAAATTTTGAATCTATTCTATAGCAATTTTTTATAAAAGCATATAAAAATTTCTGTTACTTTCAAAACTCCTGTTTGTATTTACTTATTGTAGATGTACATGTACAGTATGTACACATATAAGTATAAAAATGTGTACAAAGTTATTTAAGGCAGAAGGTGCTAACAGCTGTGGGGAAGTGGAAAGATTTTATCAGGAAAGTCTTCAGGTGGGAGGTGATGTCTGAGCAGTGCTTTTAAGAAAACTGGAGATTCTAAAATGTGTAGGTTAGGAGTGAGTATCTTGTAGGCATGTGAAATGACCTATCTTAAGGCATAGAGATGGGAGATGCACTGTCATCTGTAGAGATCAACAAGAAAGCCAGTTTCACCAACAAGTCCATCCTTATAAAGTTGGAGTCAGGTTGTGAGGGAAAGAAAGAGCAAACATTCATTTATTAAACACTTCCTGTGACTGAGTTTCTGTGCCCAAGAATGAAAAAGGCCATACCCTCATCATTCCTTGTTTGAGGAAACAGCATGTGCAACATACATATATATAGGCATCTACAAAATAACTCTCTGGTTATTTAAGGAGGACATGCTAGAAGCAGGGGTGGAGGGGGCATAAAATGGCATCAGAAAAGTCTCCACATGGGATATGATATTTCAAGTGAACTTGGAAGGTAACTGGAGATCTTGAGAATTGGAGATAAGGAATGAGTATACTCTAGGTATCGCAGAAATAACCTGTGTTAAAGAGATGGAAGAAGGGCTTTCATTTGTGAAAATCAACAAGAAGGCTGGTTTGTGTGGACAATGAGTTTGTCCTAATAAGCCTGGAAAGGTGTGTTGGAGCCAGTTTGTGAAAGAAAGAAAAGCATACTGTACCTTTAATGGTTCATCCACAGCTCAGAATACAGTCTGAACTATTTGTTGTTCGTTGTTGTTATATTCAGTTCCAAGGTTCATAATTTGAAAATTGACTTTGGGGACTTTTTGCTTGGTCTATTAAAATGATTCATGTTGCATTCAACATAAATTGTGCATACACAGAGGAGGGTGAGAAGCCGTACTCACAGCCTAATAACTAAAGTGAATTTTGTACAAGCCGCAGTCTGTGGCAGCGATGCAGTATCATTTGTCTTAATTTTTCTCCTGCATTACATTAGGCGGGTGCATTTACATTCCCAGGTATGGCTAACCACTTTAAAACTTTCTTTTTACAGCCTGAGTAAAGGGCCGATCAAATCTGCATGTTTATGTGATGCAACATCAAGTAATGCCATTTTACTGTCTCAAGCACAGGCGGATTTACTCTCCATTTACCTGACTTCACAAAGGGAAATCGGGCTGATATGCAAAGCACATGAAATATTTACCATCACTGAATCATGGAAAGCTCCTGTGAAAAAGGAGATAACATGCCATTTGGTTTCACTTTTATAAAATAGGAATCCAAAATAGTAACATTTCTTGGTTGTTTAGTCATTTAAAATTCTAACATTGCGTATTTATGAGCAAAGAGTTTTGGAAATCTTAAAGTGATAGATATATAACTGAGCTATGATCTTACAGTAAACTAAAATCTCAAAAACCTCAGAACTTTAGGATACATTGACAAGCTAGAGGAACCATATTAGAAGGTTAAATGTGCATGTTAATAAATAAGCATGTACAAGTATCATCAGGAAACATGAATGGGGGATATAGGGAATGGTTTTCATATAGATGCCTACAGGACACATGAATTAATCAGAATGGCTTCTGTTTCTTCTAATTCTGGGCACTTCTTGTCTGAAAACTTTCCACTCTTGGATTCTGATTACAAAATGAAGGTTCATCATTCCATTGTTCTATAGCTGGAAGTAGTCATCTGGTCATAACCTTTAATTTTGCAGATAAGGAAACTGCCACAGTGGGGTTGGGGAAGGATTGGATGAGGACTGTGTTAAGTAACTTTCCTGGGCTCCTACAGGTAGGAGATCTGGGATTCTAAGCTACATGTGTGGTTACAAGTTTGGTACTCTTTGCACTATAACCTTATGCTTTCCCTTGTGCTGTGGTATCTTAGAGGGAAAAACTTAGCACTTTTGACATCCTTTTTTTGTCTTTCATTTTCACCAAATGCCTAATCCATTTACTTTTCCAGTCATTTACATTTCCTTGATTATGTTTGTACCATTTGTCAAATGAAGTCATTAGTAATGTTATATAGGCTAATTATTCTGCTTTTCATCGCTTTTTGGGTTACAGGTGTGAAAAGCAAGTTGCTTGACAATAATGCCAGTGCTACAAGACCCCATTTTACACAGTCTATTTCAGCCATTTATCATATTATGCAGAAGCAAATAAGTGAATCCTATAATGTTTATAATGCTTGGTGGGTCTGCCTATAGATGTGATATATCTAATCCCTATGCAAACCTTTCCACGTTGCCAGAATAATCTTCTAATGTATAAAATCCCGTCATACCTCTTCAGTTGTACTTCAGTGACTGCCAAGTAAATTTCAATCTATGTTGACTAGCAGTTAGGGATCTCCTATCTCTGGTGCCTTAGTCTAGCAAAATACCCTTGAGTCAAGCAGGATTATCCTCTGTCCTTACATGTCTCTTTTCTCTCCAAAAGCTTAGATCAAGTGTCACCTCTTATATGAGACTTTTCCTGATCCCTGCATCCAGTTATATATGTCCCCCTTCCAAAATATACCTTGTGTTTTTCATATATGTTGCGTCTACTTATAGATGTACAAATTGTTTTCCTCATTAGAATGTATGATCTTTGAAGACAGGGACTGTTTGATTTTTTCTTTGTATGCCCTATTCCTACAACACAGTGGTGCAAGTGGTGCATAATAGATACTTATTAATAGATTGTTTAGCCCAGCAAGGTGGTATTTATTTTCTTATCTCTGTACCCCAATTTATGCCTGAAGAATTCCTTCTGTTTCTTCCCCTGTTGCATTGCTTACCCATTCTTTATGCTCCAATCAAACACCACTTTTTTTGATGTTTCCCTTATTCCCATAGGTAATAATCATATTTCCCTTTAGACCACATATAACACTTTGTACTGCTCTTTTATACTTATGTTTGTAGTATATTTTAATGACCTATTTTTGTATTATTCCTCTATTAGACTGGACGTTTCATGAGGACAGAGATTCTGTCTTTTCAGGGCTTTTCTTCTTCCTCATGGTCTAGAACAGTATTCTATATAGTAGAGATTTAATATTCATTTGTAGAATTTAACTTAACTGAACCTATTAAGTAAGATTATTACATTAAAAAGAATGAATTTCACATTTTCTCTTCTCTCTTGCAACCATTTAAAAATTCAAATTAGGTCTATGACTTGAACCTGATTATCAATCATAGAAGTCATTTTTAGTTAGCAAGATTTCCCACAAAAATGCAAATATATTTTTCACATGAAGATTAAATATTCTAAAATACAATACTCACCACCTGAAATGTGCATAATAAAATTCTTTTGAAACTCTCAAAATGCTCAAGAAAAGAAATCTGAATTGAAACTGAAATCAATATTTTTTTTACAAAAAAATAACTTTAAAGTAAAATAGTTTGTTTCCATTTTCATATTAGAATTAAAAGAAGATGGAAAATTGCTTTTGGGATTATCATCTCAGTATATAGAATTTAATTACCTCCCTCATAGAAAAAGGATGCAACAAATGGGACCTATAGCTCTGAATTTCTTCATAAAGATACTTGAAACAGATTTATGGTAGTATTTTTTTCGGTAATGCAAACACATGCTGTTGAATCTGGCATGTTAAAATATTACAAAGTCATGGATACTCCCTATTTCAGTATATTTTGCCCTCCATAAATAATTACCATAAATTCAGCTTGCCCCTTAAGTCATTTAATAACATTCAGCAGATTATTCCCCCTCTTGTGTTTACTCATATGAGAAAGAAAACTAAAAATAAACTGGCTTTCTAGAACATCACAGAAAAAATGTATGTTTTTTTTCAGAGTTAAACATGATCTAGGATAACCTTGGAATTTAATTTTGTTATTTTTTTCTAATTAACTCCCTCCCCCTGCCTCATTTTCCATACCCTACACTTCCCCAATTGAACACAAAAAGTAAAAGGAAAACCTTTTAACGAATATGCATAGTCATGCAAAACAAATTCCCTCATTGGTCATGTTCAGAAATGTCTGTCTTATTATATGTTTTGATTCCATCCCCTCTATCCAATGTGCTTCATCTTCAGAGCTCCTAGATTTTGGTTTGTCACTGTCTTGATCAAAACATTAATATCTTTCAGAGCTGTTTTTCTTTGTAAATTTGCCATCATATAAATTGATCTCCTGGTACTGCTCACTTCACTCTGCATTAGTTGTTGTAGGTTTTTCTAGTTTCCTTAGAAGCTATCCATTTTGTCATTTCTTTTGGGGCTGTAATATTCATTCACATTTACATAGAATAACTTGTTTAGTCATTCCTGAGTAGACCATTCCCCTCTCTCAATTTCCCCCCACACCCTCTCCAATTTGTTCTCAGGTTTGTGCTACTAAAGAACTACTTGTATTTTTGTGCATATTGGCCTTTTTCCTTTCTTTAATTTCTTTTGGTTATATGCCTTGTAGTAGTATTTCTGGGTCAAAGGATATACAATTTTAGTGACTTTTTAGGCATAAAACCATAATGCTTTTGAAAATAACTAGACCAATTCACAACTCTACCAGTAGTGCATTAATATAGTAGTGAACCTGTTTTCACACAACCCTAACATTTAGTATTTTCCTATTTTTTTTTTTGCCATCTCAGCCAATATGATGGAACCTCAATGTTGTTTTAATTTAAATTCTCTAATTATTAGTGATTTGGGTTATCTTATTTTTTAATATTGTTACTCAATTAATACTTTTTCCTTAGAAAACTGCCTGTCTATATTCTTTGACCATTTATCTATTAAGGAATGGCTCATATTCTTTTAATTTCAACCAATTCCTCATTAATTTTATATATGACACCTTTGTCAGAAAACATTGCTGCATAGATTTTCTGTAGTTACTTCTTTCCTAATTTTAACTGTGTTGTTTTTGAAGAAAACAACAACTTACATTTTATGTAGTTACAATTGTTTATTTTCTATGATCCTTTCTATTCCTTTTTTGGTCCTCGAGTTTTCTCCCTATCCATAGATCTAAAAGTTAAGTTTTTCTTTGATTTTCTAGTTTGCTTATGATCTCAACTTTTATGCCTAAGTCATATGTCTATTTGGAATTATCTTTGTATGTCATGAGAGATATTGTTCTATACCTAATTTGTATCAGATTGCTTTCCAGTTTTCCCAGAACATTTGCCAACTAGTGGAGTCATTACTCCCAAAACCAAGGTCTTTGGGCTTATATACTTTGCTCTTTTTTTTCTGCATGTTATCTATTTAATATATTTTACTCTCCAACCTATTATTTTAACCAGTGTCAAATTATTTAGATGGTCACCCACTGCTTTGTAGTATAGTTTGAAATGCAGTGATTCCAGATGCCCACTTTTCCTCCATTTCATTTATTATTTAACCTGCTCATTCTTGACCTTTTGTTCCTCCAGATGAACTTTTAAATTATTTTTCTAGCTCCAAAGAGTAATTGTTTTGAATTTTACTGAATTTGCTGAATAAGTTAATTAATTTAGATAGTATTGTCATTGTTTATATTTGCATGATCAACCCATAAGCAATGAATATTTCCCTATTTTGTCTGTCTTTTTTACTGTAAATAGTATTCTGTGATTAGAGTCATATTGTTTTTGGGTATTCTTGGTAGATTCTCAAAAAATTTATGTTATTTTGTTGTTTTAAATGGAATTTCCTCTTCTATCTCTGTTAGGTTTTATTGATGCTGTATAGAAATGCTATTGATTTTGTGGATTTATTTTACATTCTGCAACTTTGCTAAATTTACTAATTTTTTTCACTTTAGTATTCTTTAGATAGAAGACCATATCATAGGCAAAAAGTAATACTTTTATTTATTCTTTGTCCTTGTTATTAATTTCTTTGTCTTATCTGATTGCTATATCTAGTAGGGTTAATGGTCAGCTATGCTCTAAATCTGATCTTTTTTGAAAGATCTTTAACTTTTTTCTACTAAAATTTTTTTTACCCTTGGTAAAACTAACAAATGTAGAAATTTTTACCCTTGGTAAAATGACCAAATGTAGAAATCTAGTAGGAAGAGATGAAAGGGAAATTCTATTTAAAATAACTTTAAAAAGTATAAATTTTTTGAGGATCTACCAAGACTTACCCAGAACAACATGACTCCAATCACACAGTACTATTTAGAGATAAATGCTATTTACTAAGTTAAGAAAAATAATAAATTTATTCTTGTGTTTCCTAGTGTTTTTAAAAATAGAAAAAGATATTAGATTTTGTTAAAAACCTTTTCAGCATCTGTTGATAAAACTCTGTGGTCTCATTACTTATGTTATTAATATATTTTATTATGATTATAGCCTTGTTTTGAACCAAACTTTATTATGCTTGTGAGGTTGATTTTTGGAACGCAATGACAAGTCTTTTCATCCATCTGTATTAAGTTTCGCCTTATTAGAACCAGCCCAACATTGTGTCTTTTTTTTTTCTTTTTTTGAGGGGGAAAAGCTGGGCAATTGGACTTAAGTGACTTGCCCAAGGTCACACGGCTAGTAAGTGTTAAGTGTCCGAGGACGGATTTGAACTCAGGTCCTCCTGATTCCAAGGCCAGCGCTCTATTCACTGTGCCACATAGCTGCCCAAACATTGTATTTTGCTGCAATATTTATTGAATCCTCCTTATTATTTAATGTGTTAGCTTTCCCTTACTTTTTGAAGGAAAATTATCTAGGCAATGAGAGTAAGAACTTCCATAAAGATTTGTTAGATTCAAATTCAAACTTACCAAAATCAAATCAATAAGTACAAAAAATGAGCGTAGGCTTCCAGTGCCTAGTAGATTATTTTGTATTTCTACACATTTGGTATTAAACATAAATTTGTTGGAATGAATGTAAAGTTGATGATTAATGTTCAATTTTATTAGAGTGAGGTGGGAGACAAAGTATGTGTGTATAGAGACATAAGCATTAGAATGGACCATATACTGATTTTTTTTAAAAAGTCTGAATCTGATTTCATCAATTTAGAGAATTCCCAGAACACAGCCTCCCTCCACCAATGCAAAATATGATTAGTAGTCTTGGTCAGTAAGCATTTCTTAAGCTTCAGGCACTGAGCTAAGCACTGGGGATACAAAGAAAGGCAAAAGATAGTCCCTGCCTGTGAGTAGCTCACAGTCTAACCAGGGAGACAACATATAAACAACTATAAAAGAACAAGGTATATAAAGGATGAATAGGGAACAATCAACAAAGGAAAAGGTAGTAGAAATAAGAGAATTTGGTAAAGGCTTCCAGTAGATGGGGGAAACCTAGTTAAAACTAACTGTGACTTGAATGCTGCCTTGGAAGTCAGAAATCAGAGATGAAGAGGCAGTGCTTTCTAGGCATGAGGGAAAGCCAGTGAAAATGTGATGGATGGTCTTGGTGGAGGCACAGCAAGGAGGCCAGTGTAATTAGTTGGAAGAATGTGTGTGTGTGTGTGTGTGTGTGTGTGTGTGTGTGTGTGTGTGTGTGTGTTGAATGGGGTGTATATGTGTTAGTATAATAGATGAAAGAAGTCTGAAAATGTAGGTGGGGACTGTATTATGAAGAAAATTGACTGTTAAAAGGGGGATTTTGTATTTGATCCTGGAGGCAATAGAGAGCCACTGTAGTTTAGTGAGTTGGGGGGTGGGGTGGGGTGACTTGATCCGATGCACTTTAGGAAAATCACATTAGCAGATGAATAGAAGATGTATTGGACTGGCAAGAGACTTGTGGTAGGTAGACCAAATAGTAGGCTATTACAGTAGTCCAAATGTGAGGAGATGGGATTCTGCACCAGGGTATCCTAGAAAAGAAGGGGGCATATTCAAGAGATGTTGCAAAGGTGGAAATCATAGGTCTTGGCAAAAAATTGAATATGGGAGGTGAGAGATAGTGAAGTATAATAGATGACATGTAGGTTGTGAGCCTGGGGGAGTAGGAGAATAGTGGTATCCTGGATAGTAATAGGGAAATTTGAAAGGGAGTGAGGTTTGGGGGAAAAGGTAATGAATTCAGTTTTATAAATGTTTAGTTTGAGATGTTGTAGCAGCAAGCACCCCAACATCCCCAGGGTGGCTGCCTGCCAACACAGGTTCTTAGATCTGCATTTCAAAAGGAAAGAACTCAAAATGGGTTAACAAGCTTACTTTAATCAATCAAACATATCGTTTACCTAGTTCAGGGGAAAAAGGTCAGCACCCCGAGCTTCAGAGTATACAGACAGAAGTTACAAGACAGAGAAACAAACAGATCAAGCAGACAGGCTTCCAAACTGTCCAACCATTACATCAATACCAAATCACAGTTACCATAGAGGGACGCATCAACATCTAGGTTTTCAAAGCCAGGGGGGCTCTCAGTGGCTGCTCAGAGTCTCATCTGGTCAGATCACACCACACTTCTCAAAGTGAGCCCCAAAGCAAAGCCTCACATCATGGATTATATAGCCACAACCCTCTTGACCCACTTCCCAATCACATAGCATCCAGCATCAAGGTGTAGGCATTCCTGAAAACCAAGCCTCCTGCAACAGGTTCCATGTGACCACATTCAGCCTATTAGAGGGTAGAGTCTATTTTCAAATCAAGGAAGGTTCTCAGAGTCTCTTAAGCCTATCAAAGAGCATAGGGGCAGGAAAGATCTTTAAATTTGCATATCTATTACAGATGTTTGTAGGACATCTAATTTGAAATGTCTAATAGACACTTGGGAGATGTTACACTGGAGGTCAGCCAGGAGGCTAGGCTTGATAAGTAGATTTGAGCATCATTGGCATAGAGATAATTGAACCCAATGGAGTTGATGAGATCACTAAGTGAAGTAGGGTAAAGGGAGAAGAGAAGAAGGGCTAGGAGAGAGCCTTGTGAGGCACTCATGGATAGGAGGCATGACCTGGATGATGATCCACTCAAGAAGGAGGAGAACCAGAAGAGAGTAGGGTCCAGAAAAACTATAGAAAAGTGAGTATCCAAGTAGAGAGTGATAAAAAGTGTTGCAAGGGCTGCAGAAAGGTCAACAAGGAAGAGGGCTGAAAAAAGACCATTCTTGAATTGTTTAGGGTAGTGGTGTCAAACTCAAAAAGAAAAGAGTTTCTGTGGACTTCATAGTAGCTTGGAAAACCTTAAATTGACATTACTTGTGCCCTATTGTATTTTTTGTTGTTGTTTATTTAAACATTTAACAATTACTTGTTCAGGGCCTCCAATACTGATTTATGGCCCTAAGAGGTTAAGTGACTTGCTTCCTTTCACATTCCTGGATATATGTCAGAGGTAAGACTTGAATTATTCCTGATGATAAGGCCAGTTTTCTACAGCAGCAATGCCATGCTTCCTTGGTGCACTGAACATTAGGGTAGTGGAATTATTTAGAGCTGTTAGATACCATAGAAATCATCTATTCCAGTCCTTTCTAGAGGGGCAGCTAGGTGGCACAGTGAGTAAGAGCGCTGGCCCGGAGTCAGGAGGACCCAGAATCTGTTCTGGCCTCAGAAAATGAGCACCCTCACAGAACCTTGAGCAAGTTACTTAACCCCACTTGCTTTAAAAAAAAAAAAAAAGATGAGGAAGCTGAGATCTAGAGGATTTCCCAAGGTCACAGAATTGCTAAATAACAGATTCCAAATTCATATTCAGATCTTCTCCCTTCAGGTAAATTCTCTTATTATTGCATCAGGGGTGCTTCGCTTAGAATAGAATTTTGTACACAGCAGGCACTTATTAAGTGTTTTCTTGAATAGAATTACTGGTTCACATCTGTATTACACTTTTAAAATGCTTTACATAAATTATATTATTTGTAATAAACAACTCTGTAAGGTAGGTAGTAAAGGTATAAAATGGAAAGATTGCTACTATTTTATTGAGGAAGAAGCTGAGACACAGAAAGGTTCATTCTGCAGACCTCTTGCTCGAGGTCATCTTTCATGGGGTGTGCCTCCCAAATTTCAAATACAGAACTCTCCTTATGATGCCATAACTAAAAACCAGAAAAGACTGTTGGGTACTTGTTTTTTTAAAGGGAAGTATTGCTAGGAATTGGGGATTACATTTGAACACTAGAAAAAAAGATTGGGAGAGGTTCTATAGTTATTATCTAATCATCTCAAATGATTTTGGGAACTAGAAATGAATAATTATTAAGTTAGTGGATTTACTTATTTTCATGTTACTATTTTTGGAAATGACATAGCCAGTGGTTAATTTTTTACTTAATAAATATTCTCTTAGGGAATATCCTCTTGATGTGGATTTAATAAATTAATACTATTTAAGTCATTATAAATTATAATTGAAATATAAATTAAATAGGAATAGGTAGTATAGGTGTTAAAATCAAACAGAGTATGGAAAAATCTATATTTTAATCTTTTGGGGGGAAATAAATTATCTTATTTACTACATGAATGATTTCCTCAATTTAATGCCAATCTTGGGAGCCAACTTCAACCTGTCTGAATCACACAAGCATCACAAGAAAGGACTACATTATCTGTATTATGTAGAAGTGCTTAAAAATAAAACTGTAAGATTACTTTCCTATCTCCTGAAAAGAAAAATAACATGCACATCACTCCAGCTTGCCAAAACCTCATTTTATTTTTGTTCTGTTTCTAGGAGGAACTTTGTGAATTACATCAAAATATGTAAATTAAAATTCTTTTTAAGTTGGATGCAGAGAATTATCAACATTTAAATTTGCAAAAGATGTTACCTAAAATTAAATGACATTCTACGATTCAGACTTCATGAAATTAAATTGATCATTTCATCTTTAGTGAATTAAAAATACATTTAATAAATTTTATATGCGACATGGTTACTATGTATAAATAATACTTAAATTAGTCTGTAATCATATCAGCATGAATACAGTTCAATAGTACAGATCACAACATCTCAACACTTCATCTTTTGTGACTATTGTCCATGCCCTCCCACAGAGAGGTAGCCAGATCTCTTGAAATCATAAGAATACAGTGGATTACATGACCTGTACTTCTATTATCTTTCAGCATCTTACCATGACCAACCCACCTCCTATTTTTGGGCACATATGCAATTTATTATAAATCTAGATGCCTTTATAACTTTATATATTGGTGTATATGTATGTGTTTTATATCTTTGCTTATAGTGTCTGTATATATATGTTTATATATACATGTGTGTATATATATGTGTGTATATGTGTATATATATCTATATATATCATATTACATAGATTTTTTATTGGTAGATTGTAACACAAAAGGCCCTCCCTGACAAACCCTGAAACAACTCTACTTCCAAGACTTCTCCAGAGTTAATTATTATTAGAGTCCTTTATCTCTAATATGATGGTGGTAACATTTGATGAGAATTCCATTGCCTCTAAATGTTGTCTTTATTTTGTGGTAGTCATGGTGTAAATAGTTATGGGTTCTGAAATTAATAATAATAATAACAACTAATAAGCATCCTAGGAAATTACATGTGAATGGCTTCAGTCTTTATTCCAGCAGACTTCTGTGGGGATCAGATTGGCTTAAGCTATATAACATGCTGCCTTTCCCTCAGGCCTAATGGAGTACTGGTATCCTATCCCAGTTACTTCTGTTCATCTTCTTGTACTGTTGTAGTACTGAGTACTGTTGTAGTTCCAGTTAGAATAAGCTTCTTCCTTTGGATTTTCTCTGGTATATGTTAGGGGTGAGAGGCAGAATCGAGTTTGGTTATAAGCTTGTGTATAAACCCCACTGGTCATGGAAGGGGTATAGAGTGAGTGCATCAGGGAGTTCTCTGCTGTTAGTTCGTTGAGTTTTACCATGTAGCCAGCTGAAACTGATCCCTCTCCTGTTATCTGTTTTGTAGAAAATTGAGTAGTCTTGAGGATCAGAAAAAGTGTTTAGTTCCCATCTTGTCATTCACATGACCCATAATCTTCGAGTTTCTCTTTCTCTTTATAACTATTAAACAGTTAATAAAAGTTCTTATTTAGCAGATGTGTGACGTTGAACCGCCAGACAGTTTACACTGATAAAATCTAGATTGGTTTCATAAACCTTAAGTAATTTAGATTTCTTTACTTCTTGGTTGATCTGCCCTCCTTTTCAGTCTTCCCACATGTATTCAGGTAAGTAGAGGTGAGACAAATTTCATAGCTATCTTTTTTTTTTTGGTGGTGGTGGGGTTTTGTTTTTTGCTTTTTGGAGGAGGGAGGGCAGGGCAATTGGGGTTAAGTGACTTGCCCAAAATCACATGGCTAGTAAGTGTTTAAGTGTCTGAGGTCGGATTTGAACTCAGGTCCTCCTGACTCCAGGGCTGGTGCTCTACTCAGTGCGCTACCTAGCCACCCCTATCTTGTTTTTAATATAGTTTCAAAGGAAACCAAAATTTTTTCTTAAAAATAATCACAATTCTAAATATTTGCCAACCAGTCTGTAGCCAAAAAGAGAGTTGGAATTTGTGGTTTTCATTCCCCTGACCCCAGTCTGTTAGAATGTGTAAAAACATGCAGAAGATGAAGGTAGATGATGGTATTGTTGACTTCTGCTCCAAGTGGAACACCACCTCTCTGCACTGTAACTTCCCACTTCCCAACCAGTATTCTCAACAACCAACACCATTACTTTGTAACTCAATTGTACTAGCAGACTTTGAAGAGTCCCTTTTCTGCATAGTAATGCTTCTGTCTCTAAGAACTCATCTTGCCTTAGGGAAGGAAGCTAGGGCAACTTGGCCTAAGGTTTAATGCTGTCCTGGAAAAAGTTAACATAAGGACCTTCTTAAGTGCTTATTGTGGCCACCTTGTTACCTTTCACTACCATCTAGGTAAACAATTCCTCTTTTCTCATCAGAGGATGATGTCATCCTCTCCAAGACTTGTAAGAACTGGAACATACTCTGCTTCAAAAGTCTTGTGACCTTTCTAAACCTCAGAAACTCTGATCATATTTAGACTCTGAGAGGAGTGTGTATATATATACATACACACACATATACATATAATCTTTTTTGTTCTATTTATTTACTCCTTTGGATATAATCCCAGTAATGGAATCTTTGGGTGAAAGCCACGAAAAATTTGATAATTTTTCTTCCATAATTTCAAAAATTTAAGTTTTCCAGATTATTCGAACCAATTCATAGTTGTACAATCAAGGAATTAACTTGCTGGACTCCTTATAATCCTTGCAAATTGTCCCCTTATGTTTTCCTTTGTTATTAGGTTGGCAAATTTGAGATACTTTCTGATTGTTTTAATTTATTTTTTAGTTATTAGTGATTTTGTACATTTTTTCAGGTGGTCATTTATATTTCTTTTTTTTGAAAACCTAAGTTTATATACTTTGTTCAGTTGTTTATCAGGGAACGACTCATTTTCTTATAGATTTGGATCATTTCTCTTTACATTCATAACTTTTACATGGAGTTAACTTTATTACCACCAGGTAAATAGCTGCCCCCTTCCCTACCATTGATCCAGAAATAAATTTAAGAGTTTTAAAAATTTAACTTAATCATTCATTATAAATAATCGTTAACTGACTTCTTATGTACCTTTGTATTCTTATAGTTTACCATGTCTTAACAGAAAGGGGAGTTTCAGTGCTAGTTACATAGAATCAGCATTTATCAGTATTCTCTTTCTTTTAGTGTTGTCTACATTATGTTGTTTTGGTAATTATGTATATTTTCTATTCATATTTCATTGGTTCATTCAGTTCTTTCACATTTATATTTAGTTTTTAATAGTTATTGTTCCCTTTGGTTCCCTACAGATTTGAATTTTTACTAAATGTTTTTCATGCACAGATTTTCCCCAATCTGTATATTTTCTTTTTTTTTTAAGACACATTGATTTTATTCTTGCAAAAGCTTTAAAATTATGTATAATTGAAGCTTTCTTCCTTTTCTTTTATGAATATTATCCCACCAAATTCTAATCCTATTCTTTATTGACACAACACATTCTTTATTTATTTTGGTGGTATGCCTTTTTTTTTTTTTGATATATAGATGTATCCATTTGGATTTTGTTATGTTAAATAATATGCTCAGAAAAACCTTTTGTTTTTACCAGGATGCTTCTCATTTTTCTCCTGTATCTTGTGAAACATCCAGTCTTTTTCATAGTAGTTTCTGTTTCTAGGTTCATCTAATGTTAGGCTGCAATAAATATCCTTTTCTAAATTTAGCCTATCTAGTCAACTGATCTACTTTTGCATTTTTTCCCAATCTACTGTAATACCAGATAGATTTGATTGTTACTGCTTTGTATCATAATTTCAGGTCCCTGTTATCAAATGTTCTCTGAGATTTTGTCATTTTCTCCCATTTTATGCATTTACTAATTTGATTAGTATAACACTTAGTCTGTTGAATACTTTAGGTTAATTGGGATAAATTTTTTATGTAGTCATTTTCATTATTTAGGTATAATACACATTTGAACATTGAACATTCCTCTAAATCTGTATACTTTATTTATGTAAACATTGATTAGAGTTGTATCACTATAAATCCTGTTTGTGTTTTAGTAGATTTATTCCAAAGATATTTGATATATGTTGTTGAATTCTCATATGGAATATCTATCTCCTCTTCATTTAAGTTTTTATTTGTAACATAAGGAAAAACTAAATGTTTTTGCAGATTTCTTTTGTATCCTAATTTTTATAATTATGAATGGCCCTAATTATTTCATTGTTTCTCTAGTTTTCCCTCATTAAATAGCCATATCATTTGATAGCATAGGTTATTTCACATGCTCATTTCCACAATTTGTTTGTTTTATGACATTTATCTGTGGTGCTTCAATAAAAAAAAATACAAAAAACCCCACTAAATTAAGTTCTTCCTTACATCTCATCCAAATTAAGCCATTTGCTAGGGTATCTTTTTCTTCAAACACACATGGGCAGAACTTTGTGACCCTTAAACTAGATATTATGTCTATGAGGAAAAAATTCCTTTGTTCCCCTTTTAATGTGTAAGTATTGTGCCACTACTTTTCTCTTGACAGCTATTAGAGCCTATTTATGTTTCTTAAATTTCTTTTGTCTGTTATTTTTTCATTTCAAAAAATTCTTATCCTACCCCAGTTTTTGGGATAAGAATTCACTATTTGACAAAAACTGCTGGGATAACTGGAATATAGTATGGCAGAAACTGGGAATAGATCATTATCTAACACCATATACTAAAATCAAGTCTAAATGGGTGCATGATCTAGATATAAAGGATGATACTGTAAGCAATCTAGGAAAGCAAGGAATAATTTACCTGTCAGATTTGTGGAGAGGGGAAGACTTTAGGACCAAACAAGAATTATAGAGCAGTATAAAATGCAAAATGGATAATTTTGATTACATAAAATTGAAAAGCTTCTGTACAAAAAAAGCCAATGTAACCAAGATCAAGAGGGAGGTGGGAAATTGGGAAAGAATTTTTACAACCTATGTCTCTGACAAAGGACTCATTTCTAAAATATGCAGAGAATTGAGTCAAATCTATAAGAATACAAGCCATTCCCTAATTGATAAATGGTGAAAGGATATGAACAGGCAGTTTTCAGAGAAAGAAATTAAAGATATCTATAAGCATATGAAGAAATGCTCTAAATCACTATTGAATAGAGAAATGCAAATCAAAACAACTCTGAGATACCACATCTCTCCAGTCAGATTGACTAAGATGACAAAACAAGAAAATGACAAATGCTGTAGAGGATGTGGGCAAATTGGAACACTAATGCATTGCTGGTGGAGTTGTGAACTTATCCAACCATTGTGGAGAGCAATCTGGAATTATGCCCAAAGGGCTATAAATAATTTCATACCCTTTGATCCAGCAATACCATTCCCAGGGTTATATCCCAAAGAGATCATAGAAAAGGGAGGAAGACCCAAATGTACAAAAATATTTATAGCAGCTCTTTTCGTGGTTGCAAAGAATTGGAAATTAAAGGGGTGCCCATCAATTGGAGAATGGCTAAACAAGCTGTGGTATATGAATGTAATGGAATATTATTGTGCTATAAGAAATGAGGGAGGAGACGGATTTCATATTTACCTGGAGAGGCTTATACAAACTGATGCTGAGCGAGAAGAGTAGAATCAGAAGAAATCTGTATACAATCACAGACACATCATATGTGTGATGACCGACTATGACAGACTGGACTCTTTTCAGCAATGCAGTGATATAAGTCAATCCCGAAAGACTCATGATGGAGAGAGTTGTGTACATCCAGAGATATAACTAGAAAGAACTGAGCTTGCATCCTCATGGAAGCAAACTAATTGATCTTTTTCTTTTCATTGTTTGGTTTTATTTCTTCTCTACCATTTTTCATCCCACCTAGTACAATATGCCTTTGTAATTGGACTAATGTCTAATATGAATGTATTTGCAGATCCTATACTGGACTATATGCTGTCGTGGGGAATGGGGGGAGGGAGGTAAAGGAAATTTGAAAATCAAGGAACTATGGAATTGAATCTTATTAACTGAAACTAAACTAATAAATTAATTTTTAAAAAAATTCTTATCCTTTTCTCAAAGGGAATTCTTGAAAGTTGTGTATTCTCTCAAATTCCATTTTTTTCTTGTAACATTATGCTTAGCTTTGCAACTTAACATATGTTAAAACATTATATATGAATACATATAAGTCATTTAAAATGTACATAATCTATTCTTTCTTTCAGTTTCTTATTGATAGTGATATTCCAGAGCTGTCAGGTTTAATTTGAGTTCTTGGCTACATAAATTGCATCTCTCTAAGACTTTCTCTCTATTTTGCCCCCTTGTCTCTTCCTTACCATTTATAGTATTTTTTCTTTGTTTTGAAACTCCTGGAGCAGGACAATTACATTTCTTGGTGAGTAATACCTTGGATTCCTTTCCAGTCATACCTTGTATATATTACTGTGTTGCACTTCTCTCTTTGGTTTTAATTCTTTGGAGCAATTTTATTTTATGGTTTACTCAAAATGTAGTATGCAGGTGTTTTACTAGATTCTTAGATTCTGTCTTCAATACTGTTTTCTATGTAAATTAATTTTGATTGTAGATATTTCGTGGGGTTTTTTTTCCCTTTGATTTTGATGCCTTTTGACTTTGATATAATTCTCATACCAGTGAATTTGGGAGTCTTGTGTTCTCCATTATTTTTCCAGTCTATACACCCTTGATTAACTATATACCTTTTTATCTAAGTTATCTGTGGTTGTTATTTTAAGGTTTTCATTTCATAAAATTTTAGGACATTTCTTTTTTTAAAAGGATTTCAACTACTCAAAATTCTTTACAAATTCAGTTATCTTTTCTGTCATTGTAATTATTGCATAGAAATTCTTTCTTAATAAAATTGTTTCTTGAAATTCTCTTATCCATTTGTATTAGGATTATTCTCATTGTATTAGAAACTTTTTGTTTCTCATGTCCTCAGTCTCTCTGGTGTTTTTTTCCCTGTTGTAAGTTCTTTACTTTTCCCTCATTTATTTATTATTCTAGCAGTTTACTGTTATATTTCTGTGTGTTTTGAAGTTAAAAGGAGATACTGGGCTTACATACAACTTTTTTTTCTTGCTTTGGGGGGAAAATACATGATTCACTGATTTCCTGTTCTTTTCAACTTATGCAGCATTTGATCAAGTGACACAAAGATTACATTATTTCAAGGTGTCTTTTTCTGTCTTAAGCTAAGAGAATTTTGGGTAACGAACAGTTTTATATATGACCTTAATTTTCACCATATAATTTGCTTCAATAATGATTTGTAGCTTAATTAAGTTTGCTATTTTCCTCCTAGTTCCTTTGCTTCTCGGGTCAGTCAGAGCTTTGGGCATAAAACATCCTTTTATTCTAGTCCTCCTATTTTAACTATCAGTAGACTCTTGAACACAAAATGTTGAGTTGCTCTTCCAGGATAACTTAGACAAAATATATGTTCCTTACTTGATATTTTGTATCATACCACTCTATAAAAGAGCAATGCAATGACACACATTTAAATATATTTGGATAGATATTAAGTGACAGGTAGTGTAATACAACAGAATGAACACTGGACATCAGCTAAAAAAAATATAGATTCTGTTTCTCCCTAATTCACTTACTAGCTCTCTGATCTTGGGGAAATCTGCTTTTCTCCTTGAGCTTTATCTCTTTTATCTTTAAAGTGTAAGTAAAATTCTTATCTTAACCATAAAGGGTTTTTTTTTTTTGGTTTGTTTTTGGTGAGAATTGAATAACATAGTAGCTGTAGAAGCATTTAATAAACAAGAAAACACTATATAAGTTATCATATATGAATATAACATGTCATTTTTAATAATTATTAAATTAAAACTTAGTGATATGCATATATATGTACATTATACACATACTCTTAATTCAGTGCACAATTCATCTTGCTGCAAATGTCAGCAGTATTAAGTGTCATCTTTAACTGTTCTCAGACTCAATACGTTTGGAGTAATTTTATTCCAACTGTAGGTGACATAGCTAACATTTTATTTCAGCAGTATGTAAATCTTAGTTTCATCAAATTATCTTTTAGAAATAATGATTTGTAGCTTAATAAAGTTAACTATAATCCATTGCATTTATCTACCCTATAACCATATGGGTAGGAGATATTTCTGCCCAATTGGTGGTTGAATGCCTCATTGATCATTTAATTTTTTTAAAGAATTTTTTAAATTATTTGCTTTTAGTTTAAAATATTCAGTCACACAAGTTTTTGAGTTCCAGATTTTCTTTCCCTAGCTCTCCTCTCCTCACCCCCCCACCCATGGCATCATGCAATCCGATATAGGTTCTACATATACCTTCATATTAAACCTTAGTCAAGTTGTAAAAAAAGAATTATAAACAATGGATTGAACAATGAGAAATAATAAACAAAACAAAATGAAAGAGAGAGAGCAAGTGGTTTGCTTCAGTCTTTATTTAGAGTCCATAATTCTTTCTCTGGATTTGGATAGCCTTTTCCATCATGAGTCTTTTGGTGTTGTCTTATAACCTTGTATTGCTGAGAACTATCAAAGTTAGTCATCATAGATATGATGTGTCTGTAATTGTGTATAATGTTCTCCTGGTTTTGCTCTCCTCACTCAGCATCAGTTTATATAAGTCTCTCCAGATTATTATGAAGTCTGTCTGCTCCTCATTTCTTATAGCACAATAGTATTCCATTACATTCATATACCAGAGCTTGTTTAACCATTCCCCAATTGAAGGGTAATCCTTTGATTTCCGATTCTTTGTCACCATAGAAAGAGCTGCTATAAATATTTTTGTACATACAGGGATTGTTTCATTTCAAAAGCATTCATTAAGCACCTACTAAATACCAGGTCCTGTCTTAGATACTTGGTAAGATTTTAAAAAATGAATTAGCTTTATTCCTTGTTCTCAAGGAGCTTACTTTCCAGTAGGGAAGGGAACATTTCACAGAAAGAAATATAATACAGTGAATGTATAACAGATTCCTTAGGGGGTATAAAATGTGATGAAATCATATGAGAAAAAAAAAACAACAAAAATCTTTCTAGTTGGGGGATAAATGGAAACATTATGGAAAGATATTTAAAGTGGGATTTAAAGGATGGGTAGAATATCAACATGTAAAGAACAGGTTGGAGGGAAGGAAGTGATAGTGGGAATGCTATTTTTTGTCATAGATATGTACTCCTTACTATGTTATTAAAAGATCTCTTTTTCCTAAGTTTTCAGGTTTGTTTGTTTCAACAGAAATGGATGCTATATGATCAAATGCTTTTTCTCTATGAATATATGCATGTGCTTTTGGGTTTTTTTGTAAATATGTTATAATATATTTGAGGTTTTACTAATATTAAGTCATGGGCAACTAGGAGGCACAACAGAATGCTTGGCCTATTCCTTTTACAATTTATTTTATTTGTTTAAATTTCTTAAATTTTTAATTTGTTTATATTTCTCATTCTGTTCATCTATTCATTTTATGTATATCTAGTTCATCTAAGTTGTCATTTTTTGTCATTCAATTGGGCAAAATTGTAATAGAATTACTTATTCCTTTGTCTTATTGTTTAAAAATTTTTGATACTATTAATTTGGCATTCCTCATTCTTTTTTTTTTTTTAAAGTAATTGGGGTTAAGTAACTTGCTCAAGGTTACATGGCCAGTCATTATTTATGTGTGGGTGCTCATTTTCTGAGGCCAGATCCAATCCCAGGTCGTCCCAGCTCCAGGGCCAGTACTTTTACTCACTGCGCCACCTAGCCGCCCCCTCCTCATTCTTTTTAAAATCACATTGCTATTTAAAGTAAATTAGTTTAATTTTTAACAGAATTTGCTTAACTTCAATTTTTTCATCTTCAGTAATTTTCAATTATTATTCTTTTTTCTAATTTTCAGGATTTCTCTTTCAATGTTTATGTGTTTTTTAATTTTACTTGCATGCGCAATTTGTTGATCTGTTCTTTTTCTCTTTTCCTGATGAAAATGTTTAAAGACACGCATTTCCCTTAAGGGTTATTTTGGCTGACAATATACCCCAAATATTGTTATGTTGTCCCATTCCTGTCATTTTCTTTACATAAATTATTTACTATTTCTATTATTTTTTCTTTGACTCACTAATTCTTTGTAGAGTTATTTAGTCTCTACTTAATTTTTATCCTGATTTTACCTGAAATCATGGTTGCTACCCTTGCCAAATTTAAGTGTTTATGTTTCAAGAGTGTTTCTTATAAACAGTTTATTTTTGGATTTTGCTTTCTAATGCATTCTTTAATGCTTTTCTATTTTATGGGTTGAATAATTTCACTTTGCATTCACAATGTAAATGAGGTAACTTATACCCAGGGAAGTTAAGTAGTTTGCTCAAGGTCATACAGGGGGCAAACAATAAAAGCAGATTTCAATCTCAGATCCTGTGACTCAAAGTTGAGTATCTCTTTCTTTTTTTCTTAAAAAATATTTATTGTAAGTTTATTTTTATTTTAAAAATATTTTATTTTTCCTTCAAGTACATGTAAGAAGTTTCTAACATTTAAAAAAAGTTTTGAGTCCCAAATTCTATCCTTCCCTGTATCCCTTCCTTCCCCTCTCTGAAAGACTGTAAATAATCTGCTATAGGGTATATGTGTGCAATCATAGAAAATATTTCCACATTGGTATTTTGTGTAAGAACAGTAGAAAAGAAATGAAAGAAGGAAGGAGAGAAAGAAAGGAAGAAGAGAAAGAAAAAGAAGGAAAGAAAAAGAGAGAAAGCTAGTATGTTTCAAATCTACATTCAAACAACATCAGTTCTTTCACTGGGAGTGGATAGCATTTTTCATCATGAGTCTTTTGGGATTAACTTGGATCCTTGTGTTGCTGGGAAAAGCGAAGTCTTCATAGTCTTTAATTGTACAATGTTGCTATTTCTGTGTACAATGGTCTCATAGTTCTGCTTGCTTCACTTTCTATCAATTCATGTAAGTACAGATTTTTCTGAAATCATTCTGCTTGTCATTTCTTATAGCACAGTAATATTCCATCACAATCATATGCCACAGCTTGTTCAGCCATTCCCCAAATGAAGAGCATCTCCTTAATTTCTAATTCTTAGTCACCACAACAAAAGCTTGTATAAATATTTTTGTACAAATATGTCACCCCCACCCTTTTTAAAAATCTCTTTTTGATACAGACCTAGTAGTGGTGTTACTGGATTAAAGGGTATGCATAGTTTTACAGCCCTTTAGGCATAGTTTCAAATTGCTCTCCAGAATGCACCAACAGTGCATTAGTGTCCCAGTTTTGTTTTCCTTCATCCTTTCCAATGTCTCTCATTTCCTTTTTTTTCTTTTGGTTATATTAGCTAAGATTTTCCAGGTCAATTTCTTTTTTTTTTTTTCTGATGAGATATTTCACATTTTTCTTTAATTTTTTTTTCATTATTTTGATGTTGTTTTGTTGTTTCTTAATGTCTCATGAAGTTATCTTCCAGTTGTCCAATTCTTATTTTTAAGAAACTGTTTTCTTCAGTGAACTTTTTTTTGCGTGCCAATTCTGCTTTTTTAAAGTGTTCTTTTCTTCAGCAAATTTTTGTGCCTTTTTTAACCATTAGGCCAGATCTGGTTTTTTAAAGGTGTTATTTTCCTCAATATTTTTTGTGCCTCTTTTACCAAGCTCTTATTTCTGTTTTTGTAAATTTTTTATATTGATCTCATGTCTTTTCGCATTTTTTTCCTTTACTACTCATATCTCTTTTCTTTAACTCTTTTAGGAATTTTCACTGGATTTGTGTTCATTTTCATTCTTTCTTTGAGGCTTTGAAAAGACGACACTTGTCATCTTCTGAGTTTGTGTCTTGGTCTTCTTGGTCTTCTTTTCCACTGTAGCAGTTTTTTATGGCCAAGTTTTGTTTTGTTTTATTGTTTTCTCCCCTGTGCGCCCTCCTACTTTCTTGCGTATTTTTTGACTTTGAACTTATCTTAAAGCTGGACTGCTCACCTGGGGGTGGGGAATCATTATCCCAAGATTCAGGCTTTTTCATTGCTCTTGTTTTCAGAGGTAGTTCTGAATATATGCAAGTTTTTGGTGCTTCCAAATTGGTGTGATCTAGAGAGAAGTATGGTCACTGCTTTCATGGTCATTGCTTTGCTCTTTATTCAGGAACGGCTGCTGCAACTACAAGCACTAGTCCTCCTCTTGGCCATAGAACTTTGACCAGATCCACAGCTCTCCTGAAGCTTGTCGGTGCTAGTGTTCATTGTTACTGTGACCAGTACACCTCCTCCTTTGTGACTGACCACTGGTACTCCTCTCTACACTGAAACTGTGACACAGCACTGTATATGGGTAGTAGAGTTGTCAATCTACGTGAGATCTGCTCAGCGCTGGCAAAGGGTCCCCTGTAATCTTTTTCTCACCAGCTGTGTGTAATTCCCTTGCTTTCTCTGGGCTGAGAGCTGCTGGAACTGCTGCTGGTTCTATCCCTGCTGCCTCCAAAGTTCACTGCTGCTGCTGGTGCAGGCATAGCATGAATTCCAGCCTCTCTGGTGTCACAGAGTTCTGCCAACTTCCCAAGTTGTTTTAGCCAGGACAAAATGTTTTACTCTGACCCTTTGGTGATGTTCTTGCCTTCAAATTAGATTTGAGGCATTATTTTTTTTTAAACAAATGCTTTATTAACTTCTGTTTTACATCATTCATTTCTGCCAGATTTTGAGTTACAATCATTTTCCCCCCATTATTCCCCTACCCAACCTCCCAGAATAGTAGTCCCACAAGATATCGCTTCCTCCAATCTGCTCTCTCCCATACCTTCTCCCATACCCCCATCGACTTTTCCATTAGAGGAAGGTGAATCTTTGTGTCCCAATGCCTGCACATCTTATCTCCCAATTATAAGCAAAAGAGTATTAATAATAGTATTTATATATATTTGAAACATTTAATGTTACGACCTCGAATTTCAGATCCATTTCCTTCCTCCCTTGTCACCCATTCCTTCTTGGGAGATAAGTAATTCAGTATATGTTGTACATGTCTAGCTATGCAAAACATTATCATAGTAGATATATTGTACAAGGCTGCTTATAATTCCCTCCCACTCATCCCACTCCCCACCTGGTCCATTCCCTACATGATCCTGTCCCTCTTCTATAGTGGGTACTTCCAACCTCCCCTCCCCCCAAGGATGCCCTCCCATCCATCATCCCTCCTCTCATCCCCCTTCCCCCTATCCTGCTGCAGGTTGAGATATCCCATTTAGTATGTATGTCATTTTCTCCCTGAACCAAATTCAATGTGAATGTGGTTTTGCCTTTTTAGCCTTCCTTATTCTCCCCTCCTTTGCAACCACTTCCCCTTGCTTCTTCTACATGGGATAGTTTACCTACCCTGTCTCTCCCCATCTCCTCTTGCCACTTTCCTCTCTCACCTCATAATTTCATCCCTTGAGTATTCTCCCTTCCCAACAAATTCAACCTATGCCCTCTATCCATATATAACTGTAACCATATACACACACATTCACATATGTATTCATATGACCACACCCCCTTCTTCCATTATTTTCATAGTGAGAAAGATATCATCAGTCCCAGTTATTGCTTTTCCATATAGGAATGTAAATAGTTCAACTTTGATAAGTTCCTTTTGATTTCTTTTCCTGATTACCTTCTCAGGCATCTCTTCCTTCTTGTGTCTGGATGTCAAATTTTCTATTCAATTCTGGTTTTTTCCTCAAGAATGCTTGAAAGTCCTCTATTCCACTGAATGACCATATTTTCCCCTGAAACAAAATACTCAGTTTTGCTGGGTAGGTGACCCTTGGGTTCATTCCCAGTTCTTTTGCCCTCTGGAATATCATATTCCATGCCCTTCGATCCCTCAGTGTAGAAGCTGCCAGGTCCTGGGCTATTCTGATTGTGTTTCCACAATATTGAAATTGTTTCTTCCTGGCTGCTTGTAGTATTTTCTCCTTGATCTGGGGATTCTGGAACCTGGCTATAATATTCCTGGGAGTTTTCTTTTTGGGATCTTTTTCAGGAGGTGATCAGTGGATTCTTTCAACCTCTATTTTGCCCTCTGGATCTAAAACATCAGGGCAATTTTCCTTGAGAATTTCTTGAAGGGTGATTTCTAGGTTCTTTCCTTGATCATGGCTTTCAGGTAGTCCAATAATTTTTAAATTGTCTCTCCTGGATCTATTTTCCAGGTCAGTGGTTTTTCCCATGAGATATTTCACATTGCCTTCTAATCTTTCATTTGTTTGGATCTGCTTAACAGCATCTTGATTTCTCATAAAGTCATTAGCTTCCATTTGCTCCAGTCTAACTCTGAAGGAATGAATCTCCTCAGTGAACTTTTGAGATTCTTTTCCATCTGGCAAATTCGACTTTTTAAGGCATTCTTCTCCTCATTGCCCTTTTGGGCCTCCTTTGCCATTTGAGCTAGTCTATTTTTTAAGGTGTTGTTTTCCTCAGTCAGGCTGTTGACCCTCATTTCATACTTTTCCTGCATCCTTCTCATTTCTCTTTCCAATTTTTCCTCCACTTCTCTTATTTGATTTTTAAAGTCCTTCTTAAGGTCCTCTATGGCCTGCAACCCACTCATGTTTTCCCCTGGGGCTTTTGGAGCAGGACTTCTGACCTCACAGTCCTTTTCCCGCTCTATGCCCCCAAAATAGGAGTCTAGGGTTGCATTTTTCTGTTTCCTTTGCCTTGGCATGTTGCCACTTAATTGCTTGACTTTTGGGCTTATTGCCACACTATGGCTTTAAGGCCAGCTAGAGGAATTTTCGTCCCAAATGTGTGGGGGGGCAACTTCCGTTTTTGGCAAGCTGTAAACCCACCCACAACTTCCACCCTAGATCACAATCCAGATCCAGGGAGGTTAAAGCAAGAGCGATTACCCGCCAAGACTGATCACTGAATCTCCCCACGATTTGTAGGCTGGGAGCCAGAGCTGCCTCTGAAAACTACAAAATGGCGTGTCTCCTCAGTGGCTTCTAGCCCCCAGGGGAGGGAGCTGACGCATTCCCCAAATATAGGTCCCAAAGTCCATAGGACACTAACCTCTTACTTTGTCCTAGGCATGTCTATGTTGATAATTTTGGAGTCGCCACAGCTCCTGGTGTTCTGGGGTTCCTCCAGCCGGCTGCTGGCCCTGTCGCCCTGGGGCTAAAACCTCGGCTCACACGGACCTGGGCTCGGCTCGGCTCGGCTCGGCTCCTGGGCTCTGCGCTCTGCGCGCTGCCAGCTCCCAGACCGCTGCGCTGGTCCTTCCTGCAGGGCTGCTGGGCTGTCCTCAGTGGGAGGTTAGCTTCTCTGTGTCATTCTGTGGGTGCTGGAGCTCCAGAAGTTGTTCACAGTCCTTTTTTACATAGTTTGTGGGGAATCTGGGGGCAGAGAGGCTTGGAAGAGCTGTTTCTACTCCACCATCTTGGCTCCGCCCCGATTTGAGGCATTATTTAAAGTTGATTAGAGGGGAATGTTGGAAGAGGTTAGCTGGGTTGATGCCTCTAATCTGACATCTTGACTCTGCTTCCCTCAGTACTCATTCTTTTGTCAATCTGTTATCCTTGAAGAATATAGCATTTAATACCCAAAATATATAGGAAAAGGACACCTCATAAGACAGGTCAGGTTCATATAAGAGTAAAGCTGTGGGAACAACCTCTGGATCTCCAGAACCCACAGAACAACACAAAGAAGCTAACCTCCCACTGAGGACAGCCCGGCAGCCCAGCAGGGAGGAGCCAGCACAGTGCTCTGGGAGTCAAGCCCAGGACCCTGTGAGTTGGAGGTTTTAGCCCCAGGGCAGGCAGACCAGCAGCCAGTTAGAGGGATCCCAGAATACCAACTGCTGTGGCTTTTCCAGAATTACCAACACATAGATGCCTAGGACAAAGTGAGAGGTTAGTGCTCTATGGACTTTGGCACCAGTATTTGGGAGCTTGTCAGCTTCTTTCCCTGGGGGGCTAGAAGCCTCTGAGGAGCAGTGGCTCAGCTGCCATTTTGCAGCTTCAGTTACAGCTTCAGCTCCTGGCCTGCAGACTGTAGGGGGATCTGGCGATCAGTCTGGGGGGTAATTGCTCTTGCTTTAACCTTCTTGGATCTGGATTGTGGTCTGGGGTGAAGGTCTTGGGGTGTGTGGGGGCCTCAGAGAGGGCACCTAACTAATACCTCTGGCAATTGAGAAGACCCCAACATTTGAGATGGAAGCTCCCCTGTCTGGTGGCAGAGTCCTACTGTGGCAACAAGCCCCAAAGTCAAGTAATTAAGTGGCAACATGCCTAGGCAAAGGAAACAAAATAAACAGAAAAATTCAACATTAGACTCCTATTTTGGGGACAAAGAGGATCGAAGCATGGAACAGGAGGAGGACTGTGAGGTCAGAAATCCTGCACCAAAAGCCCCAAATGAAAATATGAGTGGGTTACAGGCCACAGAGGACCTTAAGAAGCAGATAAGAGAAGTGGAGGAAAAATTGGGAAGAGAAATGAGAAGGATGCAGGAAAAGTATGAAATGAGAGTCAACAGCCTAACTGAGGAAAATAACACCTTAAATAATAGACTAACTAAAGTGGCAAAAGAGGCTCAAAAGGGCAATGAGGGGAAGAATGCCTTAAAAAGCCAAATTTGCCAGATGGAAAAAGAATATCAAAAGCTCACTGAGGAGATTCATTCCTTCAGAGTTAGACTGGAGAAAATTGAAGCTAGTGACTCTATAAGAAATCAAGATGCTGTTAAACAGATCCAAGCAATTGAAAGAATAGAAGGCAATGTGAAATATCTCATGGGAAAAACCACTGACCTGGAAAATAGAACCAGGAGAGATAATTTAAAAATTATTGGACTACCTGAAAGCCATGATCAAAGAAAGGAACCTAGAAATCATCCTTCAAGAAATTCTTAAGGAAAATTGCCCTGATGCTTTAGACCCAGAGGGTGAAATAGAGGTTGAAAGAATCTATCGATCACCTCCTGAAAAAGATAGCAAAAAGAAAACTCCTAGGAATATTATAGCCAGGTTCCAGAATCCCCAGATCAAGGAGAAAATACTATAAGCAGCTAGGAAGAAACAATTTCAATATTGTGGAAACACAATCAGGATAGCACAGGACCTGGCAGCTTCTACATTGAGGGATCGAAGGGCATGGAATATAATATTCCAGAGGTCAAAAGAGCTGGGATTAAAACCAAGAATCACCTACTCAGCAAAACTGAGTATCTTGTTTCAGGGGAAAATGTGGTTATTCAGTGGAATAGAGGACTTTCAAGCATTCTTGAGGCAAAAAACAGAGTTGAATAGACAATTTGACATTCAGACACAAGAAACAAGAGGTGCTTGAGAAGGTAAACAGGGAAGAGAAATCAAAAGGAACTTATCAAAGTTGAGCTATTTACATTCCTACATAGAAAAATGATAACTGTAACTGACGAAACCTTTCTCAGTATGGAAATAGTTGAAGAAGGGTATATGGACATATGAAGACATATATGAATGTGTATGTATGTATGCATGTACATACATATATATATACATATATATGTTTACAGGTATACATGGATAGAGAGCACAGGTTGAATTTGTTGGGAAGGGATGATACTTAAGGGGTGAAGTTAAGAGGTGAGAGAGGATTGTGGCGAGTAGATGGGGAGAGACAGGGGGGTAAACTATCTCATGTAGAAGAGGCAAGGGGAAGTGGTTGCAGGGGAGGGGATGAAAAGGAAGGCAAAAAGGCAAAACCATATTCTCATTGAATTTGTCTCAGGGAGAGAATGACATATATACTAAATGGGCCCTGAAGGAGAGTAGGGGGAAGGGGGATGAGAGGGAGGATGATGGAGGGGAGGGCATGCTGGGGGGAGGAGAGGTTTGAGGCACCCATTTTTGAAGAGGGACAGGATCAAAATAGAGAATGGACCATGTGGGGGGGGGGTGGGAAGGGCAGGAGGGAAATATAGCCAGTCTTTTACAATATATCTACTATGGTAATGTTTTGCATAGCTAGACATGTACAACATATACTGAATTGCTTATCTTCCCAGAGGGAGTGGGTGACAAGGGAGGAAGGGAATGGATCTGGAATTTGAAGTTTTAAAATTAAATATTTCAAATATACATAAATACTATTATTAATAGTATTTTGCATGTAATTGGGAGATAAGATGAGCAGGCATTGGGGCACAGAGCGTCACCTTGCCCTAATGGAAAAGGGGTATGGGAAAAGATATGGGAGAGAGCAGATTGGATGAGGGGATATATTGTGGGACTGCTATTCTGGGGTGGTGAGTAGGGGGAAAATGGGGAAAAATTGTAACTCAACATCTGGCGGAAATGAATGATGTAAACCAGAAGTTAATAAAGGATTTGGAAAAAAAATGAAAAAAAATAGAGTAAAGCTTTTATGTCAGGAATGAATAAAGTCTTTTTATAAAACAAAGATTAGTTCAAGAGTTAAGGCTACAAGTATGAAGTTAAAAAAAAGATAGAGTTATTATGAGACAAGAGATGCCCAAAGCACAGTCCTAAAAGAGGTAAATTATTCCACAACATGTAAAAAAAATTCTCAAACCAAAACACAGCCTGACCACAAGATCAATTAGAATTCATAGAAGATATAACACTAGAGATAAAGAGTAGTATATGTCAAAATTGAGCCAAAAGAAAGAATAGAAGAAAATTTAAGGTATGTTTGTTCAAAAACAAAAACAAACAACTGATCTGTCAAACAGATCAAGGATAGATGATTTAAGAATCACACTATTCTTAAAAAATAAATAAAATAGGAAGCAGCCCAGCCTAGCTCCCTAATCTAACAAAAATTAGACTGCCAGGCTGAATAATGATAGAAAAAATAGGGAGAAACCAGAGTGGGGCATCTTTCTGAACCAGTGTTACAAATATGAACCACAGTCAAGTCCAGGGCAGGCATAGTAAAACATGGGTGGACCAAAATCAAGAACTGAGCCCTAGGTCCAGGTCAGCAGGTGGGTGCTCCCTGACAGGCCAGCATTTGGACCCCCAGGGCTCCAACAGACAACCTCACATGATCAATGAGAGCAAATTGAGAATTTAGCCCCACTAGAGAACAGAGCTTGATCAGCAATATAAGTTGCCCAGGGCAGATACAGGAGTCAGTTCTGGTATGAGAACATTCATAGGACAACAGCCCATCCCACCGAGAGTGGATTGCTGATTTAGCCTTCCTCCAGTGCAGTTGCTCAGCATCTCTCAGTACCGGTAGATTCAGGAGTCCACTAATGATTGGACTAGATCAGCATCCAGGTTCACTTAGAGCTGATCATGAACCATGTAAGAAATGAGGGCTGAACCAGCAGTATCTTTAGAGTGGATTAGAAATGTAGTCGGGGCGGCTAGGTGGCGCAGTGAATAGAGCGCCGGCCCTGGAATCAGAAGGACCTGAGTTCGGAGCCGGCCTCCGACACTTAATCCGCACAAACAAAAACCTAGCCGTGTAACCTTGGGCAAGTTACTTAACCCCAATTGCCCTAAAGGGGCGGCTAGGTGGCGCAGTGAGTAAGAGCGCCCGGCCTCGGAGTTGGGATGACCCGAGATCAGATCCGGCCTCAGAAAATGAGCACCCACGCATAAATAATGACTAGCCGTGTAACCTTGAGCAAGTTACTTAACCCCAATTGCTTTAAAAAAAAAAAAAAAAAAAAAAGAAATGTAGTCTTGTGGTCAGATCAGGGATAGTCCAGTATTACAGATGCTCTGAACCTAATAAGCCTTTCAGCTAGCTGACAAGGGCTAGGGTTGAAGAGTGTTTACTGGAACACACCCTCGGGCAAGTCTGGTGTTGTGTTGCCTAGTCACAAATTGGCATCTGGGACCTACAAAGCCTAGGATGGCAGTGATCAGACCATACCCTTAATCTGATCACACTGGGCGTGCTGAAATTATGTCTCTGCTGCTTGTTCCCTGTGTGACCTTGGGTGAATTGCTTAACTTCACTGGGCTTCAGTTACCTCATTTTTAAAGTAGATGATCTCTGAGGTCTCTTGTAATTTTTTTTATCTGTGATTTTATGATCCCATAATCTCTCAAAATGTGAAGTTAGAGCAGTTACTAAGAGTATTTGATTTAGTTCAGGAAACATTATTTATTTACCTATAATGTGAAAGATTTTTTTCCTTGGAACTAGAGATACAAAGATGAAAAGTAACAGTCTCTATTTTTAAGAAATTTGCAGTTCCATATTTGAGAATAAGTGGGTACTTAGAAAGGTTTCTCTTGAATAAAAACACATTAGCCAAGGAGCTTAAAGGTATCCCTTTGCCCTGTGAGGAAGTCAAAATACTGAACTTTGATTCAAGTTTTGAGTATTGGCTCCACCATTAATTTACTTTGTTACCTTGGATAAGTCAATTTATTTGAGTTTCAGTCTTTACAAGTATGAAATGGACTTAATCATTCTTATATTATCTACCCTGAAAGAATCTTGAGGAAAATCCTTTTTAAATGTGCAATAAAAATATGAGTCAGTATTATATTAAAAATGAGTTTCACTTATTCTTTTTCAGACATTAAGGGTATTTCTATAATAGTAAAGGTTTAAAAACCTCCTCCTGAAATTAATTAGGCTCCTAAACAATTGTCTTCTTGAGGATAGAAATTCCCCTCCCCCCATTCCCCCCTTAACCTATATCCTTTCTTCTTTTCTCTCCTTAAAGCATTTCTGGACATAATTCAATATCAAGTTTCCTTAATAATCCTTAAATGGTGGACATATCTTAAAAGCATATTTCTCATAAAATAATATGGCTTATAGTTTAATTCTCTTTAACAGTACAGAACTATTATGGAGAGAAATGAATATGACTTTTTAAAAATCTGTCAGAGTTTTAAAGGTGAATAAAACTTTCTCTTTACATTTGATTCTCTGGATTTCTTTACCTTGTGTTCATGTACCTATGTACACTATGGTTCATAATACAAACATATTAAAGAATTTTAAACTGTTCATTCTCATATTAGACTCTTCACGTGAAATATTAAATATTTTATAATTTTAAATGGGTCATTTATCTCAAGTATTCTCAACAATTCTGATGTGGTTTTAACTTTATCAAGTTTTATATGTGTGTTCTCTCTTTCTCTGTATACACACACACACACAATCAAATCCTTTTTCTTTTTGAGGGTGATGATGGGGAAGGTGGTTCCTGGCATTTAGCAGATGCTTAATAAATGCTCATTGACTCATTAACTGAAAAGAAAACTAGACTTGGAGTCAGAATACTTCATTATTCCAGTGAAGTATTAAATATTTCTTAATTTTACATTGTTCACTTACCTTAAAAAAATCACCACTATATTGTAGTATTGCTTCTTACCCAAGTTTTGTGTGTGTCACTTCCATACCTGTAAATTATCGTCCTATCTAATAAGGCAACATGAAGATAGTGGTGCCAGGCATATAGTGGACACTTAATAAGTACTAGTTGAATGACTGAAACGCAAAAACAAACATTGGCCTTGGAGTCAGAAGAACTGAGTTTGAGGAAAAGCCCTGTTACTTGGTGCATGAATGTAGAAAAGCCCCTTTCCTTTCAAACTTGTGAATATTTTATCTTTGTGCCAGTTGTCTTGTGGTGCAATAAATTCTTCAATAAAGGTAAATTACTATAGAAATGTGAGTTATATTTTTTTATTATTAGACACAAAATACTTTAGGGTGATTAACATACATGTAGATATAGTCCTAAATTCCATGTTAAATCAGAAAGAAATTTTGAGTAGGACCTTTATTGATTTTTTAAAGTATTTTTTACTCTGTCCACTCATAGGTACCAGAGTAATTTTCATATTTATAAACACAACACTATAACTGTGAGGGTGCTTTACTTATATATTTATTTTTAGGTGGAATCTGGCCCAGCTTTTAACTGGAGAAACCACTATCAAATTGCATTTCACACTTATAAAATGTGGAATCTTTTAGGAAAAATCTTGTCCATTGTAATTGTAGTTGAACCTGATGCTACTAAAATGATACTTGGTGTTTAGCCAATAGTTAGGGAATACCATTTTGTTTAGTCTCCTCCATTTTTCTGTGGTACCCTTCCCCCTAGCTCGTAGCATAATGCAGTCATATATTTTGCTTAAGCAAGCCTGTTTCTTGGATGAGGCCATTTTCATTTAGCGTTGTCTTTCCTTTGGTGCAGGGTCTTGTGAGAATCTTAAAGTCCCAATGGCCTTAGTGCATCAGTGAAACAGCTTTCATAGCCTCTTTGAAAGGAACAGTTCACCAAGCATCCAGTGGAGTTGTCCACCTAACATTCTCCACATGATACTAAGATACAGGATGCCATGCAGGCTTGAACTTTGCTCTCTGCTCTCCTTATTCTGGCATCTTTCTCCAGGAGTTCTCTGTAAAATCTCTTCTCAGTAATTAGTCCCAGCAGGTCACTGGCTGATGTATGTTGAGTGGTATCTCCATAGCCTCATGGTACTACATGCCAAAGCTCATTGTGGGTTCTTTTGGAACCTGAACCCCATGTCACTGGAGGTATTTAAACTGAAGGTGAGTGAGTACTTTTTGGAATTGTTACAGAGGGGATTCATCATTTGAGTAGTAATTAAAATTATGAGGGCTCTTTCAGCTCCAGGCTTCTTCATTTAAACTCACCAGGGCCATAACCTATGGTTATTGTTGTTCTCTTGTTTCAGTTGTTTTCAACTTTTTGTGACCCCTTTTGGGGTTTTCTTGGCAAAAATACTGTAGTGATTTGCCTTTACCTTTTTATATATGAGGAAACTAAGGTAAACAGGCTTAAGTGACTTGCCCATAGTCATACAACTAGTAAGTAAGTGTCTGAGACCAGATTTGAGCTAAAGTCTTCCTGACTCCAGGCCCAATGCTCTATCCACTGTGCCACTTACCTGCCCTAATCTGTGTTTGGGAACCATTAATTTAGGGCAACAGGCTTAACTTGTGAGATATTAACAATTAGCAGTAAATTAAGTGATACAAGTAAGTGATAAAATTGAGAAAAGCTAATATGCTTGAGGGATGCCTTGGGGGTACATAACTGCATCAAGATCACCTCCTTAGACAGAGAACCTGAGCCTTGCTGTTGCTGACTCCTTCTGGGACCCATTGCTTTCAGTCTCCTTGACCTGTGGCAATCATGGTCACCATGTACATCTCAAAAGAAATGTTTCAGGATTCCTTATAATTCGTTCCTGAAGACCTATACAATGTATATAATGTATATATAATGTAGAGAAGAATATAGTACCTCATTTTAGGATTTTGATGAGAAATGCAAACTTGGTGTTGCATTGTGATGATGAAACTAAACTACTTCATCTGTTTCTACCTTGGTAAAGTTACTTGTTCTGGTCAAATCAGATTAGAGCAGAGACCTTATTACCTGACCAGCAATCCATGTAAATTGCAAGGACTGCAGCCTCGATTCCAAAAGCCAGAGAGTGAAATCTTGGGCCTTGTTATGAGAACACCTAGCTCATAAAGCCTTAATTGTGGTAATGGTGTACACGAATTTGTTGAGGTTAATGGAAACAAAACCCAAAACAACCATTTGCATGAAGACACAAAGAATCTGTGGTTACTTCAACATGAGAACCTGCTTATAAGGGAACTCACCATCAAGGTAGATAGCAGCCTGTCCATGACTTAGTACCATTGTCCTAGGTAGTTACCTGAAACATATAACCTGTACCCCACAGTCATAAAAGTAGTTAGGGGCACAGTTTGAACTCATAGCTTCCTGACTCCATTATCTAGCATCCTATTCACTACTCCAAACTCTGTTTTATAACAAAGATTAGCAAAACAAACAAAAAAGAGGTATTGTTTTATAGAAGTCAGTTTATTGAAAATGTTATTGAAATGAAAATTTTAATTCCTGTAAATTGGAAAGATTAATCACTCAGCCATTAAAGGAAAGCTGAGGAGAAAGAAACAAATTTATTTCTCATGTAACAAATAATTTAGATTTGAAATTGGTTCTTAGGATACTTATGCCTTCAGAAATTAATTTAATCAGAAGGAATACAGAATATTCCTCATGAGTTCTGAAAGTCAGCGGCTTAAGTATGGCATCAAAGAACTGTGACTAGATAGCAATTTATTTGGAAAAAACCTGGAGCTCCTAATGGACTACAAAGTCAATAGAATTCATCTGGCTGGTGTGGTTTTTAAAAGAAGGAAAGTAAACTTAAAAGGCATCAGTGGGTGGAGCCTTTTCTGAAACAGATGAATTATAGTATTGCTGTCCTTTTCCTTGATTAGACAACTTGAGTATTATGTTAGTTCTGGGTCTCACAGTTTAGTTGTGACTTTGATTAAACTGCATTGGTCCTAGAAAAAAATTTGCAGGTTGGTGACAAAATTAAAAATAAGACCTTGTGAGGGTTGGTTGAAGGAATTATAAAATTTTTAATTGGAATGGGGACAGAGATACTTGTTCTCAAATATCTAAAAGGTTGTCTTATGGAAAAAAGGATTAGGTTTTTCTTCTTCCTGGAGGACATAAAGACCAATGAGTAGGGAGGCAAATTTCAGGAAAATTAAAGGAGATTCAGTTAACCCTTACAGATTGTGGGATCGAGGGGCATAGCACCCCTGTGATAAGAAAAATCTGTATAAAAAGTTTTGGTGCTGCCTTCAGAGGAGATCTGAATTTTTTTTCTTTTATGGTTTACAGTACCTTATTGTAAAATTTGGGTCAATACTATACACATATTTTATATATTTCTGAGTTTCTAAACCTTTTCTTTGTTGTCTGTTGGCCTTTACATGCTGCAGAACTCTCCCAAAATTCCCATTTAATTTCTTATGCTGACCTGTAATATATTGAAAGTGCTATGGGGAAAGTTGCTATGTGGAAGGGATAACAGTCATGCCTCCCCAAAACAATAAGTAATGATTCTCTTTCTTTTTACATTTTCCAGTGGAGGTTAGATGACCAGTTGTTGAGTATATATAATGGGATCCATGTTTAGGTATGGGCTGAATGAGACAAGCCCTAAAGTCCAATCAAGATGATCAATGGAATGAGAGGTAGATTACCTGGCTTCCATATACTTAATCCAGCAAAACTCCAAAATTTGAACCAAACAGAATAATGATCAAGAAATTCAGTGAGAAAATATAGTAAGTAACTTCTTTCAAACTAGAACTAGAAGACATCAGCCGGAACTCCAAAGCCAACACAGAGTAGATTCCTAGCAGGACTGGCATTAGACTGCACTACCTCAGTGTCTGGAGCCTTGAGGTACTTCTGAGGAAGCCCACGTGTGGTCAGAAGTGAAGTCATCTTTTCCCAGTTGTTTTTGTTAATGTGGACCCCAAGGCCCAGGGTGGAGAAGCAATTTGTCCAAGGTATTCAAGCTTCCTACAAATGTTAATTTTCTATGATTTAAGAACCTGTATTTGCTCTCATGTTCAATAACTCCACTAGTCTCTTAAATGTAACTTTTGGTCCAGCTGATGGGGATCGCCTGTGAGGATAGTATGTCGCCTGGGGCTGCTGCCCTAGGGGAAAGGGAACCTACATACCTTGTGAGGTTATAGAAGCAACAGGCAGGTACTCTTCTGCTCCTATGTAAAATTCCGATGATGATCTTAGGGTTCTGATTTCCTGTTTTGCCTGATCTGTTGCTGTTGCTCTGTCCTCTAACCAGACTCAGAAGCCATGCTAGACACTGGGTTTTACACTCCCTAGGATCCCAAATCTCTGTCTTCATTTTTTGACCATTTTATGTCCTACTGCCACATGAATATTCTCCACCCCCTCTCAGATGGTGAGATGGGGGTTGCACTTGTGATTTCTTTGGTACAGGCAAGTTTTAGAACTGCAAACTTTGGGATAATGGCTTATAGTTTAGAGGAATTGGCTGGTGCAGTAGAGGGAGTTCTGGTCTAGGAGTCATGAAGACCTGAGTTCAAATCCATTGTCAGAAACTTCCTAACCATGTGACCTTGGACAAGTTACTTAACCTCTATTTGCTTTAATCAGCTGGAGAAGGAAATAGCAAACCACTCCAGTATCTTTGCCAAGAAAATCCAAAATGGGGTCAGGAAGAGTTGGGCAGCACTGAAAAGGACTGATCGATAGCACTCATTGACCTTTTTACCCTCTGTAATTTCAGAATCAGAAAGGAAGGTGGGGAAAAGGCTAGGCCTCACAGTTCCATACAATTGTATTCTCCTGTGTCCCGTGTTAAATACTTTGTAAGCAGTTTGAAACCTTATGGGGTATAATTGCCTGCAGGTATATCTGGAGCTGTCAAGTTCTGTGGGCCAATGGATTTCCCTGCAGTTTGAATCAGCCAGCTATCCCATGATTTCTATACAGAGAATGTACTTCAATACCAGGGCAGGAACGGTAAACCATATACCAAATATGATATGCTCTTTTTATCCTAGATCTTGGCTGAATACCTCTTGTCTAAAGAATTAAACTGATTAAAATGACACCTTAGTAACTTACAATAAGGTGTACTAAATATGAACTCTGCTATGTTACTGAATAACATTATTCATTCAAAAGAACCCTAAATAGCTTCTAGGTTAGCCACCTCATTTTGTAGATTGGGGAAGCTGACACCCAGGATGGGGAAGTGACAGCATCTGAGGTCATTAAACAAGTGAATGGTAGAGTAAAAGCTGGAACCCACTTCTGATTGCTAAGTCCAATGAGAAAAAAGGGGTTCTCTCTTAGTTCTTTCTATCCACTCTATATTTCAAAGACTTCAGTTTTCTTTTTTTTCCCCTCCAACCTAGAAGAAAAGGTAGTCTTTCTTCTTGCCAAGGTTAAATGCTCCCCTTTTGCCCTTCTTCCTTACCCACTCTTATTTCCTCCCAGAGCTTACTATCCTTTCCATTATTCCTTCTCTCTTTAATCTTATCAGTTCCTATCGCTGTGTCCTTCCTTGATGACTACAAACACTAACAGATTTCTCTCATTCTAAAAAATAAACAACAAAACTTTCCTTTACCTTCCCTTCTTCCTTAGATATTGTTCTTTAGCCACCAAACACTTAAGAAAAAACACACCCTCTACACAGTTTGCATTCATTTTCTTCACTTCTCCATTTTTCTACTCCCCAACTCTTGTAGTTTTCTAACCTAACTACTCTCCTTAAATTGCTTTCTGATCTCAAACATCAAGTCAAGTGGCCTTTTTGCAGGCTCTTCCTCCTGCTTCCTCTGTCTGCAGGTTTTAGCACCCATGACCGCCCCTCCTCTTTAGATACAGCTCCCCCTTTTGGCCTTCCTGACACTGCCCTTCCTACTCATCTACTTCTTTTCATTCTGCTTTGCTAGTTCTCTGTCCATAAATATAATTTTCCCCCAAATATTTCTCCTGAACTCTCTTCTGTTTCCTCTCAGTACTCTCTCTGTCTAACCTTAATCTCTCTTGAACTTTAGACCCACGTCACCAGCTGTGGGCTAGTTATCTCTTCCTTGATGTCCCCCTGGCATAGCAAAATCAGCACATCCAAAGTAAGCTCCTTTTGGGAAGAGACTGTTTTCTTTTTGTCTTCATTTCCTCACTGGCTATATAAGTGACTCATACATAGTAGGTACTTAGTAAGTGCTGCTGATTAAGTTTCCCTCTAAAACTGCTTCAACTCCAACGTTTCCCTGTTTTTGCTGAAGGAATCTCTGCTGTTCCAGTTGCCCAGGTTTGGGATCTAAGAATCAACCTTGACTTTTCCCTGGCCCTTATTCCCCATACTTAATGTCTGGGTAATATCAAAACTGAAGCATTACATATCTCACATCTTTCCCTTTAACTCCATTTACAGAGCTATTACTCTAGTTCAGCCCCTTCACCTTTCCCCTGGGCTGTTGTAATTACCTCCTAATTGATCTCTCTGTCTGTAGACTCTCCCTTCTTCAGTCCATTCTCTGCAAAAATAATTATATCAAATATCTGAGAATGCCATTACTCTCTTCAGAAATCTCCAGTAAATTCCTGTTGCCTCAAAGGATAATAGATACACTCCTAAACTTGTCATTCAAGGCCCTTTGTCCTCTAGCTGTAGCCTACCTTTCCTGACTTTTGAACCTTTGATGCTTAACAGTTTTATTAGAAAGTTGAATAAAGGTCTAGATGGCATAATTACCAACTCCTCAGATAATATGAAGGCAGGAGAGGACTAGGTAACACACTGAATAATAGAGTATGAGGATCTATCCTACCTGGACTTGAACACTGGGTAGAGCCTAAAGAGATGAAAGGTTTTTTTTTAAATATCATTTATTTTTTAAACATTCTTTATTAAATTGAGTTCCAGATTCTCTTTCTTCCTCACATTCCTCCCCTACCTACTGAGAATGCAAGAAAAATGATATCAATTATACCTGTGAAATTGTACAAAATGTATTTCCATATTTTGCAAAAAAAGGTAAATGTATATATAAAGAAAGTAAGAAAATCATAATTCCATTTTCACTCAGTATCTCTCTCTGGAGTTGGATAGTATTTGGATCATAGTATTAATTACAGTAGTCAAGTCCTTCACAATTGAGCATTACATCATTGTTCATAATACTGTACACAGTGATCTCCCTGGTTCTTCATACTTCATATAGGTATTGTCATGTTTTTTTCTGAGACCACTCCCCTCAGTAATTAATGTCCATCACAATAATATATCACACCTGGTTCAGCCATTCCCCAACTGATAAGCATCCCCTCAATTTCCAGTTCTTTGCCAACACAAAGAGAAAAGATAAATATTTTTGTACATTTAGGTCCTTTTCTTTTCATCCTTTGGGGGCTGCAAACCTAGTATTGGTGTTGCTGGATCAAAAGGTATGCACCTTTTATAGACCTTTGGGCATAATTCCAAATTGCACTCCAGAATGGTTGGACCAGTTTACAACTTTACCATTAGTTTATTAGTGTACATATTTTATCTTTTCCTCTCCAGCATTTGTCATTTCTTATAGATGGGATGTGGAACTTCTTAGTTCTAATTTTCATCTGTCCAATCAATAGCGATTTAGAGCATTTTTTTTCATATGAGTATAAATAACTTTGACTTCTTCTGAAAACTACCTGTTAATATCTTTTGATCATTTATCATTTGGCTCTCATTTGATTCAGTTCCTTCTATATTTGAGAAAAGAGGCTTTTATCAGAGATACTTGCTATATACATATTTTTAAGTATTACTTCATTGTCCATGATTCCTTTTAGCAGAATGTAGTTTCCCTGATTATCTCTTTTAATTAGGTCTATTTTTGCTTTTGGTTTGTCTGAGATCACAATTGCTACCTCTCCTTTTTTTAAATTTAGCTAAAGCAGAGGCTCCAGCCTCTTATTTTAATTCTGTCTGTGTCTTTCTGTTTTGAGAGTGTACTTTATAAACAACATATTCTTACATTCTAGCTTTTAATCCATTCTGCTATCTGCTTCCATTTTATGGGTGATCTCATCCCAGTCACATTCACAGTTATGATTACTAGCAGGGCATTACCATCCGTCTCATTTTCTTCTCTTTATTTCTCTGTCTCTCCCTCTGTCTCTATCTCTGTCTTTCTCTCTTTCTCTCCCTTTCTCTCCCTCCCTCCCTTTCTCATTCTGTCTTTTCCTCAAAAGTCAGTTTTTCTTTGAACCTCTGCCTTCCTTAATCTGCCCTGTCCTTTATCATTCCCCACCTTTCTTTTATTCCCTTCCCCTTTCATTTATTATAAGATAGGTTTTTATATCCAACTGAGTGTGTGTTTGTATGTCTGTATTCTTCCGTCTTTGAACCAATTCCAGTGAGAGTGAGGTTCAAGCACTGCCTGCCCCATGCTTCTATTTTCCACTCCACTGTCAAAGTTCTTCCTTGCATGCCTCTTTTATGAGAGAATTTCCCCCATTTTGCCTCATTTTGAGTTTGTCTGATCTTTCACACAAGAACAGCAGACAACTGTTTTTAAGAGGAAACTACCTCACTGTCAGAAGAGTAGGCCACCAAAATAAAGGTTAAGCTTTGAAAAAGATCTCTGAAGACAGGAAAATTCGTGTGTGTGTGTGTGTGTGTGTGTGTGTGTGTGCATGTGCATGTATACACACACATACATATACATGTTCACTACATTGTTATGTTATAGTGAAAAGAGTCCAAGACAGGGAAAGAGAAAATCCAGATCTGAGTTCCTCTTCTGCCACTCTCTAACTTTGTGACTTTTGGAACGTCGTTTTCCTATGGTAGAATCATTCTTCCTCCTTGGCCTGAAGTTACCTATCCGTAAAATGGAAGTGACTACTTTAATGACTGATTTCTCAGAATGAATGTAAAGTCCCATCAAATGTAAGCTACGTAATGGGAGGTGCTATTTAATGTTTGCCTTGGACCACTCCTATCCCACTCCCCCTGGGCCTCAGCTGGTGTCAGCACATGGTGAATGCTCAGGAAATGCTAGTTGAGTTGAGCTGAATTGTACAGGTAACAGTTAGCTGATACCTGTCCTGAGAGTCTGGGGCTGAGGAAGGGAAAAGAAGGGAATAAGCATTCGAATGGCACCTACTCTGTGCCAGGCACTGTGCTAAGCACTTTATGAACATCTTTTTGTCTGATCCTCACAACAACCCTGTGGGAGGCAGATGTTTCATTTTACAGCTGGCAAACAGAGGTTAAATGGTTTGCCCAGAGTCCTACAGCTGCTAGGTATCTGAGGCTGGATTTGAATTCCCGTCTTCCTGACTTCAGATCTAGCTTCCTATTCATCACACCACTAGCTGCCTATAGGTGGGTCTGACCCATGACTCAAAAGTGCGGAGTCTGGGAGCTTGTATAATAGAACAATGGGGAGAAATAGAGGGATATTGGTGTGCCAGAATAGCTTAGCTTATGTTGTAGGCCAGCCCCACAATTAGCATTATAGGGCAGGTGTGATAAAATCTTTTAATAAATATCGTACCTTGTGGTTAGACCATTTACTGCTATCCTGTCATCATAGTCCTTACTTTGGTGACCACTGGTTTAGTAGATTGGATAGGTCCTAGAGATAAGGCTGCAGGAAGCTGGCTCTTCAGGTTTTCTTTAAGCACAATGGAGAAAGGCAAAGAGAACTTCTGGGTTGTTTTTTTTTTCCTCTAGGTTGTCTGAACCAGTTTAGAAGGACAGGAAAGAAGAAACAGTTAAGACAGGGCCTATGTCTATAACAAACATAAATAATAAATTTTAAAATATGATATTTTGAAATTCTCACCTGTCTTGTTTGGTGAGTGCCTGAATACAAAAAAATGTAATGAGGAAGAGGGTGGTAGAGGGAGGGAGGGAGGGAAAGAGAGAGAGAATATGACAAAGAATTTGGATTTTGAAGGAAACTAGATGTCTGTAAGAGGGAGTAAATTCAAGTCATAGAGCCCCTCTGGTACAAAGGCACAGAGGTAATGATGAAATGTCATTGGCAGGTAATGCTTAGCAAGGCAGTTGGACTACAATAGAGAGTGTGTACAAGGGAATAGGTTGAAATGAGGCCGAAAAAGTAGGCAGGAACCAGATTGCAGAAGGTTTTAAAAATCAAGCTGAGGACTTTGTATTTTTTCTCAGAGGCAATAGGAAACCATTGGAAATTTTTGAGTAGGGAGTTAACATGGTCATATTATGTTTTAGGAATATCAGTTTGCCAGTTGTATGGTGGAGAAATTGCAGAGGAGAGAGACTCAAGGCAAGGAGACTAATTAGGCAATTTAAGTGGTCCAGAAGATGCTCATCCACACTCTCTAGGCTTTTCCAACAGCTCTTTGGCACATTTGAGTTTGCAAAGAGCTTTCCTTATGGCATCTGGCTAAGTTAAGGAATCTGAGTATTATTGCTTCTATTTTAGAGAGGAAGAAACAACTTGTATGAGGCAAAGTGACTTTCACAGGGTCATATAGCTAATAGTGGTAGATGTGTTGTCCTGATTCCAGGTCCCTTGTCATTCTTCTATAACTTGCTACCTCTTTCCTAATAAGGAATGAAAGGGAGGGGCAGAAAAGTATTGTAATACTTTACTCAAATAGATGTGTAGATTTATCAATTTGGCTGTTATGATGATGAAGTCAGTCATTCAGTAAACATTTAGTGCCTACTACCTTCTGGGCAATGTGCTGAGCTCTAGGGATACAAAGAAACGTAAAAGACAATCCCTGCCTTCAAGGAGCTCACACTCTGATGAGGGAAGACTGAACATATTAAAAAAAAAGCTGAAAAATTAGGGGAAAGGGGGATGATGGGAGGAGGGTACCTTGTATAGGTCATGATGAACTCCAGAGGAATGCAGTGGGAAATGAAGAGATTGCTGCCCTGGGTACCCTTCTTAAATGACAGAGCTTATAGGAACTCTTTGCCTTCCATCCTCTCTAATCAGATCACAGTTCACCAATGCCTGTCCCAACCTGTGCAGTTTTTGTCTGTGTCCTCCTTTTACCTGGCCACAGGGTCCTTCCTCCTAACAGTTTGGACCAGGGGTGGGGAACCTGTGACCTGGAGGCCATATGTGACCCTCTAGGTACTCAAGTGTGGCCCTTTGACTGAATCCAAACTTCACAGGAGAAATCCCCTTAATAAAAGGATTTGTTCTGCAAAACTTGGGACTCAGTCAAAAGGCCACATCCAAGGAGGTACAGGGCCACATGTGGCCTTGAGGCTGCAGGTTCCCCACCTCTGGTTTGGACCCTTTCCCCTGACATTGTGGTGATAACAAGATATTCAGGATGTCTGTCTATTATCCCTCACTTTGTCAGGCAATGAATCCGTCTTCCTTTTCTATCATATATTTCCCTGATACTATCCTTTACTCCAGTTCTTCAAGTCCCTTTTTCCTTATGTGTTACAACCTGTTCACATATATCATGCTCCTCTTCTCTACCCTGTCTGTGACACCTGTTTTAAATTCCACAGACACCATAGAGCTCCCAACACAACAATACCATGAGACTATTTTGTATTAAAAAGATAAGCCTTTGTTTCCAGGACAAGCTATTGCCTGTGGTCAAATGGGAAGAAAGTTGTACAAGGTAGACTCAAATCCAGCTCTTCTTCCTGTTCCTTGAGACTTTACACAACGCTAAGCTAGTGTAGTGACATTCTGAAAAATCAGATTTTTCTTTCTTTACAGCTGCGTTTCAATGAGGGGGAAAAATCCTTTGGACAGCTTCCTATCCTCCAAGGGAGTGCAATATTCCCTCCTGAACAGCTCTCTTTGGTGATGCTGTGGGGGGAGGGCGGGGGTCTAGCAAACTTAGCTCAAATGAGGATCTTGTGACTCCCCTGCTCTCAGTCCCGCTACCTGAACTCAGGTTTTCTGCAAGGTCAGCAATTCCCCGGAAGTTAAGCCGCGATGGCTTCAATGGCTTTAACTTTCCCTGTGCCCTTGATGAGGTGCCGAGTTGTCAGTATTCTCGTAAAATTCCTCAGCGATGGCGTCTTCTGTTCTCTTTATTTCCTTAAGTGAACATCTGTCTAATTGTTCACCTCCATTGCTTTAGTGCCTTCGTCGGGCTTTCTCTGTTTCCAGACAATAAACTTTATTTTCTTCATAAGAATTCAGTCTACGCAAGGGTATTAGGCAGCTTGTTTGCACCTTTTAATTTCTGGATGGGTTCCAGGAAGGCTTTTTGCAGTAGTTCCAATGGGTTCATCTGTGAATCATGCACCATAATGCCGCATTGTGTTTGGGTTTTTATCAGTTACCTTCTGTTTATAAACATCTGCTTGGAAATGTTTGTTGGTTTTTTTCCCCCTCCAAAAAATGAATCTCATTTCTTTTGGTTTAGCATTGGGATAAGGTGTCCCATGTCAGGTGCAAAGGTGTGTGATTATTTAACTTAGAACTGGAGACATTTTACTTATTATCCAATGCCTTTCTCAAGGGAATTTGACCTTTACTTTCATTATTATTTGGTGGTCTGTTAATCAGCTTATGTGGTTGAATTTTAGGGCTGATATTTGATGGTGTTGGGAAAAGCAGTGGTAACTGACCATTGCAACTGAGAAATAGTTCTCTTTCTCAAGAGAGTATCACTTCTCACATATGGGGTAGTATAAGAGAAAGATCACTGGATTCAGAGTTAAGAGTCCCAGGTTCAAATCTTGGCTCTAATACTTATTTTGTTTCCTTGACCTAATCATTATACCTCTGAACCACAGTTACCTAATCTGTATAATGGATATAACAATAATTTATCTACCTACCCTATTTTTATGTCAACATTGTAGACAAAAATATTAAATATTGTTTTACTAGATCTTTTCTTTTTATCACCCTTATTTCCAATATGTCCCTCTTCTGTTTTGTCTACAGAGAGCCATCTCTTGTAACAAAAGTTGTTTTTGTTTTTTTTTTAAAGAAAAGGAATAAGGCATTTCAGCAAAATTAAACAGTGCAACCTATAAAGCCTGCTTATTTGTGGAATGTTGGACATACATTGTCTATTACCTCTAAAAAGATGAGGAATGTACATTTTCTCATCCTTTCTTTGGGGTTAGGCTTGGTCATTATAATAAAACAGGATTCTGTTTCTTTTGTTGATGTTATATTTTGTTATTCTCATTTTTCCCACTGCAGCATCTAGTATTCATTTGATATCTTATCAGTTTGTATAAGCCTGCCCATACTTCTCTATATCTTCCTATTCATAGTTCCTTTCCATATATATTATACTCTTGTTATGTTATATTCATGTACCACAATTTTTATGACCACTCAACGATTGATGGGTATCAACTTCTTCCCTGCTTTTTGATACTACAAATAATCTTGCTCCAAATATTTTGATGTGTTTAAGAACTTTATTTCTAACCATAATCACATTAGGATATGTGGCGATTAGTGGCATCTCTGTTTCAAGGGGTATGGTCATTTTCTCACTATTAAATATAATTCCAAATCACTTTCTATAATAATCATACCAATTCACAGCATGAGCAGCAGTTTATTAGTGTCTGTTTTCTGATTTCACCTTCACCACTTATCCTAGATTGACTCTGTGCAAAAACTTTTCAGTTTTATGTAAGTGTAATTGAAACAATCTATTCTTATCTTTTGTAGTCACCTCTTCCTTCTTCCCTGTTCCCCCACCTGAAATTAAATTCTTCCTCATCTCCATCTTTGTAGATCTATTTTTTTCTTCAAGACCTTACTCAATTGCTACCTCTTCCATGAACCTTCTTCTAGCTATAACTATGAAAGATACCTGACCTTGTGTGGGGTACGGAGACCCTACCCCAAATAGACTACTAGGAGACATCTCAAGTTGAAAGCAGGAAGTTTTATTGAATCTTGGGAGAAGAGGACTGTCCCATCACTGGGAAGTCCAGAGAGAGGAGGCCAGAGTACAGAAACCAAAGCTGGGTTATATAGCCGAAAACCTCGCCCCTCCCCTTCTTCATGTAATCTTTTAAATTGATTGGCTGTTCTGTTAACATTACCTTATCTGGTAGGTGGTGTAACAAGGGGATTTCCAGAGTTTCATTTTCCCCCCAAGGTCACCTGACTGAGGCCTAAAGGCTTCTAGTACTAGAGCAAATAGTCTACTTGAGAAACCACATTTGTTCTACACAACTTCATTTTCTCCTATTTTTGATGGTGTTGCTTTTAGTATTTGGATTACCTATCCATTTTGTGTTTATTGTACTATCTGGTCTAATGTGATTATCTTAGTGTAATTTTTGCCAAATTATTTTCTAGTTTCTCCAGCACTTTTTGTCAGATAAGGAGACTTTCTTTAAGTTATTTATGTTCTTGACTTTATTGAGGAGTAGGTTATTAAGATAAATTATTTTTGATTCTTTCTTATCTAGTCTCTTTCACTGACCTAATTTTTTTTTGCTTTTTGGAGGGGGGAGGGCAGGGGAATTGGGGTTCAGTGACTTGCCCAAGGTTACAAGGCTAGTAAGTGTTAAGTGTCTCAGTCTGAATTTGAACTCAGGTTCTCCTGACTTCAAGGCTCTTGTCTATTCACTGTGCCACCTAGCCACTCCTGACCTATTTTTTTTTAACCATTATTAGTTTTTTTGTTTACCACTTTTAATATGATTTGAAGTCTGGAAGTTTAATGCAATCACTCTGTATATTTTATAACAACAAATAAACATGTTTTAAGTGGTAATTAGAAAAAGATCATATATTGTTTATTCATCATGGCTTTCCTCCCCTTTCCCCAAGAGGAATTTAATTTTTCCTTATCTCCACCTTTGGAAATTCATCTCCTTCTTTAAGACCTAATTCAACTGCCACCTCCTTTATGTATGAAGTCTTCCTTGATTTGTCTTCTCTCTCCCCATCCAGAAAAAGTCCCTTTTCTTCACCTTTTAAAATTGCTTTATTTGGACCTCTACTTTTTGTGTTCCATATTTTGCATTATATCATCTTTACTTGTTTATAAATTGTATCTCCTCCCCTTTAACCAACTCTATTTCCTTGAGGTTATTCTGAGCACAGCATATGTTTTCCACACAAACACATTTCTCATATGTGTGTGTTTATATAACATAAGCATATATATATATATATATGCAATAAAACATATATACAAATAGATATACAAACAAGAAAATGATATGTGTGTACAAACATAGATAGACATTGCCAGAGGCAATTTCTAGGGTAAAGTGGGAAGAAGACATTAAACCCTAGAGGGCTTAATGACATGAATAACAATGACACGCCATACATGTTCAGGATACTGGGCCTACAGTACCCATTGAAAGAATTTTTTATTCCCTTTTTGGGAACCAGTGTTTCATATTGTTGTGTAGTCTTTAGACCTTTAGAGATAGAGTAAGTTTATTGAATTTAGTTCAACAAACGTTTATTTACATTTGTACTCTGACCAGTATCTTGGGCTGATTTACAGTGTTTTTTTCTTTTTTCTTTTTAATTTAAAATGAATTCAGTGAATTAAGTGTTTACCATCTCCAGGACTCAGGACTCTATGCTATGCACTGGAGATACAAAGATAAAACAAATAAACAACAAACAACCCCCTGCCCTCAAAGACCATACATTCTACTGTGGGAATATACTTTTTATACATATAAATAAAGAAAATATAATTTGAGGAGCCAGAGAACACTAGTAATTAGGCTGAAGAAAGGCTCCCTTAGGAGGCACCTGAAATTGACCCTGGTGGAGGCTAAGAATTCTATGAGGTAGAGATGAGAAAGAAACGAATTCCAAACGCGTGGATTAATTCTTGCTAAAGCATGTAGGCACTGGGTTGGTTTTTTGTTTGTTTGTTTTTTGCTTTTTGGAGGGTGGGAGGCAGGGCAGTTGGGGTTAAGTGACTTGCCCAAGGTCACACAGTAAGTATTAAGTGTCTGAGGCTGGATTTGAACTCGGGTCCTTATAACTTCAACGCAGGTGCTCTATTTGGTGCACCACCTAGCCACTCCCTGAAGGCACAGGTTTTGCAGATAGAAAGTGGGTGTTATAGTCTTGAGGAGGGAGGAATTTGTTTGGAAAATCTACTTGGGCAATGTAATAGAAAATCAATCAGGGCAAAATAAAAGGTTGGCTGGCCAGCAACGAAAGACCAAATGAAAACATATAACATAAACATCTAATCATTACAGTTATTTGACTTTCCTCAGAATTTAGCCCCATGTACATATAAGTGGAGAAGGATAATGGTTGAGGTTATCTAAGGCAAGAGTTTGTTGGATACAGAGATAATGATTCAAAGATAGAGTAAAATATATAGTCAAAACTGTGAACTGAAGAAAAGAGAGGCCAGAGTGAGGGCAATTGACTCAGCAAGAAGGATTGGTGGAATGAATGGTATGTATCATGACTGTATCATGGTCAGGACACAGAATAAATTTAGTAAGAATGAGTTACAGGAAGATAATTAAGCATAGGGAATCCTGTTTAGAGGAATGTATATTTGACTTCGTTATGCTGGAAAAGATCATTTTTGGGTGATGTTGAAATCAACAATTTGATGACAATGCTGACCATGTCACTTTCCTATTCAAGACAACTCCAGTGGTTCCCTCTTGCCCCTAGAATAAAAGTTAAGGCCCTTTCAAAGTATTTTACATTCAGGCTGGAGCCTATCTTTTTAGGTTGATTCCTATTTTTCTTCTATCCCTTCTAAACTCTGAGTGTCCTTATTCAAACTCCCACTCCCTGACATGAGTCAAGCCCTTGATCAAGATTATAGTTCCCTCTCAGGGTTCTATGGATGGTATTTATGGATAAGGAAGGATTTTATCCAATAATATAAGTACCCCTCCAAATTCCAGTGTGTTTTCCCCAATGTTAATCATCAGTGACTAGTGTACTAGTTTGTTAGCTTTTATAAACAGATATTTTTTGCAAAGGTCTAGCAAGAAAAAAAGTTACAAAGAATCCCCCACCCCCCCAAAGGGGAATCCTAATCTCTTATCTGTCACTTTCAGCCCTTGGGAATAGCGGGCTCATACTTAGAGCATTTTATACAAAGCATTTACTCCACCAAACTCACTTCCCAATCAGGCATAGCCAATGGATGAGTCTCTCTGCTTCTACTGGGATGGACTGTTGCCTGACCTGAGCTTTGCCTCCTAAAAATTCGGGATTCTAGCTCCTAAAATTATTGTGCTCACTGCTTGATTTTTTTAAGTTCACAAAGTTTAGATGTCTCTCAGATTTCTCCAGCTAAGAGAAAAACATAATAGAGATGGAAGAACAGGGCCATGTGCTCATGGACAGTATATTGGCAGCCCACATGGGGAGGTAAAGACCCCATACCCTAAAGACCTACAGCAGTCCTTGCCTCCTAATTTGAATGCAGCTAGACAGGAAAAAAAAGCAAGAGGCTTTCTTTCACTTGTTAGTATCTTTTGAATCTACCATCATAAAGATATTTGTAGAATATCTGCACCCCTCCACCACATGACATCTTACATTCCAAAAAGTGTTCTTACTAGCATCTTGTACTTGGACTGTAAATAGGCAGAATAGACAGCATATGCTATTGAGTATAGGGTTCCATTGCCTGGGTCTCTCTATACTCTCCTTCACATGCTGGCCTCTTATCATGAGAAATGTGGTTGAAAAGGTCTACCACATAGTAGATGTGGTAGAACTTTAGGCAAATGACTCTGTCTTTCTGGACCTCCTCTTTAAAAAATCTGGAAAATGGGGATAATAATCCTTATACATATACCTCTTAAGACTAGTTTGAGGATAAGATATGAAAGTATATTAAAATTCTTTGTCAGTAATATAGAATAAAGCACATTTTTGTTATTTTATTGCATTTTTTCATGGTTTTCCTGTAATATTTTTAGTGCTCACAGAGGAGTTACTCTTACTGTTGTCACTAAATATTCTAAAACCATTGAAAAGTAATTATCATCTTTCCCATTTTTCTTTAAAAAGTTGTCCTTTATATTAGTGTTACAGGAAGAACATGAGACAGCTAAATGGCTTAGTGAACAGACTGCTGGGCCTGGAGTCTGGAAGATCTGAGTCCAAATCCCTGACCTCAGACACTCACTAGCTGTGTGAACCTGGGCAAATCTGTTTGCCTTAATCCATTGGAGAAGGAAATAGAAAACCACTCTAGTATCTTTGCCAGGAAATCCCCATGGAGGAGGTGGGAAACTGGGAAAGAATTTTTTACAACCTATGTCTCTGACAAAGGACTCATTTCTAAAATATACAGAGAATTGAGTCAAATCTATAAGAATACAAGTCATTCCCTAATTGATAAATGGTCAAAGGATATGAACAGGCAGTTTTCAGAGAAAGAAATGAAAGATACCTATAAACATATGAAGAAATGCTCTAAATCACTATTGATTAGAGAAATGCAAATCAAAACAACTCTGAGGTACCACAGCTCTCCGATCAGATTGGCCAAGATGACAAAACAGGAAAATGACAAATGCTGGAGAGGATGTGGGCAAATTGGAACACTAATGCATTGCTGGTGGTGGAGTTGTGAACTGATCCAACCTTTCTGGTGAGCAATCTGGAAATATGCCCAAAGGGCTATAAATAATTTCATACCCTTTGATCTAGTAATGCCACTAGGGTTGTATCCCAAAGAGATCATAGAAGTGGGAGGAAGACGCATATGTACAAAAATTTTTATAGCAGCTGTTTTCATGGTGGCAAAGAATTGGAAATTAAGGGGGTGCCCATCAATTGGGGAATGGCTAAATAAGTTGTGGTATATGCATATAATGGAATACTATTGTGCTATAAGAAACGAGGAGTAGACGGACTTCATATTTACCTGGAGAGGCTTATACAAACTGATGCTGAGTTAGAAGAGTAGAACCAGGAGAAATTTGTATACAATCACAGACACAATATATGTGTGATGACCAACTATGACAGACTGGACTCTTCTCAGCAATGCAGTGATATAAGTCAGTCCCAAAAGACTCATGATGGAGAGAGATGTGTACATCCAGAGAAAGAACTAGAAAGAACTGAGTTTGAATCCTGATTGAAGCAAACTACTTGATCTTTTTTCTTTTTCTTGTTTGGTTTTATTTCCTCTTTACCATTTTTCATTCCATCTAGTACAATACTCCTTTGTAACTGACTAATGTCTAATGTGAAAGTATTTGCAGATCCTAAAGAGAACGAGGCACAGAGAGCTCAGTTAACCCTGTTAGGGTCATAGACTAATGTCAGAATCTGGGTTTGCCACCAGGGATTCTGATTCTAAGGCTAAGTTATTTTGTTTCTTTTAATTTGCTTGAAGAAGTAATTTCTGAAAAAAAGTAATTTCTTTTTTTTTTAAAGTAATTTCTGATAGTCAGTCAGTCAGTTAGCCTTTATTGAAAGACTAATTGTTTGCCAGCCACTTTGCTAGCTGCTGGGGATACAAATACAAAATTGAGATTGTTTCTGACCTTAAGGAGAGTTCTTTCTACTTGGGGCAGGGGTTGTTTGGGGTTGAAAGAGACAATGTATACACATACAAATAGTTTCTTGCAAGTCTTTATCTGATTTATTGCAGTAATTACCTATCAGTTCTTCTCTCTTCCATTCTCTTTTCCCTCCCATATTTCATTCACATTGCTACTGGAATAAATACTCTTACCCACAAGGCTGTTTATGATACTCTATTCAATTTTCAATAATTCCCTGTTGCCTCTCTCCAGCCTACCTCTCTAACCTTATCTCACACTATTCCCTTTTCTGCACAGTGAAATTGCCATGATCTTTGTTCATGATTCTTTTGCTCATTCTGTTTTCTTTCAGGGTATTATGGTGGTGGAAGTAGCATTAGGGCAACTGGTCAGATGTTTCTAAATAATAGTATCATTAGTTTCAGAGTCGAAAAGGACTTTAGACAATATTTTCTCTACCATTTCATTTTTACAGAAGAAATTGGGAACCCAAGGGAATGTAACTTGATCTGTTAGTAGTAGTGGTTAATATTAAAACCTCAATTTGAATCCAGATCCAAGTTTAATGTTTTTTTTGCCACTTTCTAATATTGCCTTTCTTTTATAGTTATATGCAGTTTCTTAATGATCTCTTTTCTAGTAATGTTTATAAAACTTCCCATAGGAAAGAAAATTATACAACCTTAGAATTATAGTCTGAAAACAATCTTTATGTCTATCCATGAAGAATAGAAAAATTACCACAGAATATTTTCTTAACTTCCAAAGAAGGGGAAAAGAAAGGAGTCTACAAATTATAGGCCACCAAGCTTGACCTATTCTTGGAAATAAATCTAGTACATATTATTAAAAGGAGGGTTAGTGATTGTGTAGATAAGGAAATAGTGGTTACTTATGGCTATGATGACTTCATTAAGAATAGGTAATGCCAGACTAATCTTATTTTCTTTTTTTGTCTATGGTGGGTGGGGGGAAGTGCCATAAACACCCCCCAACCTTGTTGACTTTGTCTCCCAGCCACCCCTCAGGACTCGAAAATGCGGGCTGGAGCAGAGTTAAGACTGGGACTTGGCTCATAAGAACATACCTGCACCTGAGAGTGCTAGGAGGGAGCCTGCAATGGCAGCATAGAGAGGACACACCCCCAAGAAGACTTTTTACTTTGTCATTTTTTAGATTAAGGGAGGAGGAGCTAGTTGTTCACTCGATAAAGATTTTGGCCCCCAAAAATGTGTATGCTTTTGTGTTTGTTTAAGGCTTTGTGGCTACCCTGATAATGAGTTATGTTGCTATGTATTTTGTAAATGTGAAGCTGGCGATGTGTTTATTTTGTGGAAATTAAGTTGATCTGATTTAGATGTTAATGCCTATCCAGATACATGTTTCCCCTAAAGTCCTGTTGGCCTATGTAATGGGCATAAAAGATCTTGAGGCCAAATGTAATGTTAAGGGAATTTGAATATCTTCCTACCCTTTAATAGACACATATAGCCCTCGCCCAGAGCTAATCAGGCTCTGGGGTATAGGGAATTTCCGCTTAAATGCTTAGGCACAAGAATTTTCAAGCTCCTCAGCACTCCGCCAATCAGATTCCTAGTCTTTGTTATATATTCTGGGAGGTTGGCATTTTGCTTTGGGGGTTCGCTCATGAGAAAGATATTTTGATTTCCTTGTCAATATTGTGTAGCTCTTTGTTCAGAGCCTCTGACTGCTCTGATTTCTGTGCTCTCTCAATTCAGTGATGTATGTAAAGTGTATAGCAATATTGCTTTACTCAAATAGCCAGTGCCCTATTGGTCTTTGTGCTAATTTCACTGCTTGTTAATTTCTCTGCTCATATTTTCACTGTATTTTCTCCAAATTCAGGGTGCTGACTTTTCCCCTGAACTAGGAAATGTAATTTAAAGTAGGATTGTTAACCCGTTTTGAGCAGTCTTTACTTTAAAAGCCGAACAAATAACCTGTGCTAGCAGGCCATCCTGAGTGCACTAGGATGCTTGCTAATAGTTACTTAACCTCTTTTTGCCTTGGAGCTAGCTGATGGCTCAGTGGATATAGCACTGGACTTGGAATCAGGTCTGAGTTTAAATCTGGCTTCAGTCACTTACTATCTGTGTGACCCTATGCAAATCACTTAACCTTTGTTTGCCTTAATCCACCTGAGAAGGAAATGCAAACCACTCCAGTATCTTTACCAAGAAAACCCCATGCAGGGTCTTGAAGAGTCAGACATGACTGGATATAAATGTATATAAATATATAAAAGCAGTGTATAAATTTGAAAAACCAAGCTTAAAATGACTTTATAGAAGATGGGCATGAAAAAAAAGTATCGGGGGGATTTAGTGGATTAGCTACAAATTCACTTATGTATCAGTGGCATGATATCCTTTTTTCATATATTTTCATGCACATGATATCTGCAGTGCCTAATGATATCTTCAACTGTGTTGAGACATGTAGTTTCCAGGATTAAAGAGGTTCATAATATCTTACTAGTCTTGTATTTTCAGTCTGAAGCTGTTGTATTGTGTGTGGTTTTGGCCATCACAGTTTATGAGGGACTTTGATAATGTGGAGAATGTCCAGAGGAGGGAAATAGAAGTAGTAAAGGATATCCAATATTGCCTAATGAGTCATTTGAAAAAATTGTAGATGTGAAGAAAAGGCTTATTCAAGACATGATGATTATTTTTGAAATATTCAAAGTGTCATCATGTGGAAGAAGTATTAGACTACTTCTTTATGTCCCCAAATGAGATAACTTGGAACATGCAAAAAGTTATATTTGAATCAGAAGGGTTAGAAAAAAATCCCAACAATTGGAGCTCTTCTAGAGGAGATGCATAAACACTTGTTGAGAAAACTCTTGAAGAGAATATTTGTCAGATAAGAGTTGGCCTTTGAGGTTCATTCTAACCCTTAGATCTAGTTATTTTGTCTTTAAGAAAATTACCCGGGGCAGCTAGGTGGTACAGTGAGTAGAGCGGTGGCCCTGGAGTCAGAAAGACCTGAGTCGGGATCCGGCCTCAGACATTTAACACATACAAACAAAAACCTAGCTGTGTGACCTTGGGCAAGTTACTTAACCCCAATTGCCCTCCAAAAAAGAAGCAAAAAAAAAGGGGGGTGGCTAGGTGGCACAGTGAGTAAGAGCGCTGGCCTCGGAGTTGGGATGACCCGAGATCGGATCTGGCCTCAGAAAATGAGCACCCACACATAAACAATGACTGGCCGGGGAACCTTGAGCAAGTTACTTAACCCCAATTGCTTTAAAAAAAAAAAAAAAGAAAATTACCCAAAGTTATTTATTGTCCCACTTACCCACATGGAAGGAGAATTCCTAATAAACTAGGTACAAACATGACAAAATCAAATTAATATTGATTGTATATACTCTGTGCCAATTCCAGCAGACTGAATATACCAAAAGAATGGAATGATATTATTTATGGATTTAAATGATAATTAAAGTATATACCTATTCCTGTATCTCCCCTTATACCTTTACAGGCATTATTTTCTAAGACCCATCACTAGTTCAAAGATTAATGCTTATTTGTATTGGGTATTCTTTTTACCAAACTAGGTTCAAACCCCTCCTTGCCTTATTGTGAGTTGCTACGTCTAGGAAAAAAAAATAAAAACCCAAATCACTGGTTATGAGGCTGTTTAAACTAAGCTAGACTTATTCTAATTTAATAGAAGTACAACCCATTCTCAAAACTTTTCCAGATTTGTAGGCCCTGCCAAAGTTTGTACACTGTTAGCCTGGTTCTCAAGCATGCTGGATCTTCTCTACACCATATAGAGAAGTATTGGAGTTGATTTTTAGTGACATATTTCTTAAAGTAGCACTTGGAAAAAAATTCAGGTGTTTTCTAGGTTGTTGTATTGACTTACTAAGCTTGATTCTCTTCATTTATTTCCTGTAATTTTCTTCTTAATGTGGATTTGGTTTTGAGGACTTTGCCCATTGTATATCCCATCATTCTTTTGAAAGAAAGGGATGATTTAAATTTTTTTTTCAGTAATTTTAAAGTGGCTGTTCCTATTATTACTGAAATCATACTGGAAGGGGCTGGATAGTATATCATTTTCATAATCTATCCTTGCAGAGAGAGGCAAATGATGTTGAATAACTAAATCTCTGGGTCATTGGGAAATCCTTAACATATGTACGCTTAGTTTTTGTTACTTTTGCTGCTGTTGCTGTTGGACCAACTAATGTTTTTCTAGCAGTTTAAATTTTACAAATCACTTTGAGGTAGGTAGTAAATTAATTATTATCTTTCCTTTATAGAAAAGGAAACTAAGGCTCATAAAACTTAATTACTTTGCCTGGAGTTGGCATTTGAACTCAGGTCGACCATATCTGTTTAGAGGTCTTTCTACTGTCATGCTCTGACTCTGGTGTATAGAAAATTATTCATACATTTAAAATTTCATCACTCTTCATAATGGGAGAGTCACAAAACACAAGAATAAATGATCTCATGCTCACTTTTTCCCATCTTTTTCCAAAGGGTAAGAAGACCATTAGTTTGTTCCATTGAATTTCTGAATTACCACTGATCATTTTCAGTCTTGTGACATTTAATGTGTTAAAATATACTTCATCTATTGTCCTTTATCCTTGGAAGGAATTTTTTTTTGCCAGTGTTGCTACTTCCCATATAATTCAGTTGCACAATGTATGAATCATTGAATGTCAGTTAATAGCCATGAAAGTTTTTTTAATCTAACCATTGGTTGTCAAAGCCCCTTCATAATCCTCTTCTGTTTTTTCTCTACCCCTTCACTTCATAATTAAATTGTTGATGGCATGATATTATCCTTTGCTTCCAAGGATAATAGTTGACCTACGTGACATTTGAAAATTATGCTCTATATGACAGCAGTAGTTTTGCTCTAAAAGCCAAGAACCAACATTTTTCAGTTCCTTCAAAATAATTATAACAATCATCATAACTTTAATGATTCATCTTTCCATAGCATTTTGTCTTAAAAAGCACTTTCCCCCAGTGTAATTCTTTGAGTTATCTAGAAATAGCCTTGCTTTCCAGATGATGAAATTGAGACTTGACTTGCCCTAGGTCTTAGATCTAGTAAATAGATAATCCCAAGCTTGAATTTAGGACTTCCAAATCCAAGTGTAGGCTTCTTGTTATGCCACTTTTCCATTGTGAGGTATTGAAGGAACTTTATAATCTCAATATTAAAACATTTTGTTTCTTTGTGAATCAGAAACAGAATGATCCAAACATTGTTGTGTTTTATCAGCTATTTTTTAAAGGCCTGGTATTGTCCACCTTAACAGGTTTCATTAAGAATATGGGTATTAAATATAGAAGCATTTTAAAATATTAAAAAAAACCACAGACTGCTCCTGTTGAGAATAGAATTATATAGTAAATTAGCTGATGTCCAGTCTGCTGCCTTTTAAGTACATCTTCAGGATTTCCAGTACTTACATAAGATATAGAGTATATTTATTAAGAGTCTTAAACTGTGTATAAAACAAGAGTAGTCAGAAGTAATGGTGTCTGTTGAAAGATTCTTTATCATATGAATTTACCTTTAGTCATCTATTATTTATTTCAGCTATTTTATATGCCATTATAATAAATATTATGACAGAGAAAGCTTTTACGCTCAACTTATTGTACTACTCTTTACTTCCTTGCAATCCTTCAGGAAAATGTAACCATGCGTTACCTATAGTTAACGTAAATCACCACTTACATTAGAATGAAAAATTCACCATGAAAAAAAGCTCCTTTTTCAATTGGGAGGCATAAATGCACAATCATGTTTACTGTCCAACTACTGGACCATTCGTGGTTATTTTTTCAACTGTTTTTAAGCTGTCAAAGGTGTATATTGCATATAGTGAAATTGGTAGATTTCTGAGAATTCTTACTCCCTGCTTAGTTTTGGCAGGATAAGCATTTTTTTTTCTACCTTGGGTGGAAAATACTGCCAATTACTATGTAAGCATTTCAAATAGTTTTGCTCTATGTGGCATGTAACTTAGATACTGAATTAAATCATCTGTTATCCAGTGTACTATTTCTTTAAATCATTCTGAAGATATTGATAATGTTATTTTCTAAATGTACTTTTTAGCACATAAGGTAAAATATTCTCATAGAATTATTATGCTGAAGGGGCCACACTTATCATAGCAATACTGAGGCTCAAAGAACTTGAGGTCTTAAGATTGTCCACCATCATCTTCATCATTATTGTTGATACAATGACTAATTAAAAATTATGTAGAATTTCAAGTTTTGCAGAATTTTGTTTTCTACATGTTAATGCTTTTAATCTTCAAAAGCTCTTAAGGGTAGTCAGTGCAAATGTAGTTATCTTAATTTGACAGATCAGGAACCTTTTAGTGGAAATTTTGTGCCTTCAAATCCAGTCCTTTCTACTGTACCATGTTGCTATTTTTGTGAATAAAATAAAAGAAACATCCTCACATTCTTTAAAAAATTTTTTGCTTTGTATTTTGGAATGGTTTTGGAGAGGAGCTATAGAGGTGTGATTATTAATGATCAGAAGATTGTTCATTAAAGAGAGAATTCTTTATTTCATGTAGGGATCAGATGACCTTTGAGGTCTCTTCTAGCTTTAAGATCTTGCTTCTAAAATCAGAATTATACTCCTTTTAGCTACTGGTGAATATTTTCCAGAGCAGTTTTATTTACTGTAACGTTGGAGCCTCTTTAGAGTCTGTGCCTAATCTAAATCTTTATTTTAGGGTAAGGATATTTGCCTGAAAAATCCAGTCTTAGAAAATAAAGACATTTTTCATCAGTTTCCCTTATTGGGATGCCTCCGCAGGGGAAATGTTTATTAGCTCATCCATTTAATCTCTAGCCTCCGTTGAAATTGGCAGTAGTTCCAATTAGTCTCTCATATAATGGTAGTTATGGTTGTTTAGCCTAACAATAGATGTAATTTGTGTTGCTTTCCACATCCACTTCCACCATTAATGTTATTTAAGTAGTATTGGTGAAATTATTGTTATGAAATCCTACATAATATATTGATGAATTATTAAACCACTTTAGTTAGGTTGTATTGTTGTTTAGTGAATAATGCCATGTCAATAATCTGAGTTCAGGGCCAGTGTCTCTTGCTATTTTAAAAGTGACAACTCCTATTTAAGGTTTCAGAGGATAAAAGGAGGAATGATATAGGACTGAAAATATGTAAAGTAGAAGGGTAAGAGACATTAGAGTAATGCAATTATGGCATAGATTACAATCTGTGGGATGCCATTAACAATAACTTCTGAGTATAGATTAGCATTATAGTTAGACTGCTGCTTTAAGCAATATGCTTGTCTTATAACTTATGTATTTGTGTAAATATAGTGGAATATAAACACAGATATATATTTGCCGAAGGTTTTAATTCTAGCTAAGACTCCCAGTTGTTATCTGTTTCAGGGTTATGCTCAAAATAGAGTGAAATGTTCCATGAACTTGGTATGCCTTCTCCTATGTCCTTCCATTTACTTGCTATTACCATGCCCTGGAATGGATTGTTGGCTTTCTCTAATTCCTCCTCTTTTATCCAATCTAGACCTGATGCATTCATTACCTTAATTTAAGACTTGACTTAAGTAAAAGGTCCTGTAGGAATTCTTTCTTGTTTTACCAAGATATATGGTGGGCTCATACTGTAACATCTTTGGGTGCTATGTGGATTGGAGTTGATTCACCAGTATTTAAGTTTTTTCTGCTCCCTCCTCCTTATTAGATTAGACTTCCTTCCCAGTCCTTTCCTATCTCCTGCCTGGAGGGTGTGATCTTTCCTTTTGCCACTGTGTTCTTATTCCTCCCCATTTCTCTCTGGATATTCAATCAGCCATAGCCTATTGCAATAGTTGGTTCAGTTTTTAGTCTAGAACCAATATGTTGGTTCTTAGGTTCACATTTCTTCCTTTTTTGATGGTCAGTGTAATTCAGAGCAGATACAAAAGTTGTAATGTAATTATAATAGCTTAGAGCCCCTAATTAGTAAAGTTCACCAAATTTAGGTAGGGTTTTGGCTCTTTGCTCCAATTTAAATTTATGCTTATCTCTAGCTAACACTTGGACTCCATGTTTCAGACAAAATCCAGTATATGGGAAACATTTAGGTAAAAGATACAATCAGAGTATATTACAGTGCCTCTTACTTGGGCAGGCAAAGAAGAGGAAAGTTGGAGAATGAGCAGTCCTGTTTTTATAACTTCCCTCAGACTTTGAAAAAGTGAATGTACCTAGTGGCAGCAATGTGCCTGTAAGGGCCAGGTGACCTTCTTTGATCTCTACCTTCTCTGTTAGAATTCAACTTTCTGTTCATTTTTTCCTTTCTTTCTTTCCTTTTAGTCTTTCCTTTCATCTGTTTTCCCTATGCTTCCAATTATTTCTGGTTCAGCCCTTTAAGTAGTAGGAAGAATTGGTAATGCTATCTCTCCACTAATGCTTATCTCTTGAATTCCTCACTCAGTTCTCTCAGTCTTTGTATTGAAGGCTGTGTGTGTCCCTTTAAGACCTTTTGGCCATGACTCAAGCCTGCCTTTATGTTCAAGGATTTCAAATAATCCCAAATTGTTCAACAGGCTGAAATGGGATACTTGTCTCTCAGAACTAGAAATCTCTATGTGCTAGTCAGTTCTCAAGCCTGGTCCTATGTATATCAAGGAAGGATATTTAAGCCAAAGCATTCTAGGAGCCAGATTTTTGTACCTGTCACCATAGGACAGTAGGGAAGGGGACATTGGCAGTGTAGAGTTTCTTATTTCCCTTTTTTTTCCCTCGAGTTCCTTGCTTCTTAATTGATTCACTAGAAAAATTGAACCAGCAGTAAACAGTGCCTACAGACAGTGTGGGTATGGGTAGGCAATTTCCTTATGCTGTAAGGCCCCTGATCCTTTTGCCCCATCAGAGAGATGCACACACCCCAGGAAACTACATGAACACACCAGAAAGGGAGAAAAGGTTTTCTCTACAATCAGAAGCTGCAGATTACCACCTGACCCTGTGTGCTTTCTAAGCTTGAGCCCATTTTCCCCTGTACTCTCTCTATATTTGTGTGAGAGGGCAGTCTAAACTCTTTTTTTTTTTTTTTGAGGAGCATGGGGAAGTGATTTGAGTGTTGTTTTTAAACAAATGCCTCTTATTTTACCATATTGATATCTCTAACTAAAAGTTTATTAAGCCTGCCTGCCTTGTAATCAGTGGGAGACGTACTAGATGGGGGCTCAGGGGGATGGAAAGCTCCCAGCCCCTCAGGGTTACTCTTAAAAACCCTATGGAGAAAAGCAGTTAAATGCCCACCATGACGAGTGCCACAATCATATAGTTAATCATAGAGCTTGCATTATTTTTACTTTACATAAAGAACCTGGCACAGGCCCCAGTTCCAAATCCTTTATGGTTATCTGAGATATGGCATTGCTAGAAATATTCACATCTCCTTTCTGGGGAATTCCTCAGTCATTTCTGAAGAGTTCCTCTCCTGTCATCTGACCACATCCTACTCCTATTTAGCTCCTTCTGCATCTTGGAATACTATAAAATGCATTCCATTTTTTATTCCACTTGATCCCCAGAAGTAGACTGTGTCCTCAGCTCTCTTTTCTCTGTATATATTTTCCCTTGTCACTCTTACTCACTATCATGGATTCTATACTGATAATTTCTACTTTGTGTCTCTGTAGGTTACTGACCTGTCTCCTGAACTCCAAGTCTTTGTCTTCCAATGCCTACAGCACTTCAAGTTCAGGATCCAAAATGAGCTTCTTATCTTTTCTCCCAAACCTCTTCCTCCTTACTTGCCTATTTCTGCCTTTACCAATCACACAGCCTTCCATGTTTAGACTTATCTTTGTCTCATTCCTTTTTCTCCCTTCTCAGTGCCTTTCAGATGGCACTCAGTCTTACTGGTTTATAGATCACACAGAGCTAGGAGGGATACACATTGGATGATAGAATGAGTATTCAAAAAGAACTTGTCAGGCTACAAAATTGGATCTAATTACACTTGGGTTCAGAAAATCAACTTAAGAAGTAAAAATTAGGGATTTCTGACAGATGGCAGTTCATCTGAAAAAAAAAATATTTGGGTGTATTGGTGGACTGCAATCTCAAACTGAGTCAACAGTGTGATCTAGTATTCAAGCAGCTAATACAGTGTTGGACTTACTTAAGAGAGGTGACAGTTCAACTTTATTCTGCTGTGGACTGACCACATCTGGACTGCTGTAGTCAGTTCTAAGCACCATGTTTTAGCAAGGGCATCAATGAGTTAAGTGAACATCCTGGGGAAAAGAGCCAGAATTATGAAGGGCCCTAAGTTCATTCCATAAGAAGGCCTGTGGAAAGGAGGGGAGATGCTTAGCCTAGAGAAGAGAATACTTAGAGGGACATGGTAGCCCTCTTCAGGTTTGTTAAGGTCTATCATGTGGGAAAAAAAATGATTGTACTTCTTCTTATCCTGAAGTTACAGAACCAGTCACAAGTGGTAGACATGTGTAGGTCTTTTATTTTTTTTTAATGTAAATTAAGACTTGGTAGAAGGAAAGCTTCCTATATATTGAAGTTATCAAAAAGTGGAATATTTTGCTTTTGGAGGAAATGAATTTTTTGCCCATCCCTGGAGGCCTTAAAGCAAAGATTATATTACCTCTTGTTGGAAATACTATAGAGAGGACTCCTATTCAGGTACTGTTTTAACTAGAAGGCATCAATTCTCGTCTCTCTGTCCCAGAAAGTCATCCCATGGAACAAAGAATTTTGTTTAAAAAAATGAGGAAGAGAGAAGGAAATCAGAAAATTAATCTGTGCATCTAAAAATTATGATGATCTACACAGTGTTCCATACCTGTAGACCACTTCCCTACTTTCTCCTTCCCACTAGCTCTGCAAAGGGATGGTGAGAGACGTGTTTACTCATCTCTGTTCTTTGGGGCCAATTTTATAATGTCACAGCATTCATTTTTTTGTTTATGCCTTGTTTATGATTTTTGTTTTCATTGTTTATGATTGCTGATTATTTCACTTACATTATTTTAATCTTTATTAAATGTTTTCTTGTCTCCTCATTTCATTTTAAATTTAATTTTTTAAATTTTAATTTTTCATTTAATCTTTATTAAATGTTTTCTTGTCTTCTCTTATTTCATTTTAAATCATTTCTTTTACGTTTTTCACATTTCTCTATATTCATCATATGTGTCATTTCTTGGAGCACGGTGATATTCAATACATTCATGCACATTTGTTTAGTCAGTCCCCCCAGTTGGTGAACATCCACTTTATTTACACACTAAGTGGTTCTTAGCACCCCCTGCCTCTCATCCCATCCCCACCACACATCTTTTCCAGCTCTAAGGTACTGTACCTGGAGAAGCAGAAAGGAGCCAAGCAGTCCTGAAGGCTGTTAGTTATTTTACTCTGTTTCACAGGATACTATGGCCAAATAGTTTAGCATTGAGTGCTTAGTCTCCTAGAAATGAGCCTCTCCAGTCTTAGGGTACTTTCTGGAAACTAGATATAGTCTTTTTTCCCCACTATCATACTCAAAAAAATTTTCCATCTTAGAGTGGAAGCTGATAGAACTCCTTACACTTTGTTGGCACAGCCTGAGGACCCACATTTATCTACAGAAGTTCCTACAAATGTGAAGCACCCAGTTTTATCCTAGATGATACACCACATGTAGCTGTTATACTGCCTTTACCCTCCTGGATCAAGATCTACTTTATCTCCCTGAAATGATTCTAGGGGTAACCTTGTGGGTAGCTCTCCTCCTAAAAACTAGCTTATGAGCTGCCACCAGTGTGTCTCCCCTTAACAGTCAACTTGTAGACTCAGTTCTTTGGCAAAGGCATTTACTTAATTGGCATAGCAAGAACAGTGGTTAGGAAGCAGGAGGGGCAACGTCTCCCACAAATATACCCAGAGTCCAGGAGAAGGCAACATTGAGCATGAACTTGAAGTATAATAATAGTGAGTGAGGTGTTCACATAAGGTATGTGTACAGCACCAGGGCAATTCACAACTCTGAAAATGTAGGGCCCTGACGTTCTTTATTTCATCAGAGTGTTTTCATGAAGTTCATTGTGGGTTATGAGTATAGTTCTCCTGATCTTTCAGAAGGTTGTAGCCTTTAGTCTCCTCCACTTAAAATGAAAGAATAAATGCCAAGGCAAAGAACTTAGGCCTCTATTCACAGGCCATATATTGACATCCAGTGGGGGCAAGCTGTGAGACCTCTGCCCCTTACATCATTGTTTCTCTTCTCTAACTGGAGCATTATTGGTCAGGAAAGAGAAAGACCAAACATGATCAGATCAGGTACTGCTTAACTGGTTCCTTTTGAATGACTCCAGCTCTGATCATAGAGCAAATGGTTCTACTTCATCATGTGGTAGTCAGACCAGAACGAGTTATAGAATGTCTATATTTGCTCCATGTGGGGATTGCATCTTAGGCACTCTGGAAATATACATACATATATACTAAGCTGCATATATACACATACATATATACACATACACTAGTATCCCACCAACTAGATGTGTATGTATGTAGCTTAATTGACAATTATATACATACATATATGCATGCATACATACATGCATACATGCATGTGTATATATATACACATTTATATGGCTATTTAGACATCTGTTTATCTCTTGCCACTCTATTGTGATTTAGAGAGAGGGGGAAAAACAGAGAGAGAGTACGAGAGAGGGGGTGAGTGAGTCACACATGTCAGGTACATGCACAATCCTCAGGCAACTCACAACTCTGAAAACATAATGTTTGATGTTCTTTCTTTCTCCAAAGGGTTTTCATGAAGTTCATTATGAGTTGTGAGAATATCACATATATACACATACACATACACATATACTCACACGTGTATCTTTTTTATGAGAGGAATCTTCCATTTGAATGGGGGTTGGGGAGAATGTTAGTGAATAATGATAGATAAATGCAAAAAAGAGTATCAAAAACATCTTTAAATGCATAGGAAAAACTGTCAAAAGTGATGCAGAGTAATTTTACCATTACCTTTTAAATATTTTTGTTGTTGTTCAGTCATGTCTGATTTTTAGTGACCTCATTTGGGGTTTTCTTTCCAAAGATACTGGTCTGGTTTGCCATTTCTTTCTCCAGCTCATTTTACAGAGGAGAAACTGAAGTAAACATGGTTAAGTGACTTGCCCAGGCTCACACAGCTAGTAAGTGTCTGAGGCAGAATTTTAACTCAGATCTTCCTGACTCCAAGCCTGGTCCTTTAGCCACTGTGCCATTATAGTTGTCCCATTATATTATTTATTCATGTATAGTACACAATACATATGTATATTTAGATAATTATTTTTAAAAGATTGTGTATAACAAGTTTACAGTTTCTTTTTTTTCATCTTTACCATTTATTTATAGATCTGGCCAATATTATAGAAGGTTCACAGTTTCTAATACAATATTGTTTTCTTCTGTGTATGACAAAATATTTGTGTTTGTAGATATTTGTTAAAGTGAAAAAAAAAGATGAATCTCTGACTTAGCTCTTTAGTGGATAAAAAAAAAACAACAACATAGGGAACATCTCATTAGTGTCCTAAGGATAATGGGTATCTCTAGAAACCCTCCACTCCTCTTCCTGTGGTTTACTAAATAAGACCGGGCAAGAGACCTGAGTCAATTACACTTTCACTAAGAACTGTTTGTGTTGACAGACTAAATCCTATATAGACAAAGAATTGTGCACCTGGTCAGGCTCTCTTAAGGCATTTCCTTTCCTTGGTGAGGATGAAATGGTGGTGACACAGTGCTAAGTGACAGAAAGAGACTGTTTACACCTTTTCTGCACTCACCCTTCTATCCAGTTAAACACATTGAGAAGTCAGGCTCACTTACCTTTTCACATTGCCTGTTTTTGTCATCATATATTTTAGTTCCTAGGATGATGGAAAACAACTGAAATTCCTAAAAACTGTCTTATGTCAATTCATTGTGTTTAATGAAGTTGTACACCGTCCGGCATATGTGTTTAGCAGAGCTGTAGTTTCTGAATACAGCATTTGGCAGTAAATGCTATACTCTTCCATTCATTTTCGTGATTTATATTCACTCTGAGCCTCTAATATTCAACAAGGGAATTCAGACATGTTTCATAACACACTTACTGTCATGTGATCCTGTGAACTAAATTTACGGATATTTATCATTTTTTATTTTTCTTTTTATTCTAGCACAAAGCCAAGGTAGAAGCCATGACCCTAGACCTTGCTTCTCTCCGAAGTGTGCAGAACTTTGCTGAAATGTTCAAGTCTAAGAATACGTGAGTAGGTCCAGAAAGAATCACCATTTCTCACCACTGTAATGCCATTATTCATTGGTCACTAAAGGCATATGGCCTTTTGGAGTTGATTTTGTTTTAATATTTCTTACTGTCTCACGGAGACGATTTTTCTGTGGTTTCTTCTGTTTTTCAGGTAGTCCCTTACTTAGGTAAAGCATACCATTTTCTCTTCTATTCTGTTTTTTTCTCCCTCAACTCTTCCAGTTTTTATTTCTTTAAAAAAAAACAAAAAACTTGTTGCATTGTTTCTTTTAGGCATACATGTGGTCTATGTTGAAAATTTATGCTTTGAGTCTCTATAGTTATTCACTCCTCATTTTTAGGGATCTCTAGATCTCTACATAATAACTTTTTTATACTCAAAAGTATTATCTTTCATTTACTTAATTCTACAGCATTATTTCCTAGATTGGGACTTATTGCCGGGGAACAGACTCCGTCCACTGCCATACTTGGTTGGGGTCATTGGCCCTACTTGGTCCCTCAGTCACCTGGTTTCCTGCATAGACTTCTACTTTTTGGGGGTTAGGCCATATTGGATCTTTGAGGCACTGCACATTGTGTCTTAGACCCATCTCTGGCATTTCAGGACAGTGTTAGATGTTGGGGACCTTGGAGCCTTTGGGTTTATAAGTACTACCATACCACACAGATTATTTTTATTCCTTAGGTCTTCTAAAATTCCCACCCTAGAGTTTTCTCACCTCTCTGGGGATTTCTGACTTCCCTGAATCTTTTTCCTGGTGCTTTCTACTCTTTCTGCATCTTGGCACAAGAGCTTTACATGTTACATGTGTCTTTGCCCATCTCTTGTCACCTTTGAGAAACTAGGTTTTTGCTATCTTTGCTGGTGGCCTATATAGTTCCTCCTATGCTGTCTAATTTCTTGTGCAGTTCTGTGGCAGGAAAAGTCGTGAACTTTAGTTTATCATTGGATTTCTTGATCATTATTTGGTGTAGGGCTAATTTTAGTTTTTTGTTGTTCTAGGAATGTGGGAGTTGGGTGGTCTGCCTCCATTGAGGAAACCATATTGGCTGGGAAGTCTGAGGTCTTTTGGATTCAGAAAGAATTGACTTATAAGTAGATAACTTAATTAGATGAATTATAGGATTATAGTATTGTAGATCTAGAATTACAGGGTATCTCAAAGTTTTACCTCCTCTTTTTTACAGTTTTACTTCCTCATTTCTGATATCCAGAAAGGTTCAGTAGTATGGCTGAGGTTACAGGGAAAGTAATTATCAGAGGCAGGTTTTAAACCCACGCAGGTACTCTAAGTTCTAGGCTACCTTCCAATTAATTGAGGAGTTAGCACTCAGTTATTTGTAGGAACTGTAATCACAAACAGGAGGGAGAAAAATGCAAATTGTCATAGAAACAAATTACTAAAAAGAAGAGATTAAAGACTGTCACGGTTAACACCTTAAGATAAGGAAATTGAGGCCCAAAGAGGTTAAATGATTTATCCAAGGTCATACAGTGGGTTAGTGTCTGGGTTCTGACTAAAACTCAGGTCAAATCTCTTTTCATACATTAAGTTTTTTATTTTTAGTTTGATATAGGTAGGCAGTCACATGTAGTAGAAAGAACACTGGTTTACTACTCCGGATACATGGATTTGACTTTCAGCATCTTTGCTGGGTAGGTAGGTGGCACCATAGTACGTAGAGGGCTGAACTTAGTGTTGAGAAGACCTGAGTTCAAATGCAGTCTGACACATTTGCTAGCTGTATGACCCTGAACAAGTCACTTATCCATCTCAGAGGAGGAAATTGTAAAATGGGCATAATAGCACCTACCTTCTAGCATTGTTATGAAGATAAAATAAGATACTTATAAAATGCTTTGCAAACCTTAAAGTCCCGTACAAATTCTAGCTATTTTGGTAAAATAAGAGTTGGACAAGTCCTTAAAAGTTCTCGTTTTTAGTTTCTTCTTGAGCTAGTCCATATCTCCCAAACCCTGAGTACTCTGCAGTCCTGCTTTTCCTTGACTTTCCTTGCAAAAGACATTCCATTTCCCAATTCTGCGCTTTTACTGGCTGTCGCCATGCCTGGAATTCTTTCTTTTTCATGTAGACCTCCTCAGTTTCCTAGCTAGGTAAAATCCTGCCTTCTATAAGAAGGTATTCCCAATTCCCTTTAATGCTAGTGCTTTTCTTCTGTTGTTCATCTCTTATTTATCCTATCTGTATCTTGCTTCTACATAATTGTTTGCATATTATCTTCTCCATTAGACTGGGAACTCTTTGAGAACAGGGATTATTTTTTGCTTTTCTTTGTATCCCCATTCCTTAGCCCAATGCCTGATACATAACAGTTGTTAATGAATGTTTATTGACTTATTAATTTTTCACTTGATCTGACCTTTATCTGAGTCATTAATTCTATTTATAATGACTCGAAAACCTGTACTACTACTAGTAGACTAGTAATAATAATAATTGCTAGCATTTACAAAGAGTGTTATATTTTGTAAAGGCAGGTAAGTGGTGCAATGGATAGAGTGCTAGACTCAGAGTCAGTAAGACCTGTGTTCAAATCTCACCTCACATAAAATGACGCTGGGCAAATCACTTTGCTTAACCCTACTTAACTCAGTTTCTTCATCAGTAAAATGATCTGGAGAAGGAAATGGCAAATTATTCTAGTATTTTTGCCCAAAAAAGCCCACATGGTGTCACAAAGAGTCAGACATGGAAACAGTTCAACAACAACAACAACAACAACAACAACAACAACAACAACAACAACTCTATTAATAATAGTTTATTTTATCCTTACTGCAACCCTGGAAACAAATTAAAATTTCAGACCCTAAATTTCTTTTTCTTTTTTCATTCTTTGACTCTTGAATTCTAAAGGGAAAATTCTCTGTTCTCCCTCTATTAGGATATAAGTATTTTATCATCTTGCTGTCACTTCTAATTGCTTAAATGTATTTCATGTTTAGTTTTCTTTTATCTCCTGTTTTCATTCAGATATTCTCCTCAGCTCTGGTTTTCTTGTGAGAAATGCTGGAAAGTCATCTCTCTACTAAAAGTTATTATTTTTTTTCCTTTTGGGACTAATATTGAACTTTACAGGTTAAGTGTTGTTTGTTTCTTTAAATCATATGCTGTTTTCTTTTGATATAATGTATTCTAGACTTTCCTTTCCTTGAGAATATTTCCTGCATAGTCTTCTGTTATCCTGATTGTCGTTATTGATACTTACTTTCTTCCTCACTGGATTATTGTGTTTGTTTTGTTTTTAACTTGAAAGTATTGGAGATTTGTTTGGGTATTTCTATGTGTATTTGAATTAGAGTTTCTTCTAAGAAGTAACCTGAATATTCTTTCTATTTTAACTTTCCTTTCTGGCTCTAAAAGTTCTGAACTGTTTTCTTTATGATTTTTAAAAATAGCTATTTCATTTGAATTTAGTATTTTGGGTATCTGGTTATGTACAAATTATTTTTGCCTCATCTTTATTTGCATAGCATATAACTCAGATATTCTGATTTTATTGCCTTTCAACTTAATTCTAGTATTTGTTGTTACTTCATGAAATCACTGAGCTCTGATCATTCAATTGTGTTTTTTAGGGTGTCTCCCACTTGGGTAAAATTTTCCATTTTAAGATTAAGCAGTTCATTCTCTTTCTGAGCATTCTAATTTTGTTATTTGTCTTGTTTAATCTCTTTCTTCATTTTATTCCATGCACATTTGGTTTTCTTGTGACCAATACTTCTTTTTTTTATGACATTCTTCTTGTAATTATTACAGAGTTACTTCTTTTGTATTTTTGCCTCAGGTTTTTATTAAACCCATAGATTTCTTATTTTAATAGGGGTTTCTTTTGTTTTCTTATTTCTCCAGTTCTTAAATGGAACTTTCTGTCAGCATCACGCCCTGCCCCTTCCTGTACTCTTAGATATGGTAACTAATCACAGATCTTTCTTCTGATGCTAGAATCTCCAATTGGGATAACACTGTACCAGGGGCAGGTGCTGACTCTATAGAGAGAACTTTTGCTTTCTTGTTATGGCTATGGCTCAGATATGGTGAACTGCTTCCCCTCACCATTCTAATACTTTAATATGGCCAAGCTTTGGCTCTTTATTCAGTCCCATCTTCGAACTGTTATCAACAGGACCTTCTGCTGATCATAGTCTGATACTGATAGTGCCCTTTCAATGTTTAGATCTATTATCATAATCACTGGCCAGTAGGGCCATAACTTTGGCCTTCTGTGTTGTAGCCTCAGGTAAGCTAAACAGTACTGCTCTGAGATGTTGCTGGTTTCATATCTTTTTACTAGAGGACCACAATGTTCACTGGCTTCTACCCCTTCTCCATCTTGATTCTCTTGCTCAATCACCTACTTATGTTTCCATGGCCATAGTCCCCTACAGAAGATTGGGTCAGCTTTCAGGCTGTTCTACCCAGTCAAATGGTCTGCAGGCTTGGACTATATTCCACGACAGTCCAAGACTAAATAGAATAGTTCACTATTATTTGTCTTTAGTTTTATTGAATTTTTGTTTCACCTGGTTCTTCTTCATCATTGTTGAGGTATTTCTCATGGAAGTCAGTCTTCTCCAGAAATTTTCTCATCTTCTTTATTGCAAGTGAAACTGTTGATTTAACTAACTAAGTTTTTTGGAATTATAATAGTGATGGGATTGAGAGGTTATTTTTGGAAGTAGAGAGATCATCTTTATCTTAATTATAACTGTGGCAGAAAATATTGACACAAATCTTTGAGAAAAATAGATCTTTTTGGAAAATGGTTTTAATTTGGTTATATATCACAAAATAAGCCAATGTTGTAGAAGTGATTGAAAATAAAAAAAAAGGAATATTGATAGCAATAAAAGCTAAATTAAAATTATATGTAAATTCTTTTCTAGATTGAAATATATTCATAAAACAGGCTTAGATGTCCTCTTATGGCTTTCAAGTCTTGTTATAGTGTGGCACAAGCCTTCTTCTCCAGACTTCACTCATAGAGTCAACAAAATATTTTTAAAACTCTGTGTGTCAGGCACTAGACTAAGTACTGGGGATGAAAAGAAAAGCAAAAGCAGAGTCTCTGGCCTTAAGGTGCTGATATTCTAATGGCAAGATGAAATTTACATGCAACATATTCAGTGTAATTGGAAGGTAATTTTAGAGGGAATATACTAGTAGCAAGATGGATGCTGGGGAGGAGAGACCAGAAAAATTTTTCTTCTGGCAGTAGGATTTGCACTGAGTCTCGAAGGAAGCTAGCAAGGAGAGGCAAAGAGGAAGAACATTCCAGGCACTAGAGACTGTCAGTGAAAAGCCACAAAATCAGGAGATAGTTTCCTATGCTAGGAGTAGTAAGCCAGTGTCACTAGATTGTACTAGAAACATGAAAGGACCAAGTTTGGAAGGGGTTTAAAAGCCAAACAAGAGAATTTATATTTGCTCCTAGATGTTATAGTCACTGGAATTTATTCAGTACAGAGATGGCATGACTGGAGAGAGATTAAGGCTGGACAGATAAATCTGAAATTGATCTACATAGAGTTGATAGTTATATCCATACATGGGAGATGTTGAAATTACCAAGTGAAGAATATGTAGAGAGAAGAAAATAGGGTCCTGGACAGAGCTTTGGAGGATCCCCATAGTTAACTTGCATAGAAGATGGTCCTGCAAAAAAGACAGAGGGGGTGGTCATACAGGTGGTAGGGGACACAGGAGAAGTTTCCTTCCCCAGTGAGTGACCTGTTGACATTTGTAACATAAATTTTTGTAGACCCAGTCAGCATATTTTCAGGATTTTTTTCTAGCTTTGTTCAGCAGGGTAGGAGTTGAAGCAAAAGTAGCAGATGATGGTAAAAATACTGGTATGATGCTTGGCAGATGAAGAACTTCTGTAGTATAAAGCAGCAAGGGACTCTCCATCAGGAAGACAGTATAGAGTTGAACTGGTTCATCACGGGATCAAGATGGGAAAGGGAGGAGTGTATAGTCACTAATGGCATGATATCTTTGCGGGGAGGGGGAAGCAACTGAGTGGTAGAGGATCACAGTGAATATAAAGAACAGGATTTGGAGTTGCAAAGCAGAGGGAGAGGTAGAATAACAACAGATTCTGATCACATAAAAGAATTCAGGGTTTATGAATTTTGGAGTTCATACGTCAAAGCAGAAAAAGGAGCATTTCTGAAAAAGGAAGAAGAAATTAAGGAAATTATTAGACAATAGTTTGGCCAATTACATGCAATAAAATCAATAGCTTAAATACAATAGATTAATATTTACAATATTAGTAATGATAATAATAATAGCTAACATTTATATAACACTTATTACGTGTGAGGGACTATGGTAAGCATTTTATAAATGTTATCTCACTTGATCCTCATCACAACCCTGGGAGATAGGTGCTATTGTTACCCCTATTTTACAGATGAAGAAACTGAGGCAAACAGGTTAAGTGACTTGCCCAGGATCACTCATCTATTAAGTGTCTGAGGCAAGTTTTGAACTCAGGTATTCCTTACTTTAGACCCAGTGCTCATTTCATTATATCACAATATAAAATGTATAGATTAACAAAGCAAAAATTATAAAGTTTTAAAAACTTCATCTCTCAGAAAAGGAAGTTGAGAAAGTCATAAATGGTTTCTCAAAGGGAAAAACAAAACAAAACCCTGAACCAGATGGATTTACAAATTAATTCTGTCAAAAATTTGAAGAGTTATATCCAGTAATTCATGAATTTCTTTTGGAAAAAATAGAAATTAATATTATCCTGCCACATGTCCTTTATAATATAAATATGATCTACTTATATAAAGCAGGAAGAATGAAAACTATTGGCCAGTATCCCTAATAGTGACTTGGAAAGTTAAAATTAATGCAAGGTAGCTATGGTAAAAGGATATAAAAAAGATGATATACTGAGTCTGGTTTTGGCTTTTACCAGAAGTGAAGGTTCAGTATTTGGAAAACTATAAACATAGTTGACCATATTAATAACAACAACAACAATAGCTAAAAAAGAAATTTTGACAAGATAGCCACCCCCTTTAAAAATTATGAAATATTGGAGTAAAAGACCTTTCCATATTATAAGTAGGATCTATCTAAAACCTAGAGTCAGCATCATGTATAATGAGAATACATTAGAGTCCTTTCCAATAAGATCAGGGGTAAAAATAAAAGAGGTATACATCATCAGTCATCACTATTCTTTTGTATCATGCTAGAAATGCTAACTAAAGTGATAAGACAAAAAAGGAAATGGAAGGAATAAGCATAGAGAAAGAGGAAACAAAGTTATCCCTTTTTTATTTACTTAAGAAACCCTAGAAATCATTTGCCTAGAAGTTAAAAAAAATAAGTGAAAGCCATTAAAAGGTAATCAATCTTTCAGGATAAAAAGCAAAATCACATACATCATTTTAAAAAAATTATCAATAAAATCAAGCAGAAAGAGATAAATTTCCTTTAAAATAATTATAAAATGTAAAATACTTTCAAGTCCACTTAATAAAACATGCACAGGAAATATATATCTGCATTTATAAGATACTATTTACAGAACTAAAGACAGAACTAAATGATTAGGGAACTATTCATTACTCATGAGTAGGCTCACTCAGCATAAAAAAAAATGAGAGTACTGTCTAAATTGATTTGCTTATCCCATATCATACCAAGAAAACTATCATAGAATTACTTTATTGTGCTACATAATATAATAACAAAATTCATGTGGAGGAACAAAAAATCAAGAATTCCAAGGAAAATTATAAAAAAAAATAGAGCAAAAAGGAAGGTGTCTTAGCAATGTTGTTAAGTTGTTTCAGTCATTTCTGACTTTTTGTGACCCCAATTTGGGGGTTTTCTCTGCAAAGATACTGGAGGGATTTGTCATTTTGTTCTCCAGTTCATTTTACAGATGAAGAAACTGAGGCAGAGTTACATGATTTACTCAGGATAACACAGCTAGTAAGTGTCTGAGAATGTATTTGAACTCAGGTCTTCCTCCCTCCAGGTCTGATGCTCTATCCATTGTTTCCATCTAGCTACTCTGGGCTTAATTGTACCAAATCTCAAACTTCAGTACAAAATGGTAATCATCAAAACAGTTTGGTACTGGTGTTATATGTTAAGAATCTGGGTTCCAAAGAGTATAAATCCATGGCCTCAAAGTTTATAATGGTGAAAGCAAGAACTGTCCTCTGGACCCTTGACTTCATTGTCAATTCACTGCATTATATTTGCCTCTAAAATTCAGCAAGAATTGAATCTGAAAATTACCTTGACTGTCTAACATCGTTGAGTAGATTGTCTCTACATTGGTATTGTTTGTCTCTCTGAGTAAATGTTATACACAAATATATTCTAAGGTATAAACATGGAATATGAGAAGAATACAGTTATACATGTTTTATGAACAAACTCACTAGTATTTGAATTCGATTTTGGAATATTGATATTATTTCAGATTTTTTTCATTGTATTTGTTTTGCAGAACTTTTTTTCTTCCTCTTTTTCTTTAAAACATCTTTGTTTTATAGGATGGCCCTCTGGGAGAGAGGGAGGGGAAGGAATAAAGGAGGACATCTAGGCAATCTAATAAAAAAAGGTATCAATAAAAATCCATTTAAAAGATAATCTAAAGACTTATAAGTATGAAGAAATCCTTTACATATTCATACCAGATTTTAAAGGCAAGATTTCAAAAGAAAATAGAATTCTTATGCGTGTTCTCTATCACAATATTTCTCTAAGCCATGTTAAGTAAAATTACATCCTCAAGAAAGATATGTATGTGCAAAAGAATGAGTACTACACATTTTCTTTTTCTTCCTGAAACAAATTCTTCCCTGTGTCTGAATAAAAAAAATTAGAAAAACAAATTGCTCTAGCTAAAATCTTAAGTTATGTTATGGTAGTGTGAGTAAGCATGACTTTAGGAAAACAAATGCTTATTGAACTGAATTGAATTAATTTATAATAGTCACTTGAATTAAATGATTTACCTGCCATATTTTGGCAATAAACAGTTGGCCCCTTTAAGACTTGGAAGGTGACCCAATTATATAACATCTGGCAGCCTTCCCTTGTAATAAATATATCACTTACTTCACTTACTTTCAATATTAAAAAAAAATCAAAGTAAAACAGCGAGAGACATCTATGTCCCATGACTATAGCTGAGACAATGGGATGTAGAGCAAAAAGACCTAGATAGAAGATCTTGATATTTCTCAGCTAATCAACTCATTTTCTTTTTAACTAAGTCACTTGAGAGTCTCCAGTCTCTCTAGCATTCATTTTCCTCACCTGTAAAATGAAACATATAACTTTTAATTAGAGAAGCTTGGTTCAAGTCTCAGCTGTGATAGTAAGTGTATAACTTGGGGCAAATCATTTCCCCTCTTTTGGCCTCTTTTTCTTCTATTGAAATGGTGGAAGACTGAGTGTTGGGGGTGGGGGGCGAGGAATGGGCTAATGTGTTCTAACATCCTGTCACAGAATCTGTGATTTTATAAGATAAAGGAATATGTGACTTCCATCATCCTGCTAGATGTAATAGGCATTTGTTCAAAAAATAGCAAGCTTCTATCATATGAGGTTAATAATGATAGTAAGAATGATGAAGATGATCATAGCTAATATTTATATAGTACTTATTATGTGCCAGGCATTTTTCTAAGTTCTTTACAAATGTAACATTTAATCCTCACAGCTCTGGGAGGTAGGTGTTTTTATTATTATAATTTTACAGCTGATGAAACTGAGGCAAGCAGAGGTTAGGTGACTTGCCCAGGGTCACACAGCTAGTAAGTATCTGAGGCTGGATTTGAACTCAGGTTTTCCTAACTCCAGACCCAACAATGTATTCACTGTGCTAAACTGATTGTTTTATTAGGTATCGTGATTGTCACAGCGGGATTAAATTTGAGTTACTTAAGACTGCTTTCATAGACCTTAGAGTGTAATGTGGTATGACAACCTGCGAAGGTAATTACAGTGTATATTACATTAGTATATTTAATAAGTGCAAAATAAAATACAATGTCACATTTTTGAGAGAATGTTATTCCTTTACCTAGCCAGATTAGAGAAGGGTTCATGTAGCCATCAGCATCATCTGAATTGGGCTTTAGGGGATAGACAGGAAATCAAGGGATTAAATAAAGAAGAGAAAGGACAATTCAGACATAGGAAACAACGTCACTAAAGGTAAAGGAAAAGTAAAATGTGTATATAAAATACGTTCAGGATGGCAGAAAGTAATCCAGTTTGGTTGTAGCGTAGAATAAAATGGAGGAGAATAACTCACCACAGTGCCTATTCTAAACCATTTCATCCCTCCTGAAGCATTTCATGGAAAGTAGTGCTTTCCTCCACCCTCTCAGTTGGGGGCTTTGCCTCATACTTCACTGGAAACATGGAGGTCATTTGACAATAGCTCCCTTCTCTTGCCTTTTAGTCATTTCACCTCACTCTGACATCCCCCTCTACTCCTCCCCTCCACCCTCTACTATTTCCTTTCTCACTCCTAACTTATATGAAGAGGTATCCTCATTCTTGCCAAGGCAGAATTCTCTAGAGGTGCCCTTGATCCTGTCCATTCCTGTCTTCTTCAGCAGATTTCCCCTATTATCAACACCAGTCTTACTAATCTTCAGACTCTTGCTTGATCCTGAGTGCTTCTCTGTGGTCTATAAACACACATATTTCTTTCATTCTTTAAACCACTCCTATCCCCCACCCCCACCCCCTTAAAAAAAAAAAACAAAGAAAAAAGACTTGATTCTACCAATTCTTCACAGATCTCTGGATTAGGTAGAATAGTTTGAAGCATCTGAGACAAAGAATTGATTCAACTAGCTAGAGCCTGGAGGTGAGAAGGCCAGTTGGAAAGTTATTATAATTTTCTCAGAGAGAGGAGATAAAAGGTGGAAACCAGGGTGATGACATTAGAAAATGAATAAAAGGAGACAAGTATGGGAGGTATTCTAGCTTCTTCATTCTACTTCATTCCTGTTTGGATAGCGATAGTCAGATAATACAAGTGATCAGACTAATTTTAGTCAGAAAATTCCCTCCATAGCTGTTGATAGTGGTTTGGAGCTTCCCTGGTAAAATGGTATTAGTATTATTGCAAAGCCCCAAGCCTGAAATCTGTGGTAAGACTGTAGGGCCTCACCAAACAGAGTTTTATAGTATATTTTTATAAATTTTTAAGTCTTGGCCAGGAGCCAGATCCTGACTGAGTCTCTTGGAGCACTGTGCAAATCATTGGAGGAAGGATGGAAAGCAATGGCTCCTCAGTATCACTTTAACTGAGTGTTTAGAAAACAATAGTACCTGCTCTTTGCAGCATCCATCTTCCTAATCATATCTACATTTTTGGCTGGAAAATACTCGTTTCAAGAAGGTTCTGAACATCATCAAATGAATATAAATGTAGCTTTAGAAAACCAAGTTGTATCATGCTATGCATCATATATCAATAAGAAACACAATGCTTGAGATTTTGATTCTAAATATTTATTGACAATGATGTGCGGAACAGGAAAGAATGCTGCTTTGTTTTCACTTAGCATCTCGGTTTTTCAGAACTGTTAAAAGCATTTTGTTTCATCATCTAAGCTAAACTAAATTCATATGAAATTTATTGATAATATCAGTAGCATCATAAGAAGCCTTAAAATTGGAAATGATATTAGGAATCATTTTGTCTGTCCCCTCTTTTGATAGAGGAGGGGACTCCTAAAACCTACTAAGGTAAAGGGATTTATTCAAGTTTTCATAGATCCTCTTATTTCTAAATCAGATGTTTTTTTTCAATGTATCTTATGGGAATCTTTCTCATTTATTTTCATCTCTCTATAATTTTTTAGTATTAAGCAGTTCAGTTCCAAGAATTAGAGGATTCTTAGAAATTATATTTTTTCAAATTAGCTTCCTTCCTTCCTTCCTCTTCCTTCCTTATAACATAAAAACATCTTGTATGCACATGTTTGGGGAAAAGAGGAGGTAATTTCTGAGGAAAGACCCTAGTGAGGAATTTGAAGAGTAGCTGAATAGGCCCAGAAAATGGGATTTGAATTTAATCTTGAAGGTAGCCAGGAATCAGAGATGAGGAGGAAGAACATTTCAGGCAAGGAGGACAGGCATAGAGTCAGGTGATGGAGTCTTATGCAAGAAGACTGGTGTTACAAGACTATAGAGTGTGTTGAGAAAAGTAAAGTATAAGAACACCAGAAAGAAGCCTGCTTGTGAATGGTTTTGAAAACCAAACAGGATATTCAGGAAAACTAACAAATGACTAGGTTTGACATTATTTTTATTCTACAACCATATTCCTACAACTCCTGTAATAAAGCGAAAGATGCATTTTCTCATATTTTGGGAGAGTTAAGTAGGCAAGTTTGGTCAATGTTATTACATAACATTCCATTTAAATGTTTGTTGCTTTTTCCATTTACATTGTGTCAGTTATTGCATATATTGCTTTCCTAGTTCTGCTTAATCCATTCCATATCAGTTCATTATAAGATTTCCCATGGTTCTTTGAATTTTTCACTTTCTTCATTTCTGTAGCACAGTAATAATCCATGAAATTCAAGGAACACAATTTGTTTAGCTATTCCCAGATTGATGGGCATTTTTTTCTAGTTTTTTACTAGCACCAAGTTGTTCTGAGCTGTATTCTCTTAATATTAGTGAATTGGAATAATCCTTTTTTCTCTCACTTCCCTAGGAGATGGAAGTCACTTCACTTTTAATATTAATTGGAACTATATTTTATATTTCATGATGATCTTTATTCTTTGTGTAGTTAAAATTTTTGTCTTTAATGTAGCTATATATATTTATATATCATATATAATCATACATGTGATGTATATACACATAAATCAATAGAAAATCACCCTCTCCTACAGTTAAAATTGAAGATCACCCAAAGGGCAATCAGGAGATGTGAGGGTTATAAATGAAGACTTACATAAGGGAAGCAGTAGAAAGGATGTCATCAGGGTAGAAACAGAAAAAAAAAATTGTATGTCAGTCTCATAGGAAAAGAAGAGAATTAGCTGATGGATACCCCTGTGCTCCAGGTGAATCCACAAAATGTCAAAAGAACATGAAGAAAGGCTTCAGAATGTTGGATCAAACTTTCCTCTCTCCCAGTGGAAGATTTATGGGAGGGCATGGAAAAGAGACACATAAGCAGGTATTGATAGTTTGCTATGAGATCATGTGTCTTGAATAAGTTATCTTGACCACATGCTTAAATTTAATGAAGTTATTGATAGGTAATATTTCATTCTTTCAATTATATTCTCTCTTCACTTAGAAAATAATAATTGATATATGTATTCATTAAAGTTTTGTTCCATTTGTTGTCTATATTTGTCTTCTCATTCTGCTGACTCCTTGAAGAAATCATTAGTGCTCATGGTTAAATTAAAATGTTTGAATATCTCAGTAGTATTTTATAACACCACATATTTTTCATTTCACATTAGAAACCATAGCTATAACAACATTTTTGTGTACTGCAGGGGATGTCTATGTAGATTATATTTATATCCATTTGGCTTCTCTAAGTATAACTCACATGAAGATATGAATAGGTATCTCTAGAATGTTTTCCATCTTTCTTTAAGTTAGACTTTGATTCCTTCCCATAGAGGAGCCATGGAAGAGGCCATGACTCTATTTGCTCTGCTCTTAGAGAGAGCATACCAGACTAGAATTATATTGTTCTCTGCCTTTAAATATTGCTAGTCTAGGGGAGATGATTTTATTTTCAGGCTCAAGACACTTTCTTGTTTACTCTCACTTAAAGAGGGTAAGATGCAACCTCTGAACTTACCACTCAATATTAGTTATATGAAAGACCATTACAAATAGTGAATAGGGAATAAATCCGTTTATACAGGCAGATAGCAAACTGACATCAGAGAAGTTATAGAGTTTAAAATATATGAGACAGTACACACATGGAATGAGTCTCCCCATTGGGAGTGATAGATCTCAACTCGACAGAGAGATAATGTCCCAGATCTCACTCAAGTGAAAATTCCCTGAAGTTGTATGTAAGGGAGAAAACTTGAAATCAGGGATATGTTGGGGAGCTAACTTTCCACTAATTATCTATCCTCTAATGTCTATTATCTTTTCCTTTGGGTTTTTCCTAAAAGACAGTCTGGGAAAAAATGTATATCCTTTCTCAAACCATGATGCAAAATGACAATCTTTCTTTTCCTATGTTCTTCTTACTCACCCTTACAGAAGGACAAGGTATAGAGTCATTATCCTCTCCACCAATGAGGAGAGTATTATGCAAATGATCTCTCTCTGGTTATGTTTCTTCTCTAGGCTACAGCTTCAGTTGGAACAAGTTTGAAAGTTTTAACTTTGTAACATAAACACAAATGTCAAAACTTTAGAACAACTAGAGTGATTTACCTGGTGTCCAGGTTACATACCTACAGTATTGCTGAAACTAAAATAAAACAAGTGTGTATTAACATTACATGCAATTGACCTGGCACTGCACAGACCTTTATCTTGTAAAGAGTGGGGATGACATGTCTAAGCACCTGTAGGACAACTTATGCACAGTTCCAAAGTCCAGGCATAGCCTTAGTACATTGCAGTCTGTCACAAACAGCAAAGCAAATCATGACAGAGCTAGCCAGCTGCAATAATAACACTATCAACAGGACTACCTAAAATTAATTAAATAATAGAAGCATTAATGTTTATATAGTGATGATAACTATTATTTATATAGTGTTTTAAGGTTTGCAAATCCATCTATATGTCTCAACTCGTTTGATCTTCACAATAACTCTGTGAGGTAGGGATTATTATTTCCCTGGTTTACAAATGAGGAAACTGAGGCTAAGAGAAACCAAGTGATATTCCCAAGATCATCCAACAGGATTCGAGACAGGATTTGAACTCAGACCTTTTTGTTTCTAAGTCCCACACTCCTACACCAAAACACACATTTCTGTACCATGGACTTAACACACCATAATGGCATCAACTAAAGTCAAAGGATATGGCCTTTCCTGAGCTACCTCAAATATCCTCCAAAGCCAACATATAAATAGAACCCCAGTTAATAATTCTACTTGCTGTTTTTCCCCCCATAGATATAGTCTATAGCTGATGTCTTTAGCTATAACACATATCATTCATGTTTGTTGCTAAATAAAGAACCACTTAAAATACTGTATTAAAGCCACCTGTCACTCGAAATGAAGTTGATTGTCTATCAGTATGCAAGACACCAAACCACTTTCCTATTTGTATCTGAATGGGACATTCAAGGATAGGCAGATGCAATTACTTGATGTCATATGCGCAGTTAATTTCCATTCTTCTTCAGAGAGTGTCATGGGGTATCTAATTGCTCTGGATAGTTAGATATGTAAGTAATGTTGTGTATCATGCTGGGTGTGGGATCCAGTTAGTATTTATGCCAGGGGAAGACTACTGCTGCCTCAGGAATGAAGGCCAGCCTGAGATAGTACTTACTTCTGTTTAAATTAGTAAAGACAGATGAAGGGATTCTCTGTTAGTCTGAGGGAATGGCTTCCACTTAGAAGATATGCCATATAGAAGATACTGTATATCAGGGATGTTTGTAGAAAGAGTGCTGAGTCTGGATTCTGGTCCTGGAATTGTGGAAATAGTACTGAACTTGGATTTAATCTATCACTGTGTGTCTTCGAATAGGGGTTGCTTCATGTTATTTCTCTATGTTTTCTTCATTTATTGAATTAAAATAATAAAATTCCTTGCATAACTTGTAGGATTCTCATAATTCTGACATAATAGGCTGAAGGTAAGGAAAAATCATGTGATATTTATATCTATACACACATATGTTGCTGTTCAGTTGTCTGACTCTGTGACCCTATTTGGGGGTTTCTTGCCTACTAAGTGCCTGAGGCCATATTTGAACTCAGGAAGATACATCTTCCAGACTCCAGGCCCAGCACTCTATCCACTGTGCCACTAGGCTGCACATACATACATATATACATATACACATACATACGTATGTACATATATGTGCTTTCATATAAACGTTTTTGCAAACTGAAAAGCCATATATGCTAGTTTTTTTCCACTGTAAATATTAGTGATTTTATTGTCACTGAGGTCATGTGAGTGTGGGTATAATGTTTTTTTGGTTTTTTTGGTCAGGTCTTTTTCTTTCCAAATTAAGATGTTTATATAATATATAATATAGATCACATTTTCTCAATAGGGACAAGATAGGTATTTTTCTCTTCAGTTAAAGCCCACCAAATGTTGAGAAGTTTTCTGTTTTGGGTGTCTGTCAATATTAGGGAAAAATAATTCCTAATTGGCTTAGTTACTATTGTTTGTTATCCTTTTCGTTTGTGGCTCTGCCTGCTGTGAGTAGGACCAAACAGACATCCTTGGAGTCACTTGAGCCAACCAATATGATTAACATGTTGGATCCCAGGGGCAATATAAGATAGTTCCTTCTGGGTGACAGAGATGAAGGAGGCTGCAATACTCTGCCAAATTCCTTTGCAATAACCTTGTGTGACCCCTGAGGGAAGTGCCTAACAAGTGCATAGATTAAAGTGGAATACAAGTTTCTGAATAAAGTTGTCACCCCTATTGTTTTAAGTGTTTAGTATGGAAGTCCAGGAGTGAGATTCAGGTTTCTCACTACCCCTAGGGAGTGGTAGTGGGACTGTTGACTTCTTTAGTGCCTTGTTCTCTATTCCAGTAGTTGAGACTAGTCAGGAGCAATTTACTTTCACCTTAGAAGGAGTGCAGTATACTTTCCCAATTCTTGCCCCATGGTCCTTTGTATTTACACTTTAATGGATCAGACCACTAAAGTGGCCTCCACTTCCTAAGGGCATTGATCTCTTTTATTGGATTAGTGACTTAATGTTGACCAGGCTGGATGAGGCTACAGTGACAGAGATTAGAAGGTGGTCTGCATGAGGGATAATAGGAGATCAACTCTAATAAAATCTATGTTCTAGCATGCTTAGTTAAGTCTTTCAGAAAACGGCGAGTAAAGAAAATTCAAATAATTCTAGACAAAATCCATATCAAATCACTGACCCTCATTTCTCTCCAGTCTAGAAATGAAACTCAGAGAACACTCATTCCCAGAGTGACACCCATAGGTCTGATGACTGAATGTTGTGTAGCCTGGAGAGAACAGGACTGTACAAAGTATCTCCCCTTTATGTTTAGAATCAAGGAATTTTCCTAGTGCTTGCTATTAAATACAGTGGTTTGTGGGACATGTCAGTACCCATGAGAATCATTATATACCTTCTGTTAAATCAAGCAAGCAGGTTGAGGCCATTACAAGAATGGCAGATTTTGAAGAGTGAATCCATTGTCAATCTGGATCAGGGAGCCATGATACTATTTTGTGCTGTGTGTAGAACAATATGATCTCCATAACTAAGGATGAGGTAGCTACATCTGCTGAATAGGGATCCTCATGCCATTTTAAGTGATCAAGGCCCCCATATGTGACTTGGTGTCAAACTGGAGTTTTTGGATGGACGTGAAAGCTTTTGTGTAGAAACCTCTAAAGGGAGTGGATGTTTTGTATTACCCCTTGCTATGGCTTCTGGGGAGAGGAATGTCCTGAGTAAGTGGTCCAGATGCCACTGAGGGAATGGCAATATAGTAAGTCTTATCATCACTGGCCCTGGGATGAGGCCAGTATAGATTCCCCTGATGCATAATGTGTATCATTTAAGGAACTGTCATTATCTGTGTGGTAGCCCTGATGTTTCTGTTGATGCTCTTACCTAGAACACTAAGTGTGAACTTTAAAGATTTGGCATCAGTCCCCACATGCCAAATTGTTTAAATTGAAAACTCACACTATTGAAAGTGTAAAGGTGAATGAAACTAGTGATTTCTGGTCTTTGTAATCTTCAGTACTCTATTACTCCTTCAGAGAACTATTGTAGTGCTGTGCTGTATGTGTGTGCACACATGTGTGTACACATATACATGCATGCATGCATGTGTCTTTACTTGTGATTTAATATTTCTTAAAAAATGAAGTGCTGTCTATTCTATGCATACTGTAAACACAGGAGATTAAGATTACCCAACAATGACCCTGAAACCAACCATTTTAGAGGCAGCTAAGTGGTGCAGTGGATAGAGTGCTGTGTTTGGAGTCAGGAAGACTAATCTTTTCTGAGTTCATATCTGGACTTAGATACTTCTAGCTGTGTTACCCTGGGTAAGTCACTTAACCCTGTTTGCATTAGTTTACACATTTGTAAAATGAGCTGGTGAAAGAGATGGCAAGCCATTCCAGGATCTTTGCCAAGAAAACCCCAAATGGAGTCACAAAGAGTTGAATAACACTGGAAATGACTGAACAGTGAGTGACAAGATGGCACAAAGAATAAAGCAGTGAATGTGAAATCAGGAAGACCTGAGTTCAAATCTGGCCTCAGACACTTACTAACTGTTTGACTCTGGGAAAGTCATTTAACCTTTTGTTTGCCTTAGTTTCTTCATTGTAAAGTAGAGATAATAACAGCAACCCACTCCCGGGGATTTTGTGAGAATCAAGGGAGGTAAGATTTGTAAAGCACTTAGCACAATTCCTGGCAGTGTAGGTGCCAAATACATGTTTTTTCTCTCCCTTCTTTACACTTCCCATTTAAGTGGGAGAAGGTCCTCTAGATTTTAGGACCTTACCACTAAGGGGTGGGGTGTGATAGGAGCAATATATCTAGGGCCTTGATACCAAATCCGGTCTAGCTTTTCCTAGGTTGCTACCCAATGCAGGCGATACTATTTTTTCCTTAAAAAAGGTATCCAGTCTATCCCAAGACACAGTTCATTTAGGGGACTAAAGCTTAAATCTTTGATTTGACTTCTGCGTCACTTAAGTGCATAAAAGAGGACTGTCCAGTGAAATTTTGGAACTGCATTAAGAGTTATATAACTTCCAGAAATAAGATGGTATTATCTCTTCTTTACTCTGACCTTATCAGAAAACATCTGAAGTATTGTGTTCAGTTTTGCTTACCATAGTTTAGATAAGATGAAGAGTATCCATAGAAGACATCAGGATATTGAAATACATTGGATTTGTGTCATATGCGTATTAACTGAAAGATCTATTAATGTTTAACCTTAAGAATACCAACAGATTGGGGTTAGGGAGTGTGGTAGCTGGTTTCCAGGGCATTTGAATGACTCTCAGACTTACTCGGTTCTAGAGGGTATACTAGGAGCAGTTTGTAGATATTGAAAAGAAACACTTATAGATTTGGTGTAAGGAAAATACTTCCTAATAATTAGCAGCACTCAGAAAGTAGAATGGGCTCTACTGTGAGGTAATGGGTTTTCTTCCCTTGGAGGTTTTTAAATGAAGGCTGAGTGATACCTTTTTAGGTATATTATAGAGAGCATTTTTCTTTTTGTTTTGTTTTTTATTCATGAGTTTTGATTATATGGTGATTAGAATTCTTTCCAGTTCTGAAGTACTGATTCTGTGACCTATACTTTTCCAGCACCAAGTAAAACAAGCCATGTTTTTTCCTAAATATTATGGTTCATCATAACCTCAATAGCATATAATTTAAAAATCCTTTTTAAGCAGGTAAAAATTTTAGATTTATATAGTGTTAGAAACTACATTTGAATCATAGTTCCCGGAGGGTGGCTTAATTTGGCGACATGGTAGGAACTAGAAGAGCCCAGGTCTCTCACAGTTATTCCATTGAAGTTCTAAAAATAAACCAGAAGGAGCAGTGATAAAGAAAACACATATCAAAAAGCTGTGATCTTTCCTTTCAGCTGAGCACTGCACAAAAAGACTTTTAGAAGTTTGGAGACTCTTTAAGTGGAGATAAGCCAAGAGAAGTAGAAACCATAATGCCCAGGCAGCCCATTCTAGAGCCACAGTTGGAGAAAGGGCCACTACAGCATCCAGATAGCCATTCCTAGTGCCAGAACAGTGGGCAGAGCTAGTCCTTCACCTAAAAATTATAATTTCCTGACCACAGTTGCCATAGATGCAGCAGGAGATAGGTCCAGGATAGCACCTAGGAAGTGAGACACCTGCAACTAAAGAGGACATCTATAGTCGGTATAATTGACAATGTATGGTTGGGACTTATCAAGGCCACAGTATGAAATGGAATTCTCGGTGGGGAACTTGTTTAAGGAGAAAGAGACAGGAAAGGAGCCTAGGCCAATGACTGGTCTGAGCCAACTAGAAGATGTGGTAAAAGCTAGAGATTCTTAGAGAAGATGAGGCCTACTCCTAGCCACTGCATCAAGAATGTTAGAAACACATGGCTAAGATGGAAATATTTTAACATGATGTACATGTATAACCTGTATCAGATTGCTTGCTGTCTTAGGGAAGAGAGGGGAAAAAAAGGGAGGCAGGAAAATTTGGAACTCAAAATATTACAAAGATGAATGTTGAAAACCATATTTACATGTAATTGGAAAAAATAAAATACTATTAATTGGGGAAAAAAGAGTATTAGAAGCAGAAACTGTCCAGACTACAGAGGCAGCAGGATCAGGCAGGGTTGACCATTTCATCCAATAGCATGGAAAGGAGCAGAATCTGATACAAGCAGAGTACCAATCCAGAAACTGAGCCTGGAAAGATAATAGAAGAAAATGTTAGAACACAATAAATAAATTAAATGGGTTGAGAGAAGCCTAAGGAATAAGTCCAGAAGAAAAAAATATAATCCACCAGCAGTTTAAGCAGAGTTTCAGAGAAAAAAAAATGTGCCCAAGTAGCTTAGAACTGAAAGAATCCCTGGAAGAAATAAAGTAAGGGGCAATAATAAGATACAAGTTTTGGAGGAAAAAAAAAAGAAAACAGAGTTGCAAAAATAAGTAGATGATAGAAAGATGATAGTGGTGGATGCCCTGGTAAACTATAATGGAATAATCCAAACTCAACTCCATAGATATAAAATATTAGAACAAATGAAAAGACTGAAAAAATAGAAGAAAATGAACTATTAAAAACAATTGTCTTAAAAAACACATCAAGGAGATATAATTTAGGAGGCATTTGATTTCTTGAAAATCATGACTAAATAAATTAAAAAAAAAAAACTAAGATGCTACATTTTTGAGTCATCTGCATAGAGATGATAATGGAAACCATTGATGAAATCATGAAGTAAAACAATAGAGATGGTGAAGGCTAAAAGACCTAAGACAGCCTTTGGGGACTCCTACAGTTAGCAGCCATGATGTGGATGAAGAGTTATCAAAGAAGATCATGAAGTAGTCAGACAGGAGAAGAACTGGGTGGTTGTTGAAGCAAGGTGGTTGCTGAAGAGCTTGTGAAAGAGGCACTAGAGGGAAGGAAATGAACAATGCTCACTTTCCTCAAATAGTGTTTTAGGAGAGACATTCACAAGTCATACTTTGTTCTGCTCAAAATATACATACGTACAAAACATATAGCTTGAGGGCAAAGACTGCTTTTTGCCCCCTTTTTGTATCCTCATCGATATCAGTAGCTTGAGTCTGTAATGTTTGGCCTGATATTAAGTGATCCTTAGAATTCTGATTTATTTCAGGAAGGTAGAAAGCATTTTAATTTAGTTTTAGTGGCCCTGATCACATTTTTTCAACTTGGTACTTTAATTTTCTGGAAGGTTCTGGTGACTGACTTGGGACTAATATTTTGGCACAATTGAAGTAACCATAATGTGGAGTGAGGAGTGATGATGATGATGATGATGATGATGATGATGATGATTGATGATGACGACGGCAGCAAGTATTCATATAGTGCTTATAAGGTGCTATGCATTGTGCTAAGTACCTTACACACATTATCTAGTTTTATCTTCACAATAACCCCGGGGAGTGTTGTTATTATTCTCCCATTTTACAGTTGACTAGTAAGTGTCTGAAGCTAGATTTGAACTTAGATCTTCCAGATTCCAGACCCAGCCCTCTATCTATTGCACTACCTACTTGCTTTCTTCACACTGAGAGTTTGAGTCCTGAGCAGTTTGAGTCCTGCCTCAAATACTTACACTTTGACCCTGAGTAAATCGTTTAACTCTCTTTCTGCCTCATCTGTATCTCAGGGTTCCTGTGAGGATTAAATGAAATTATTTGTAAGCACTTGCAAAACAAAAGTGCTCTATAAATACTTTGCTGCTGCTGTTGCTGTTGTTATGTTGTTGCTGTTGTTGTTGTTGTTCTAGGGCTAGCCTAACTCTGTTACGGAAAGGTTCATCTTTAGTATATTGGCTGCCAAGTTATGAATGTTTCTGGCCACAGATGTTCACAATAACCATTTTGTAAGATGTTGAGGTGTTATAATCTGTGTTAGTGGAAGGAAACACCCATCCCCTGAAATTGCAGATCCTTTAAAGATGAAAAAAACATGTATAATTACTACCAAAGGCAAATTTTCTGTGGAGCCCTCAAGCATTTTGGCTCATTTACTCATGGCTGTTAAAATTATATTACCAAAGCTAGAAGGTATGGAACCCAGATAGGGTCTCAAATTCACCACTTTCCTAGGCTAGGGGAAGGATAGAGGGGAGAAGATTTCAAACTTCATCATGTCAAGTACAGCTAAAGGGCCCTTTCATAAATTGTGCATAGGAATGGAAAAGTGAATGCGGAAGTCATCTACTGAAAGGAAGAAACAGTTCACAGAATTCTAAGTTCAAGGGACTAGTTCTATCTAAGTGAGAGGTGATCATTTTCCCCTGTGAGCTCTCCAACATTTGGTAACAAATGTTCTCTATGTTGATAGTTATATGGTATATGCCATTGTTGAGTCACTAAAAGTTATGTGTACACACCCCAACACGTAACTTGTTAACATTCCAAAAGGGCTTATTGAAGAATAGTGTGTATATGTGTGTGTGTGTGTGTGTGTGTACTATATATATATGTGTGTATGTATGTATGTATGTATGTGTGTATGTATGGCCTGTCATATCATTGAAGGATAGTGGATACAGGGAATTTCAAGTCTACTAGGGTCCTTTTAGGGGCTTCCTGGTGAGAGGCATGCTTCTTCATGCCCTTTGAGTCCTTAGGCCTATGCCAGCCATCAACTTTCTTTCTTTTTTTTTTTTAAAGCAATTGGGGTTAAGTAACTTGCTCAAGGTTACACGGCTAGTCATTATTTATGCGTGGGTGCTCATTTTCTGAGGCCGGATCTGATCTCGGGTCATCCCAACTCCGAGGCCGGCGCTCTTACTCACTGTGCCACCTAGCCGCCCCTTTAGGGCAATTGGGGTTAAGTAACTTGCCCAAGGTTACACGGCTAGGTTTTTTTTGTTTTGTGTGGATTAGGTGTTGGAGGCCGGCTCCGAACTCAGGTCCTTCTGACTCCAGGGCCGGCGCTCTATTCACTGCGCCACCTAGCCGCCCCCAGCCATCAACTTTCAAGGATGGCATATTCAGGGGCCCTATGAAGTAGTGGTTATCTCTATTTGGGCAGCCTGTACCATTCAGGTGTTAATAATTTTTTGATAGATTTTTGAAGAATTGGGTAGAAAAGACTGATCAGCAAGTATTTTTGGAATAAATTATAAAAGATGAGGGGAAGACCCTGGTAAAATTTTATTACATATATTATAAGATTATATGTGGCTCTACTGAGAAAAAATTATCTCTTAATATTCTAGCAAAAAGGATTACAGTAAACCATACTCAATGCAAATGTTTCTTCTGCTTAGGAAAGGAATCTCCTCACGTGGGGGGCTCTTCTTTCAGTTTCAGTAGACAATAAATAATAAATAGATGCAATTCCACACCAGGGACTTAGTCTGACTCCTACAGGTACACATTCATCTATTATAAGACCTTGAACTGTGAGGTGGGTCACAATATTCACATAATGCAGTGGCTGAGGTAGTCTTTTAAGTAGGATAGGCACAACACCATTATTTTCTACTTATTCTTTGATATATTGATGGATTTACAATATCATTGATATGAGCACCTTCTCCTGTGGTCAAGATTAACATGCTTTCATGCCTTGTTATTCTGTGTGACTTTTGTTCATACCTTCCTGCAAAGCTTCCTTTGGAAGTGGGAGGAAGTCCACCTTCTCGGCTAGAGGCCTTCTTTTAGCTTTCGACATTGCATGGACATTAGTAGAGACCATGCACATTGTATCAGTTAGTCATTTTTGTTCTTGTTATATAACTTGCCCAATTCCCTTCATATATATATATATATATATATATATATATATATATATTTTTTTTTTTTTTACTCTACTTATGTTTATTACATACCTCTCTTTTGTCCTTCAGGTAACCTCTAGCTTTGATTTTTCAGAGACTATAACATTCCAGGTCTAGCAGCCATACAGCATAAAAAGAATAGTGCAATGACATATAACTTTGATGATCCATTGATCATTAATATGGCAAAAAAAAGGGAGATACACACTTCAAAAGCCATCAGAAGTATTTTTCAATGTCATCAATGATAAAAAAAGAGTAAATTTGGAAGAGGAATTAACCTATTGAAGGTTAACTCCTCTAGAAGGTATCTTTTATGAAAGACATCGACTGATTGTGTTAAGTACCAAAACACACACAACCACCTAAATGTGATTTATAATTACATCATCACTCACATGAATTTGACCTATGGTGAAAGGTGGTAGTTAGGTGAAGAATTCCCATTTTCTGTTGGAAAGATTGTGATATACAATTAAATAGACAGAACAGGGGGCCAGTCCATCAGTACAAAGATCTTGAGACAAACACAATGAATAGACAACGAACTTGGCCCAAAACTGAAGAGCAGTAGGAAAGCTCGATAGATTTCCATTGGAAAACTGCATAATACTTTTAAAAAGCTCAACCTTCTCTCTTAAACTAAGGCCTACCTTTTTTTAACACAAGTAGTACACTTTGTACCAACAGAAAAACATGGGTCTATAGATTTAAAGCAATTTCCCAAAGCTATTTCATTTCTCCCTATCTGCTGGTGGTTGAATTCACTTTCAAGCTAGAGTTTTGGTGTCAGGCTTCTTCCTCTCTTCTGAAAGCCATTTAATGGTTCCCTTACCACACCCAGAATAGCATCAATTCAACAATTCATTTAAACAAGCATTCAATCATTAGTAACAATCGGCCTCCTATTATTACTTCTGAGTTGCTGATACAGGTGGATGGGAGAGAATTGTGTCTGTCAGACTGTTCCATGGGGGGATTAATGTCCAGTCTCCTCATCTTCAAGATAAAGAAATTGAGACCCAAGGAGTTTGAATGCCTTGCATATGGCCCCTCAGACTATAAACACCGGAGACAGTATTTGAACACAGGTCCCCACTGTTGTACTTCCCAAGTAAAATTTAAGGTGGTTCAAGAAAAAACTAAGTCAGAAAGTGTTAGCTTGCCTTTTATTATGCTTTATAATTAATTTAGAATGTGATACAATGTATACAGGCAGCACAAAGCTCTTCATTTCCATTTACAAATGAGGAAACAGACTCAGACTTAGTGATGTCCTATAATTCTTATTAATAAGTAGCAGAGGTAGTCTCCCAGGTCTCTAGACTCCATATTCAATGCTCTTTTATGTAGGTCACATAGCATCCTAGTACTCAAAAGTTACACAGTGAACTTTGGACCCCTTTGTTTTCACTTCAATGATACACTTATTATATAATATTGCATATTATATTTTTCTGTATTTTATTACCTGTTGTGGATATAATTTCCATAAAGGTTAGGGGTACTGATTTTCCTAAATTTTTCTTATCCTGGCAATCAACATAGTGATATGCACACAGATGAATGCCTAATGAATGGCTATTGAATGACTGACTGACTGATTGAACAAATGAATTAATAAATGAGTTGAAGTAGTAGGTTGCTTTGGTTTCAGAAAAATGCATTAACTAAAGGGACATGGTGACACCTATTTGAACTAAATTATTTTGTCGAGCATGCTGTTTATTTGACCTTTCCTCACTCAGGAAATAATTCTCCCCCATCAGGGCCGACCCCTTTGGCACTTGGCTCAGTTCCTGTACAGCTGGCAGCACGGAGGCCACACCACCACCACATGTGTCTTAATCCCCAATTCCCCAAACTCAGGCTATACTCTGGCAAGGTTGTATTTCTTCATTAGCTATTCCCAGGGCCCAGGAAGTCCCCAAGGATGTCAGAGTACATTAATTTTTATCATAACATGGAATCTTTCAGGTCTGAATGGCAGCACACAGCTGTCAGGGGCTTTCTGAACTCGATTACAGCTCCATATATCTCTAGGCAAAACAGAGGAAAGAGTTGTCATTGGCAAGGGAAATGTACAAAATGCATGAGATGTTTTATTGTTTGAGTGACTTGACCATGCTCTTAAGTACAGTTCCCAAATAATTTTTCAATTGTCCATGATGGTTTCACCTCCCCACAATTGAGCAACTTGTTCATTGCAAACTTATGCAGTGGTTTTAAAAAAGCATTCTTTACATAATGGTACTTAAATAATTGTATGGTACTTACAGCTACCCCATAAATATGTACACAATAAGTATTTCCGTATATTTTGAGCAGAATGCCTGTTTAGGTGGTATTGTAGCTCTTCATAAATAATGACTTGTATTGCTTAATATTATTTTATGTCTATGGTATATAATGTTAATTTGGAGGACTTGCTGATGCATTTCTGGGAAGGCTACTTGATTTCTCTTCGTTGTCTAACTACTTACTAAGTAAATCATTTTATCTACTGTGTTTTATTTAGCAGAAAAGGAGTAATAGAATTAGAATCAAAGAATGTTGGAGCTGGAAGAAAGTTTATATTATCAAATAGTAGAATATGTTAATACACAGAAGGTTGGCATTGAAATGGACTTTAGAAAATAGAATGTTTGAACATAAAACATGTGTTAGAATAGGTCACATACATCAGTAATATCCTAAAGATACTAAGTGTTTTCCTCTGTAGTATATGCTCTGGTGTTTCTATGCCAAATCCCCCTTGCACTAATGAGTTAGGTCCCCAGAGCATGGCTATTGCATCCCCCAGGGCTCTAAGGATAGCCCTGAGGGTTTAGGGGGTTATTTTTATTTCTATAGCTCACACTGGTGTGTTTCTTACCATGATTATGAGTTGATTATTAATTAGTCACACTTGAGCAACATGTTAAAAAGCAATATTTACTAAGACAGTAAAGGAAGAACTTTTTGGACAAAGCAGTCCCCTAACCCCCCACCTGCAAGTCTGTCACACTCTCTCCCACTAAAGTCTCATACAGAGTCCACAGGAAAGCGAGCTTGAGCTCCCGTGTTCTTCAGAGCTTTTTTGGCTGCTGGAAGCCCATTTTCAGGTTGTGTCTTTACTGGATTCTGTGTAAAATCCCCCTTATCACATCCAGTTGCTTTGATTGCTGGGGAAAATGTGAGGATGCCAATGGGAAGTACCAAATAGTAGTGACCTTTAAAATCTCTTGGGGGGATGAAGGAGGAGGGCAGGGAGGCAACAAAGTACCTGGGCCTAGTTGTCTCCTACCCCTGGCCATGGTTCTTTGAAAGGAAGGGATAACTTCAGATTCTTTATGTTTATCTTCCTAGTATCTAACACAGACATTGGCATATAGTAGGCACTCAATAGTTGCTGATTCATTACGATCTGAAAGGGAAAAAAACATCATTATTTATTATGTCAATATCTTGTCTGAGTGAGCACAATGCTCATAAAGTCACAGGAGCTGTGAAACCTTGTAGGGATATAAGAAATATAGTCTAACACACTCATTTTAGTGCTTGAGAAACAGTCTGAGGTGGAGCTTGGACTCAAATCCAGGTCTCCTTATGTCTAGTTTAATGTTCTTCCCATTACAGCATGTTGCATCATATGGAAAATTCTTTAGCTGGCATCATTGTACAATTGTGTAATTTCCCAATTGAGGATGTAGTTTGGGGAGTTGGAAAAAGTGTTAACTGAATTTTTATTACTGCTAGACTATCTAATTGCATGCGATTATACAGAGAATTGTTTCAAGGGTATAAAACACTTTATTAATAATCATTTCCTTTTAAAAATCATGTCATGTGTACTTTATTCACAACAAATGGCAAGTGCAGTGGATACTTTTGGAGTTTCATTTAAAAAATCCAAACCTGTTTTATAGCTGGAGAACCTGAAACACATAGAAATAAAGGAACTTGTTCAAAGACCGGAACCAATTTCTTCCTTCCCTGCCCCACCCCAGCAGCTACTAGACTTTATTCATGGTTGCTCAGGAGCAACCTTAGAAGGTAATCAGAGTGCTGGCAAGGTGGATATCAAAAGTTGGTCTGCCTATTTGAAAGCAGGATGTTGGTGGTGAGGAAAGCTACCCTTTAGCATGAGAGTTGAGAGTGGAAGAGTGCTGGGACTGAGAACCTTCATCAAAAGACACCCTGGGCTTTCATAAGCCCTTGTTGGTCATCATGCTGTGTTCTGGTTATAGAATTCATGGCTTGCTTTGTTTGGAGGAGCTCCCTACAGAGCATATAAATAGCATGGAGCAAGTAATACTGAGAGTGATTAAAACAAATTTGATCTACAGTGCCTGGCACAGAATAAGTGCTATATGTGTTAGCTATTTATTATTTTTATTATTGTTGTTGTCATAATTATTATTATACTTTTGGAATACTCTCAATTACTGTTTATCTGAATTGTAAGTAGAGCAGAACTTGACTCTGTTTCTATTCCTGAAAAAAGGGGCCCCAGGCCATCTGATGCTTAATTATTTAGTCCTCTCTCCCCAATTTTCTATAAGAGGGGCTTAGATGAAAAGTAATTATAATAATAACTGTACTACTGTAATCCTTACAAATACTTTGCATATACAGGATTTCCTTACTTAAGCCTCTCAACAACCCTGTAAATTATTACCAGTGTGAATATACCCATTTTACAGATAAGGAAACTGAAGCTCATAGTGGTTTAAGTGATGAGGTTACTTCCTATTGAGTGTTATGAATAAGATTAAATGCAAGTATATTCTGGTTCCATAAGAAACTCTCCCCATCTTGTCTTAAGCTATATAGCTAGGAATTGTAAGGACTAGAACTCAAATCCAGGTTTTCTGACTCCCAGGTCCTGTATTCTTTCTAATCCATTCTCCTATTGCTCTGAACTCAGTTTGACTATCTATCCAGATTGCTTCTAGGAAATTGGATTTTCCTTTTTGTTAATTTCCTATCAATGTCACTGTAACCTTGGAGGTTTCTGATCTTGCTACTGACTTTGCCTCTGTTCCCTTCTCTTCCATTGCTTTCTCTCTGCCTCAGTCTTCAATTTTTAACCCTATTCTCCTGACCTAGCATAAAAGTAAAGTGAGGGTCTGATCTAATAGGTATCCTAAGGTATTCCAGTTGGGACCGTGGAATCTAAAACAGAATGTAATATGATTATTGAAATTTTGCACTTAGAAAAACCTTGGTGAAAGAGATAATTCACTGACTATGTCTCTGTCTATTCCCATGCCCCCCCTTTAATGTCAGAAATAGCTGTGACTGCTGATAGAGTTACACATTATGTGATGGAAAAAAAATGCAGTCTATGTCATATACATGAAGCCACTTTTTAAAGAAATAACCCCCAAATCATCTTTCTATTTTCTGTTAAGTATATGTACTGACTTTCTGGAATTCACCATAAGAAGTTGTAAATGATGCATGAAATGAAAAATTCCTAGTAGTCCACAGGGGATAAACAGTGTTGCGCTCTGCTCTCTGTTATTTCTTCGGATTATTTTCTTTCCCTTGCATTAAAAAAAAAACAACTTTTTTATTATGTGGCTTGGTTTTCTGGGCTGTTTAATTCACCTTTGTTTAATTATTGTTTCAATATTTTATGTAACCCCTCAAGTATCTGAAAATGTTGACATTTTAGAATAGAAAAGAGTTAACAACTTTGATTTTAGAGAAAATTTCAATAACTTACTACTCATAATTGGCACATTTTCTTTTCACTTCTTTTATTATTTGTTTATTTTTACTTCTCATTGCCTTTTCTCCTTATTCTTTATCTCATTCTGAAGGTACTGAGAGAAAAGAAATCTATAGGCTTAGCCCACATCTCGTCACTTTGTCCAATGTCATTTCTCAATGACACATGTCATTAATACTTCAATACTTTGATTTTTTCATTATCTCATCAGTAATATCCCTTTCTCTCCTATGCAGAGCAAAACTCATTGACATTGTCTTATCCTGTATTGTTCTTGGTCTTAAAATTCTGTAAATCCTCAATGAAGGATTCATCCAACTTGTTGTAGTCCTTCCTTTGTTTTTTTCATTGTTTTGTGAATGCTAGTATAGTTCTTGAGTTGTCCATCAGTTATCCTTTCCTTTCATTATATAACTAGGGGTTACTTTTTCTAGACACATATTACTTTGATATTCTTAAGCAAAAACCACTATAATATATTGAATCTATACTATAAAATTTAACTGATTGCCTGAGTTACTGATTGCATTATTGTTCCTTTCAGACTAACTGTCCCGTGGATTATTGTTTCACCTAACATAATTTTTTTCTTGAGGAACAAATTAAGAATGTTAGAAAGAATATTTCTATAACTGAAAATAGAAAAGAATATGTTTGTGTAAATTCAAATTCATGGTAATGTAGTTTATTTCTATTGGATACTTGTGGTTGTCTCAAAGCCACAAAATCTGAGTCTAATGAAAATTGCTTGCAAGACCAGCTAAAATTTCATAAGAGAAAATAATTTTTCCTTTGGAAGACTCACAGAATTTCAGGATTTAAATGGTGTTCCCACTGACTATATAGTGCAACCTATGATTGAAAAAAGTAATCCTCTCTAAAACCTACCCAACAAATGATCATCTAGTGTTTTCTGGAAGTCCTCCAAGAAGGGTGAATCTAGTATTTCCTCTGCAGCCTGTTTCATTTTGGAACTGCTCTACTGTTAGGAGGTTTTTCTTCTTATAAAGTCTAAGTTTTCTTATTTTTTTACTTTTGCCCATTGTTCCTAATTTTGCCTTTTACAGCCAAATCAAAGATGCCTAATTTTTCTTCCAAGACAACTTAAGACAACTTGGGGGCGGGGGGGAAGCAGAGCCAAGATGGCAGAATAAAAGCAGGACATTGGCTGAGCTCCTGTTCCAACCACCTCCAATACCTGTAAAATATGACTCTAAAGAAATTTTAGAGCTACAGAACCCACAAAGTGACAGAGAGAAACAAATCTCGTGCTGAAGGCAGTTTGGCAGATTGACAGGAAAGGTCTATCACATTGAGCTGGGAGCTGAGCAGAGTCCTAGGTGAGCTGCGTGGTCCCAGACCTGGGGTGGCCTCAACTACTGGCACAGACCAGCCATGGAGACTTCAGGAGAGTAAATCACCAACAGCTGTGGCAGTTTCCAGACTTCTTAACCCATAAACACCAAAGAGAAAGTAAAATGTCAGTGGGGAAACTCTGTTGGAACCAGATCTGCCGGACCTATTGGTCTGGCCCCTGCCCCCAGGAACAAGAGGTGGCAGAGGTGCAGTGGTTGCAGCTGCTCTGTGTGGCTGCCTCGGGAGCTACTGGCTTGCTTATTGTAGGGGGACCAAGCAGCCATTCAGAGGGTAATTTCTCTTGCTCTGACCTACTTGGATCTAGGTTGCAGTTTTGGGTGGTGGTTCTGGGGTTTGTGCCAGAGCTTGGGGTGTCAGTAGAGAGGGCACCCTCCTCATAGCTCTGACAACACTTGTGAAAACCTCAGCGATTTGGGACACAGCTCCCTCCACTCTGTAAGCAGAGTTCTATTATGGCAAAGAGCTCAAAAGTCAAATAATTGGCTGGCAAGATGAGCAAGAAGCAGAGGAAGCACAATCAGACCATAGAATCCTTTTTAGAGGGACAAAAAGGATCAAAACATGGGGCCAGAAGAAGTCAACAAAGTCAAAACCCCTGCATCAAAAGCTTCCAAGAAAAATATGAATTGGTTACAGGCCATGGAGAAGCTCAAGAAGGATTTTGAAAATCAAGTAAGAGATGTGGAAGAAAAATTGGGAAAAGAAATGAGAATGATGCAAGAAAATCATTAAAAGTGAGTCAATAGCCTGCTAAAGGAGACCCAAAAATTAATGAAGAAAATACCTTACAAAATAGAATAACTCAAATGGCAAAAGAGGCCCAAAAAGCCAATGAGGAGAAAAATCCCTTAAAAAGCCTAATTTCCCAGATGGAAAAGGAATTTCAGAAACTCACTGAAGAGAATAATTCTTTCAAAATTAGATTGGAGCAAATGGAAGCTAATGACTTTATGAGATATCAAGATACTATAAAACAGATCCAAACAAATGAAAAATAAAAGGCAGTGTGAAATATCTCATTGGAAAAACCACTGACATGGAAAATAGGTTCAGGAGAGATAATTTAAGAATTATTGAACTACCTGAAAGCCATGATAAAAAAAAAAAAAAGAGCCTAGAAAGCATACTTTCCTTTCTCAAGGAAAATTGCCCTGACATTCTTGAACCAGAGGGCAAAATAGAAATTGAAGGAATTCACTGATTACCTCTTGAAAAAGATCCCCAAAAGAAAACTCCTAGGAATATCCTAGCCAAATTCCAGAGTTCCCAGGTAAAGGAGAAAATATTATAAGCTGTCAGGACAAAACAATTTGAGTATTATAGAAACAATCAGGATAACACAAGATCTAGCAGCTTGTACACTAAGGGATTGAAGGGCTTGGAATATGATATTCTAGAGGTCAAAGGAGCTACAATTAAAAGCAAGAATAACCTACCCAGCAAAACTGAGTATAATGCTTAAGGGAAAAATAGGGATATTCAATGAAATAGATGACTTTCAAGTATTCTTGATGAAAAAACCAGAGCTGAACAAAAAATTTGACTTTCATATACGAGAAGCATGAGAAGGTAAACAGGAAAGAGAAATCATAAGGAACTTATTAAAGTTGAACTATTTACATTCCTACATGGAAAAATGATAATTGTAACTCATGAGACTTTTCTCAGTATGAGGATAGTTGAAGGAATATATTTGTGTGTGTGTATATATACCCACATACATACATATGTTGTATGTATAGGAGGGTATATGTGTGTATAAATACATATGTGAATGTGTCTATATGTGTGTATACGTACACATAGACAGGGCACAGGATCAGTTCAATAGGAAGGGGTTATATCTAAAAAATAAAATTAAGAGGTAAGAGAGGAATATAATGAGAAAAAGAGAAAGGGAGAGATAGAATAGGGTAAATCATCTCATATAAAAGAAGAGAAAACTATTACAATGGAGGAGAAGAAGAGGAAGATGAAAGTGTCAACCTTACTCTCATTGAATTTGGCTTAAGGAGAGAATAACATACAGACTCAATTGGGTATCTTTCCTTACGGGAAGGCAGGTAGAAAGGGGATAAGAGGTGGGATGATAGAAGGCAGGGAAGATTGGGGGAGAGGATAATTAGAAGCACACACTTTTGAAAAGTTACAGGGACACAGTAGAAAATAAAATAAGTGGGGGTGGGATATGATGGAAGGAAATATAGTTAGTCTTTCATAATATAACTACTATAGAAAAAGTAACTACACATGTCCAACCTATATGAAATTGCTTATCTTCCCAGTGGGGGTGGGTGAGAAAGGAAGAAGGGAAAGAATCTGGAAATCAAAGTTTTAAAAACAGATATTAAAAAGCATTGCTTTTTAAATGCAGCTAGAAATAAGATTTATAGGCACTGGAGTATAGAAATCTATCTTGCTCTACTAGAAAGTTCGAGGGGGGATGGGGAAAGATATAAGAGAGAGCAGATTAGGGGAAGGGATATTTAGTAGGCTTGCTCTCTTGGGGTGGGGGTATGGGAAAGATGGGGAGAAAATTTGTAACTCAAAATCTTGTGGATAAAAATTAAAAAAAATTATGATAGCTTTCATGTCCACTCCGAGCCTTCTTTCTTCCATGTTAAATATTACCTGTGCCTTTTTTCTTTTACATTATTGTAATCATTGTATAAATTTTGCTTCTGGTTCTGCTCACTTTACTCTGCATCAATTCCTAATAGTTTTTTTTTTAGGTTTCACTGAATCCATTTATTTTGAGATTGTTTATATAGTGCAATAATATACAATTACATTAATTTATTGCAATTTATCTGTTTCCCAACTGATAGACTCCCTTTTTGTTTCTAATTCTTTCATATTATGTTATAAATTGCAGTTACAAATGTTTATATGGATATGGGGCTTTCTTCTCCCCTCATTTGACTTCTTTGAGATCTATGCCTAATAGAAATGTTGCTTGGTGAACAATTATGCACATTAAAATTTTTTTCCTGAATTTATTTATTTTAGTTTTCAGCATTCATTTCCACAAGATTTTGAGTTCTAAATTTTCTCCCAGTCTCTCCCCTACTTCCCACCCCATGATGGAAAGCATACTGATTACTCATTCCCCAAATCTGCCCTCTCATATATCCCCCTTTATCCCTCCTCTTACCTCCTGCCCCATTACTTTCTGGTAGGACAAGATGGATTTCTATACTCCATTGCACATGTATCTTATTTCCTGGTTGCATGTAACAACAAGTTTTTAACACTTGTTTTTAAAACTTTTGAGTACCAGATTCTTTCCCTTCTTCCCTCCTCACCCACCCCCACTGGGAAGACAGGCAACTCCATATAGGTTATACATGTGTAGTCATGCAAAACATTTCCATAGTAGTCATGTTGTGAAAGACTATATTTTCCTCCGTCCTATCCCCCCCCTTTATTTTATTTTCTCCTTTGACCCTGTCTCTTGTCAAAACTGTTTGCTTCTGACTACCCTGTCTCCCAATCTTTCCAGCCTTCTATCATTTCCCCCCTCCCTTTTCCCCTTCCCTCTTGCTTTCCTGTGGGGTCAGATACCCAATTGAGTGTGTATGTTATTCCCTCCTTAAGCCAAATCCAATGAGAGTAAGGTTGACTCATTCTTTTTCACCTCCCTGTTCTTCCCCTCCATTGTAATAGCTTTCTTTTGCCTCTTTTATGTGAGATAATTTACCCTATTCTATCACTCCTTTTCTCTTTCTCCCAATATATTCCTCTATGACCTCTTAATTTTATTTATTAGATGTTATCCTTTCATAATTAACTCACCCTGTGCTCTCTGTGTATACATGTACACACATGCACACATATACATATACACACATACACACACTTATTATAAATATATATATGTATATATACATATATATTTCCTTTAACTATCCTCATATAGAGAAAAGTTTCATGAGTTACAAATATCATCTTTCCATGTAGGAACACAAAGAGTTCACCTTTAATAAGTTCCTTATGATCTCTCTTTCCTGTTAACCTTTTTTATGCTTCTCTTTATTCTTGTATTTAAAAGTCAGATTTTCTGTTTAGCTCTGGTCTTTTCATCAAGAATGCTTGCAAGTCCTCTATTTCATTGAATGTTAATATTTTCCCCTGAAGTATTATACTCAGTTTTGCAGGGAAGGTGATTCTTGGTTTTAATCCTAGTTCCTTTGACCTCTAGAATATCATATTCCAAACCCTTCAGTACCTTAGTGTAAAAGCTGCTAGATCTTGTATTATCCTGATTGTCTTTCCACAATACTCAAATTGTTTCTTCCTGACAGCTTGTCATATTTTATCATTTATCTGGAAACTCTGGAATTTGGCTATAATATAACTGTGAGTTTTCTTTTTGGCATCTTGTTTTCAAGAGGCAATTGGTGGATTCTTTCAATTTCTATCTTATTCTATGGTTCTAGAACATTTGGGCAACTTTGCTTGATAATTTCTTGAAAGATGATGTCTAGGCTCTTTTTTTGATCATGGCTTTCACGTAGTCCAACAATTTTAAAATTCTCTCTCCTTGATCTGTTTTCCAGGTCAATGTTATTTTCAATGAGATATTTCACATTGCCTTCTATTTTTTCAATCTTTTGGATCTGTTTTATAATATTTTAATTTCTCATAAAGTCATTAGCTTCTATTTGCTCCAGTCTAATTTTGAAGCAATTATTTTCTTTACTTACCTTTTGAAGTTCCTTTTCTAACTGATCCATTCTGTGTTTTAAGGCATACTTCTTCTCATTGGCTTTTTGGACCTCTTTTGCCATTTGAGTTAGTCTGTTTTTTAAGGTGTTATTTTCTTCAGTATTTTTTGGGTCTCCTTTAGAGAACTGTTTACTCATTTTTCATGATTTTCTTGAAGCACTCTCTTTTCTCTTCCCAATGTTTCCTCTACTTCTCTTACTTGATTTTCAAATCCTTCTTGAGCTCCTCTATCACCTGCAACCAATTCATATTTTTCTTGGAGTCTTTTGATGCAAGAGTTTTGACTTTGTTGTTTTCTGGTTCTGTGTTTTGATCCTCTTTGTCACCAAAAAACAGACTCTATAGTCTGATTTCTCTTCCTCTGTCTGCTCATCTTGCAAGCTAAATACTTGACTTTTGAACTCTTTGCCATGGTAGACCTCTGCTTCCAGAGTAGAGAGTGCTGTGTTCCAAATTTCTCAGGCTTTGTACAGCTGTTGTCAGAGCTTCTAATAGGCACCTGCCTCAGAACTGTGAGGAATACTGCCTCTCCGCAGCCTCAAGAAGCTTGCCATGCTAGCACCCCACACCCCAGGATTGCCACCCAAGATTGCAACCCATATCCAAGCAGAGCAAAGCAAGAGAATCCTGCTTTAGCACTAGCAAAGAGATTCCTACAATTGCCCTCTGGTCAGTTCCTTACTTCCCCCATCATCTGTGGGCCTAGAGCTCTGAAAGTAGCTGCTAGGGCAGCAGCTGCAGTCACCCCACCACCTCAGCCACCATGGGGGCAGGGGCCTGACTGTGTTCTTCTCTCACTCAGTTCCAACAGAGTTTCCCCACTGACCTTTTTACTTTCTTTTTTGTGTTTATGTGTTGAGAATTGCGGAAACTGCCACAGCTCCAAGTGATTGGATCCCCTGAGGTCTGTTGTGGCTGGTCTGTGTCGCTTGTCTGTGCCAGCATGGCCCATGTGTGACTATACTCTGCTTATAGCCTGGTGTTGTTGGTTTGTCAGGCTGTCCTTAGCTGGTAACGTATTCTGTCATTTTGTGGGTTCTGTAGCTCTAAAATTTGTTTAGAGTCATTTTTACAGGTATTTTAGGTAATTGGGGATGAGTTCAAGTAAGTTCCTGCTTTTACACCACCATCTTGGCTCCCACATTTTTTTAACTGCAATTTTATTTTAGATTCAAATGCCATAGCACAAATGCAGAATAGAGAAAAGAAACAAAAACATATCATAAACTTAAATATTGGAACTTAAATACAAAGTAAGAAAGAAAAAGGTTGCTTTATGCATTGCAAAACATGAGAGGGTTAAAAATATGTAACAATAAATTTCAAGAAAGGGCAGCTAGGTGGCGCAGTGAGTAGAGCGCCAACCCTGGAGTCAGAAGGATCTGAGTTCAGATCCAGCCTCAGACACTTAACACACACAAATGAAACAAAACTTAGCCGTGTAACCTTGGGCAAGTTACTTACCCCCAATTTCCCTCCAAAAGGCAATAAATAAATAAAAAGGTAGATAGATAGATAGATAGATAGATAAATTAATTTCAGGAAAGCCTGTTCAATAAATAATACACTTTGAAGTGAAAACTATCTTTTCTTTGCCTCCTTGTAAGTTTTCTTTTGTTTTCTGCTGTGCACTTTTTTACTTTGTTCTCTCACCCCTTCCACTCCCCAAAAGGCTACAATTAAGGTTGGATATATTTCTCTATAGCTATAGATATATATATACACATATACATATATTGACATATACTTTCCCAAACAAATTCTACTCCTGATCTTTGTTTTTATGCATGTCTCTTGTTTCCTATCCCTCCTGCCTCCTCTACTTTAGTTCTACCCACTACCTTGCCCTCTGATTATTTGCCTACCCCCCTCCAAGGATCCCTCTCCTATCCTCCCATTCCCATAAATCTAAACACCCTTCTGTATCCCCCCCTTCTACCTATTCTTCCATCCTCATATCTAAAGATTCTTCCCTTGTCCTCTCCCCCTTCCCTATGCCCCTACTCTTTTATTACTTCTGAATTTAGAAGACTTTTATACTCCTCTAAATATGTATGTATTGTTCCCTCTTAAACCCATTCTTGATGAAAGTACGTTGACAGAACTACCAGTCCTCCTCTACCATCTAATTCCTCTATATTGATACTTCCTCTTTCACCTCATTTATATAAAATAATTGCTCTTTTTAGCTGTTCCTAAATGATTTTACTTTTTAAATTCATATCATACTGAGGTTTTCCCCAGTATTTATTATGAGCTACCCAATCATTATTAAAAATCTTAGGCATATGTTTTATATCATTCTTTGGTATGCTCCTTGTATTTCTCTTGATGTTTGTATGTCAAATTTTCTGTTAGGTTCAGTTTTTTTTAAACAATGCTTTAAAAGTCACACAGTTGATCAACTGTTCATTTATTTTCATTCAGTATTATATTTAACTTTTCTGGGTATGTTATTTTGACTGGAGCCTAAGTTCTTTTGCTCTTCCATATATAGTATTCCAAGACCTGTGGTCCTTTAATGTCTCCACTCCTAGGTATTGCATGATTCTAATTGTGGCACCATCATACTTAAATTGTTTTATTTTTGTTGTTTTAATATTTTATCCTTGAACTGGGGGTTTCAGAATTTGACTATGATATTCCTATGAGTTTTCCTCATAGGATCCCTTTTATGTAGGGATTGATGAATTTTTTTTTATGTCTGCCTTCCGCCCTTATTCTAATGCTTCAGGACAATTTTCAAAAATTATTTCTACTATTATTGTATCAAGATTCTTTTTTTATTATAATTTTAGTCCCATTATTTTTATGTTTTCTCCTCTTGATCTATGCTCCAAATCTATTTATTTTCCTATAAGATGTTTCATTTCTCTTCTATTTTTTCACTATTGATGTTTTGTTTAATTAATTCTTGATCTCATATAATTTTACTGGCTTCACCTTGCCCAATTGTAATTTTCAGGGTTTCATTTTCTTCCTTAAGATTCTGTAACTCCTCTAAATTGTTCACTTTCTTTTCATAATCTTCTTTTTTTTCTTGGATTCTTCTTCTTTTTTTCCCCTCCATCTCTGTCATCTGATATTTAAAGTCTTTTTAAAGACCTTCTATGAATTTTTTTTGGTCAGGTTACCATTTCACATTACTCTTTGAGGGTTCCTTTATTTCAGTATCTTTACTTCAATATCCAAATCCTCTGAAGATGAACCCTGGTTTTCTCTATTCCCATAATAGCTTTCTGTGGTTGGATTCTTTCTTCTTGGCCTTTGCATTTTTTTGTGATAATAACTTAATTCTTGTAGTCACCTGTAGGTGGGATATGGTGCTTCTTGTCCCAGATCTTCAGTTCTCCCCTCTAGCCTGGAACCAAAACCAAACCTCCAAAGTCCTTTAAGTGCCGTCAGCCAGTAACTTTCTGCCGTACTGCTTCTGCACTTCCTGAGCATGTACAGGTTCAGCGCCACGCCCCCCCCCGCCTTTTCCTTCCTTCACCCCCTCCCCCCAGCACTCTTTTCAGCACCACTATGTCTGGTGTTCCTTGTCAGCAGAGGTTCCCTCTATCTTCACTATCTTCACAGGCTTAGACAACTACCCTCACTATCCCTGGGGCAAAACTTTCTTTTACTAGGGCTAAGGCAGCCTTTCAAATCAACTAATCTTAGATTTGCTGCTTGTTTTTAAAGCAGACCCTAGCCTGGAGGTGTTTACTCTTCATAGGGACCAAACCTTTTCCTGGGATTTTTCTTCTGATCTTTTCAAATTGTTCCAGGAAGACCCATGTTGTGCCCCTGTTCTTATTTATTTTTACCAGTACTTTGTTCACCCTAAGGTGCTATTTTACTTCTTTAATGGGGGAAAATCTTGAGAGCTTGGAATTTTCTTGACCTACTCCACTGTCTTTCCAGAATCCTTTCAATTATGCACATTTTATTGGATTTTTAAATATAGTTCCAAATTGCTTTCTAGCATGTTGAAACAAACTCATAGTGCTACTAACAGCATTCCTGTGCCTGCCCTCTTCTATCCTTTCCCAAAATTATTGTTTTACTTTTTTATTTTCTTGGCCAATCTCTGTGTGAAATAAAATCTTAAAATTGCTGTAAATGCAGTGAAAACATTAAAAAGAGGGATAAGAAATATGTGTCCCTTCACAACCTTAATGTCTTTCAAATCTATTGAGGGTAGTTAAAAAAAAAAAAAGGCTGCACCTGTGACTGGATTGGTTCTGTTCTGAGGGTTTGAGGAGGGAAAGGAGGGTAAAAGGATGATATTAGTCTATAAAGGAAGAGGGAGAGATGGAACTTGTTATTTCTGAAAATTGGAGTACTGAAAACAAGATATGCAAAAATAGAGGAAGGGAAGTGAAGGAAACTTAATATTAACCTCACTGTTATCTGAAATTGACAAAAGTGGGTTGGAAATATGCACAGAGACAGGCATACATAAATATGTATATGTTTATCCACACATATATGTATTTAAATATGTATGTCTGTATGGCATATAAAAACACAGAAAAGAATATATATTGATATATAGAAATATATCAGATTCTACTAAGAAGGTATCAGGAATAGGGAGGTGACAGGTTAAGGATAATACTGGAGAGGCCATAGTTTATTTATACACTGTCCTTACTTTGCCTGGGACTTCTAATATTAACATTCTACAACTTTCTAAACTCCATTTTGTTTACATTTTTCCTAGATTTTTCTCTGAATTGGGAGGCTGGGATGGGGTGACTCTTGCCATCTCAAGACCCAGGGTACTGCAGGCTTTATATCTCTTTGGCCTTTCTCTGGTCATGTTGGATGACTTCTTTTTTTATTCATTCATCCATTCATTCATTCATTCATTCATTCATTCATTCATTCATTCATTCATTTATCTATCTATTCATTCATTCAGTTATTTAGTTCTTTATTTAGCTATCAACTTCTTTGCCTTGCATTGCATGAAGCCTCTTCTCTTATTGCCTGTTGACTTCTGGGGTTTTTTTTTTTGTTTTTTTGTTTTTGTTTTTTTGTTTTTGTATGGTTCTCTAGTGAAAGATGCCTCTTTTTAAAAATTGTTATTTGATCTTTTGTGAATTTCAGATTTTTGTTGTAGGAAGTACATGTAAGCTGGGTAGTCTGCCCACATTCAAAAGTCAACCTGACCAGAAGTCCTTATATCCCAATTTTATTTTTGATTAATCAACTTTTATATTTTTAAGATATTTGTAGTGCTTTTAGGATAAATGAATATTTTAATTTGTCAGAGATTTATTTTTTCCTGTATCTCTTGATATGTTTATGTGATTTTATATGCCTTTGTTTTTCATATGATTATGTTAATTGTTTTCCTAATTTTGAGTCATCCTTTTATCCTTGGTAATAAATAATGCTTTTTCCTAATTATGAGGTATCCTTTTATCCTTGGTATAAATAATACTTTATTTCAATGAATGATTTTAAGATAGTAAATTGATGTGGACTCATTTTCAGGGTTTATTTAAAATTTATTGATTTGCTATTTATTAAGTAAATTGGTCTTTCATTCTCTGTGCTTTATCCTACCCCAAATTAGGCATTAGAGCTATCTTTGTCACCTATAAGAAATTTGGTAGCCTGCTTTCTTTCCCAATTTTTGAGAATTTTTTTAATAATATAAATGTTCACTGAACCATATTTTTGTATAAATTTCTATTTGATAAAATACTCTTGTAAATCATTTTGGACTGTGGATTTTTTCCTCTCTCCTTTGGTAACTCATTTCCACCTAGCCCTTTTTCTTTTTCTGATAATGGATTATGTAAGTTCTCTGGTGTCTTGTTAATTTTGACATTTTGTATCTTTGTTAATCTTCCATTTCCTTTGAATTCTCAGTTTTGTTGGTATTTAACTATGTATGTGTCAGGTTCTGATGGCTATTTTTATTCTAGGTTTGTTGTGATTTTACTTTGTTCCTTTTTCATTTTAACATTTTCACTTTCCTCATGTTTTATGTTTGAGGGTTTGTTTTTTGTTTTGCTTTGTTTTTTTGCTTTCCTTTGGAGGGCAATTGGGATTCAGCGACTTGCCCAAGGTTACATGACTAGTTTTTGTGTCAAGTGTCTGAGGCCGGATTTGAACTAGAGTCCTTCTTACTCCAGGGCTAATGCTCTATTCATTAGCCCTGGAGTAAGAAGGACTCTAGTTCGAATCTACCTAGCTGCCTCTCTTCCTCATTTTTTAAAATTTAGGTTGACTGAAGGTTCATCAGCTTTCTAAAATTGCTATCATAGGATGGTAAGATACTAGTATCTAGAATTCCACATAAAGTCATTCAGGGCCCAGTACACAGATGGAGTCAGGAACATCAACCATAATATCATTGAACATAAACTCATTCTGTAAATCCTTTGGCATATCTGAACCCTGAGTACCACCTCTTTGCCTTTCTCCTCTCTTCTCAAACCTAAACACTAGGTTCTTCTAGCTCTCATAATATGTGTCTATTGATCTAAAGCTTGTTCCAGTGCTGAGAGGATATAACGCTTACCTTTGTGATTCCAGCTCTCTCTGCCTTTGCTTTCACCCTTTTCTAGGTCATCCTGCATCCTGCTATCTGTTTCTTATGAATTCTTGTGGCCAGAATGACTACCTGTGGCAAGATGAGATACTGACTAGTTGGATAGTTTGATTCAAAACTAGTTGATGTGATTCCACAAAATATTCAATGAAGAAATCAGTGCTAACTTGGCATGAGCTATCTCATAGAATGCCCCAGGAATCTTATCCTTGGCCTCATTTTCTACAGTTTTTTGTCTTTGGTGATAATGAAGGTATATATATCTATATATCATGCTTATCAAATTCATAAGCAAATTAATGCTGAGAAAAAGGGCTAATATGTTGAGAAAGAATCCAAAAAGTTCTATATTCAGTTGGAAGATAGGCTGAATCTATTTATTTTCATTTTGATATGGGCAAATGTAAAACTCTATACCTAGTTCTAAACTGATAGCGAGGAGAGCAAAAAGGAAGTTTGGGAACATAAAAGTTCTGTACAAAGACTATTCATCTTCTTTAAGACCATTAACAAATCAGCAATGTGACATGACTGACAAAAAAATAAGTTAACGAAACCTCAGAATTCTTAATAGAATGAGTGTTCAGAGTGAGAAATATTAATTCCCATTCTACATTACCCTCTTCAGACCACATCTTATGGATTATGTTTAGTTTGGGGCATTGTGTTTTACAAAGATCATTGATAAAGTGTAGAATGAACAAGGGGGGAATGATGATTGGAACATTTAGGTTCCATGATGGATAGAGTGTTGAAACTGTAGTCATTAAGACATGAGATAAAACCTAGCCTCAGATACTTGCTCTCTGACTTTGATCAAGTCATTTAACCTTTGTTGGCCTCTGTTTCCTCATCTGTAAAATGGAGATCTTAATAACTTTCCATTTCCCTGGACTATTTTGAAAACAAAGTGAGATAATATTTTTAAAATGATGTGAAAGCCTTAAACTATTATTATTGTTAGTGTTGTTGTTATAATATGTGATTATAGTTATTATTCATATGCTATATAAGGATCAGTTAAAGGCATTGGGGATGGGACTAGAAAACAGAAAACTTAAGAGAAACTTGATAACTGCCTTAAAGTATTTGAAGGATTATCATGTAGAAGAGGGTTCAGACTTGTTTTTACGTTTTTTTAGAAATTTTTAGAAATCAGAAAAACAATTTAAAGTTACAGAAAGGCAGATGTCAGCTTCATGTTAGGCTAAGCATTCTAACAGATAGAACTTTACAGAATTGAAATGGATTGCTTTGGGAGGTGGTGAGTTCCTTATAGGCAGCTAAATGGCTCAGTGGCCTGGAGTCATGGATACCTGAGTTCAAATTTGGCCTCTGATACCAGCTTTGTAACCCAGGGCAAATCACTTAATTTCTGTTTGTCTTATTCCACTGGAGGAGGAAATAGCAAATCACTCCACTGTCTTTGCCAAGAAAAGCCCATGGTCAGTAGGGTCATGAAGAGTCAGACATGATTGAATGAGTTCCTCATAATTAGAAACGCTTAAATAAAGGTTGGATAATAATTCATCAAGATTGCTTTAGCAGGGATATTTTTATTCAGACTGGGATTGAATTAACTACCTTCTAAAGACCTCTTCAAGTCTCTGTTTTTCTATTTAATTCTCTCAAAACAACACCAGATACCATCGTACCATTGTGCATCTTGGAAAGCCTGTCATTGCATTCTGAGGTATTTTCAGATTGTTGCATTCACTCTGTGAGACAGTGTACCCATGGTGACTAAAATATGCTGCCGTTGAGGAGCTGTTCCTTGGCTCATCAGACATTTGTTGGCATCTACAGAGCTGTTCTTAGAGGAAGGCCATCCACCTTCCCAAACATTATCATCATTAGAACCACATTGGGTCATCTTAACATAGACAGTACAGAAAGAAGGGATATGAGCCATATTTGCTATGATTTTCTTGTTCTCTCTCTTATTAAAGGGCATTATTAATGAACCTTGTTAATTCGGTGTCTTCCTGTTGTGCTAAAGAATAACAAAATTATGGCAAAGGATTGTGTGTTCAAGAGATTAAAAAACATCAGGAAACACTGATATAAAATAAAATATTAATATAGCATCTTAATTTTAAAGTTAGGTGTTTTTATAAAAAACTCAGCATTAAACATCAGTATAAACACATAGACTTGCTTAGTAATTATTCGGATTGAATTAATTTTAATATGTAAAGTATTGTAATGCTTTTCATTTACCTCTTCTAAGCTCCCATCTATATTCTTGTTCCATTAATTCTCATTCACTTTTTCTCTTATGACCCTGGTTATTATGTAGTCCTTCCTTTTAGTTCTACTTTTAAAAAAATACAAGATTTCGTAGGGTTCCTTCAAATTTACTTTATATTCTCTTTATTGTTCACTTTATTTTAGAGTACTCCATTATATCAGTGTACCACAGTTTAACTATTCTTTTGTTGAACATTTCAGTTGTTTTTAGATTTTTTGGTTTTGTTTTACAGTTATAAAAAATGCAGCTATTAAAAATTTTGGACAGGTTTTTTTTTTCTTTTTGGAGGGGGAAAGGCAAGACAATTGTGATTAAGTGACTTGCCCAAGGTCACGTGGCTAGTAAGTGTTAAGTGTCTGAGGCCAAGTTTGAACTCAGGTCCTCTAGATTGTAGGGTAGGTGTTCTATTCATTGTGCCACCTAGCCACCCTTGACAGGTTTGTGTTTTTTTTTACGTACACTATTATAATATATTTCTAGCAGTAGAATTATTGAGACAAAAGATATAATTATTTTGGCAACTTTTACTGTGTGTTATAAGACTCCTCTGTAGTGTTCTACAAGCTGTGTATTCTTTTCTAATTCCAGTCACTAATTATTAGAGTACTTGTATATAGATATTTCCTAAAATTCTCTTTAAATCTTTAATTTCTTTCTCATTTATTTTTTTTATTAAATCTTCCTAGTTCTTTTTTTTTTTTGGAGGGCAATTGGGGTTAAGTAACTTGCCCAAAGTCATATGGCTAGGTTTTTGTTTGTGTGTGTTAAGTGTCTGAGGCTGGATCTGAACTCGGGTCCTTCTGACTCCAGGGCTGACGCTCTACTCGCTGTGCCACCTAGCCACCCCAAAATCTTCCTAGTTCTGAAAGGAACATATTAAGGTTCTGTACCTTTGTAGTTTTTCTCCCTATTCCCCTGTAATTTAAATAACTTTTTGTTAAAGTACAGAGGTGGTATGCTATTTGATGTATATCCATAGCTATGTGGAGAGGGAAGGAGGAAGGGAAGAGGAGAGAAAAAGAGAGAGAGAGAGAGAGAGAGAGAGAGAGAGAGAGAGAGAGAGAGAGAGAGAGATCATTTCATTGTCTATGGTGCCTTTAAGCATAATTAATTTCTTCTTTTCATATATTTTAACTCTGTCTCTTTTTATAGTTTCTATTTCTGAACTTGTGATTGCTATCCATGCTTTTCTGAGTTCAGTGAAACTTAATAAATTCTGCTCAGTTTGTCTTGTGTCAGTCTGAGTTTTTAAGTGTGTTTCTAACCCATCCTGCTCTCCTCTTCCATTTTACAGGATAGTTTACCATTTACATTCACAGTTACTATGATTAATTTTGAATTTCCCTCTGTCATATCCTCTTCATTATTTTCTTCTCTTTTCTTAAAAAAAAGAATGTAATAAAAGAAAAGAACGTTATAAATAGTAATAAAGTATAATTAAATGATCTGCTTCCACACAACTGCTTCTTCTCTCATCCTTCCTCCAAACCCTATCAGTTGTTCTTATCTTCTTTCCTTTTATTCCCATCTTTACAGTCTACTATCCAATATTGAAATTTATTTGGCTTGCAATGATTCTTTTTCCAACTTAACCCCATCTAAAGCTCCTCTCTTCCCTTTCCCTATTCCTGTTTCTCTATTGACCATCATGTATTAATAAACCAAATTCTTTATGATTGTGAATGTCTGTGTGTACATGTTTGTATATATGGAACCCTCCTTTTTCTGATTCAGGTAATGGTAGGATTCATATAATACCTACTGCTGCTTTTTCCAAGCATGTATACATTTTTTTCTCAAGTACCCCAATTATCTTACATAGTAAGTTTTGTTTCTTCCTTATTTTTATTCTATTGTATTATTTTCCTCCTTCTTTTCCATTTCACTTATAATATTATCAAAATAGAACAAAATTACTCCCCCTGAGCCATCCCAGTCTTATTTAACCATCTCTTCATCATAGTGACTACTTTACATTGGTTTCAATTTTATAGGACCTGATAATCATTCATTTTGATATTTTTCACTATGTTAATTCCTGATTTGCCTTGTAAATAGGTTTATTGAAGGATTAGATTGGAGTTGTTGAGACTATATGCCATATCTTATTTTTATACTTTTATATTCATTTGGTATTGATTTTCACCTTTGTTCAAAGAAGTTGATACTGTAACTGTACATATACAGCTAATTCAGAAATTGTTCCTGTGTTTATAATAAGCATTTTTTTCCTTATTAAGGTGTAGTAAATTTCATTTTTGTGATTTACTTGGAACTCATCATGTTTAGTACCTTTTGAGTTTCTTTTAAAATCTACTATTCATATTATAAAGGCATAATTTTTTATGAAGTCTATAATGCTTTGTCCTGTTTTCCTCTTTAAACTTGAATTATATTTTCCAAATTTTCCTGCCATTCTTGCATTATATTACCTTTGCAATCAAACAGTCATTCAAAAAGTATTTTAAGGCCCCCATATATAGTAGGCATTGTTAAATGCTAGGGATGCAATTACATAAATGAAACATTTTTGTTCTGAAGGAATTTGCATTTAATTCAGGGACCACATGTCCACATTTATATACAAAAAGCAAAATGAGTGTAAGTAAAATGTGTACAAAGTAAATTAATGGTGATGTGATATGAGGATATAGTAGCAGCTAGGGAGGTTAGAAAAGGCCTCATTATTTCAAAGATAAACCCCCAAATTGACTATAGTGTAGAAAGGATGTAGCCTACCTTCCTAGACTCCAGTTGGTTGATCAGTCCATTTCCCTTCATGGGGTCAAGACATCATTTTGGAGACCAGTGGAGGTGATCAGAGTCTAAGTTAAATAGATGGTTTCCTAATAGAGACACAGAGACTGATCACAAGAGCTCTTTTGTTGGTAGAAATGACAAGATTCAGTACTTGAATATGTATATGGGTGAGGGAGAATGAGGAGTTGAGAAAGACATTAAGTTTGCAAATCTACTTGGTTAGAAGGATGTTGGTGCCTTCAGAAGAAATAGAGAAGTTCAGAGGAAAGTTGGGTTTTGAACGAATGATAGTGAAATTTGTTTTCAACATGCTGAGTTTGTTATATCTATGGGATAGTTAGGTTTAGGTGTTCTGTACTTATTTTGGGATGTGGGACTAGAACTCAGGACAGACACCTAGGCTAGATGTATAGATCCTACATTCTTCTGTGAAAAGATGAAAATTTAATCCATGGTATACTGATGAGGTCACTATGAAAATGTACATACAGAGAACAAGGCCTAGAACAGATCTTTGAGTAATACTTATCGTTAGTGGGCAGGATATTGGCAGTGATCCAGTAAAGATCTCTGAGAAGAAATAAACAAGTATGAGAACCAAGAAAGAGAGCTGTCATGAAAACCTATTACTTAGATAAGAAAGCATCATGGTGGAAACAGTGATCAACAGTCCTAGTTGAGACAGAGGGATCTACAAAGATAGCCTGTAAGAGAGGTTGTCATATTTAACAATTGAGAGATATCCGGTTACTTTAAAGAGAACAATTTATTTCAGTTAAATGATAATGTTGGAAGTCAGATTGCAGAGGATTGAGAGAGAATCAAGAAGATGAGAAGTGAAGGCAATGAACTTAGATAATTTTTCCCCCTGGGAGTTTGACTGTAAAAGAAAGGGTGTGGCAGAATGAGAGCTTCAAAGAATTGTAGGGTCAAATAAGTGGATTTTTTTTTTAAAGGATAGGATATACCTGGCTGTGTTTATAGGTAGTAGAAAGTGAACCAATAAATCAGGAAAGATTTAAGCTTAGAGAAAGAGAGGAGATGATGGTAGGGGCAGTCTACTAGAAGAGATGATATGGGATCAGTGGGAAAGGTAGAGCAGTTGCTCTTGGCCAGGAGAAGGCTAGCTCTTCTTTTGAAAGTAAAAAGCAATTGAATATGGGATGTTTTCTAGAAGTTTCAAGTTTTAGAGTAGTGGAGAAGAGAGAGTTCAAGACAAATGATTCCAATTTTCTCTGTAAAACATGAGGAATAATGTGTTCTAGTAAAATATCTCAGTATAAAAGTATGTACTAAATTTGAAGGATTTGTTTTATCAATTTCTTTCTAAAACTTCTCTATCACTTCATCCTATTTAACACATGTTTACAGAACAGTATTTATTTCGTGGTTGGTTTTTTTTTTTTTTATTTTTGCACTCATCATAAACACCATAAGGAGAAGAGATCAGGTGTCCCATGAAGTGTTTCTTATATCTTTTGACCCCATGATTAAACCAACTCTGTTGACATCTTTGTCTCCCCATAGAGAACCTCTGCAAATCTTCCATTTCATTGCACATTCTTTATCTTTTATGATTTAATTTATAGGCAGAATGTCAGTGTTGATATGATTCAGTTCCTACAATGGTATGTTAGCACGTTGATTTTGGGGAGCAAATATTGTACTGTTAGAATATTAGTATTTATCATTCTTAATATGCTCCCTTCTCTTTGCCACAGTTATAAGAAAAGGATAAGGAAATTGCAGAGGCTCACTGGGATTAATTTATATTTTTATTTATTTCATAGCTTATAATGGCCTAATAATTCATTAATTAATGATAAACCTCTTTGTATTTAGCCAGACTGGGTCTTGCACAGCCCAATGGATCCATTGCCAAGACCTCACTAGAAATTCTGTCAGCATGGTAGAGAATCTTCCACATTTTATACTCTGCTAGCATAGTGTTGAAATACTCAGGGTTTGAAGTAGGGCATTTGTGAAGGTTGAAAATTGTAAATATTCTGTAAATAAAGACACCTGAAGAAACTTTTGTAGTGGAATGTGAATCAAGAGCAGTAGAGCCAGAACTAGGATTGTCCACACAGAGGAAATGACTATATAAAAAGAAAACAATTGATACGCAAATACTGAGATGGAGAAAGAGAAAATGAAAAAGATGACTTTCATAAAGTCACTGACTCTGGCCCTCGGTGTTCTCATATATGAAATAGAGGTTGAATTTAATTATGTCAAAAGACCTTTCCAGCACTAAACTTACAATCTTCAGACACAGATAGTCAAAGGGAGTAAGAAATAAGCTACTACAGATATAGAAGTATCATATGTGTTTAATCTTTGATTTTAATTGTTGTTTAAAGTAAAGTACTTGATAAATTATTTTAAAAATTGAAAACCAAGGAAGGCCAGGGGATAGAACGCTAATATATCATGAAAATATGCTGATTAATGGGATTTGATTTGAAATGATATTATTTTTATGTTCAGCTTGCCTTTGTAGTTTGAAATCCCTTTTGATATTTTGTAAATATTCATCATCTTCAAGCCTTTGGAATTGTGATGGCGTTTAGTAAAAAACTTACCCAAAACACCATTAGAATAATAAAATCCTCATTAAAATGAAGCAAAAGTACAAGCCAATTAAGTGGCTTCACAATTAAAAGAAGGCAGGCATTATACAATTTCCTATTCCTCTCTCCTGTTTTTAATGGATGAGGGTGACAGCTTTTAGGTAAAGGGAGCATATTTTTCCTTTGGGGTTATACAATTTATATTAATGGTGGTTATAAGAATTTGGAGAGAAAGGAGAGACTCCAGGGTCATCCAGGGCTTTCTGTTTCTGGGTTTGTTCTCTTGCTTTATGTTATTTTCTTTCATATTCTTTGTGTTCTGGATACACCTTTGGGATAGAATGACAGGTAACAGTCAGAGACATTGTTTTCTCCGTAGGACTTTATTTTTCCCCAACCCTCTGTTAAAGCCACTTCTAAGTGAGCATTGCAGGAATCAACTTAGAAGAAATTTATTCTTCAGGTGGCTAGGTGGAGCATTGAATAGAGCACAGGCCCTGGCGACAGGAGGACTGGAGTTCAAATCAGGCCTCAGACACTTAACACTTAACTAGCCACGTGACCTTGGGCAAGTCACTTAACCCCAATTGCTCTCCAAAAAGCAAAAAAAAAAAATTCTTTTAGACTAATCAAAAAACATTTTTTTAAGTACTTTGCTATGTGCCAAGAGATGGGCTAAACCTGTTTAGAATGAAGAGAAAGACAAACAATCCCTGCCCTCAAAGAGCTTGCATTATAATGGGGAAGATAACATATAAATAAATACATAAAAGGTACATACAAGATATATTCAAGATGACCTTAGAGGGTAAGGCTCTAGAATCTGCAGTCTGGACTGAAGAGGAAGGGTGGTAGTGAGGGGGAGGGTTAGGAATGCCTCCTACTGAAGGTGGTGTTTGAATCTTAAAGGAAGTTTTGAGGCAGAGGGGAAAAGAAAAAACATTCCTCCCAAGGCGCAGGACACAACTGAGCAGGTCAGCCTAACCAAAGCTGAGAATGAGTAAAAGGGAACAACATAAAATAAAACAGGAAGAGTGAAAAATCATTGCACAGATAAGGACAGAAAAAAAAAACCCACCTAAAATCAGTAAAAGCAACATTTTAATTTTATTTTATTGTTCTCATTCTTCTCTTATTTTTCAGCTTTATTTACATGTTCCTGCTTTTCTAGGAATGTGAACTTCTAGCTATAAATAGATTACTTCTACATAGCTGTTAGCACAGTCAGAAGGTTCAGGCAATTGAACTGTAAGAGCGAAAAGGTAGTAACTTCTGTCCAAATTCCTAATGAGAACCTTAGCTTCTACTCTGACACTGCCTCTAGGCATCTTCTAACAGCTCAGAGAGCCCAGGAGAGCCCTTTGAACTGGCATTAACTCAACTGACCCTTCTACAGTGATTGCAGACCTAGGAAATTAGGCAAGCTCTTTTGTGTGTATGTGCCCTACCTCTACAATTCGAGAAATCACATTGAGTAGCTTTTCCACCATGACAATATTTGTATCATCCAGTGTTTCTGGGAATGTTTTGTGCATCAATTTCCTATCCTATCAGGTGCCTGAGAATGTAGGTACTCAGACTGCATGGAAGAGATAGGTAGTGATGACCCTGTTTTGAGATTCTGTAGACAGATACATCCATAAGTGCCTTCTGAGCCTTTCCCTATTCTCTTCAGTTCTGACTTTAAATCTGAGAATATCTTAGTTGCAAAGAATTTTGGGTTTTGTGTACATTGTAATAGCTTGTAGAAATGTGTATAATGATCACTGTAGTGCTGACCTCACAGTGCTTTTGTGAAAATCAAATCAAAACTTAAATCATTATTTATTATTATTATTGCACCCCATGTCATTTCTCAGTAATATCACATAAATTATATGCAGATCTGACTGCGATCTTGTTTTATGGGCCCACTTGCCCATTCTCATTGCTTTTAATCACCCTCTAAGCTCTGGGTCCACATGTGCTATCTTCTCCTCCTTACTCCCCTGTGACACACATTGTCTATACTGATACAGAAACAATTGGGCCATTCAAATGTGGCATCATTTTAGACCTCTCTCATTCATCTAAAAATGCTGTAAATGTTCCATGGGGAAGACATTAGAATCCAATTTACATACTATCTTATTGGCTAACTAAGGTTCTCCCAAGGGCTACCTTAGGCTAAATCTACCTCATCTGAGGGTCTATACCTTAGCAACATATTTTTGTGCATCCAAACCCAGAAATACCCACACACTACTTCCACAGATTCATAGCTTCCATGTGATCCCATCATTCTCTTTTGTTATACATTCCTTCCTCACTCTAATCCTCACAATCACCCCTCCCTGATCTCTATTCCCTCACAGATTCTTGTCTCAGTCACAAACACCCAAGGGCTACTTTCAAAACTCTTCCTAGTTTACCAAAATTACCATAGTCTGTATAACATCCCTAAGGCAGTTGTGAGCCCTCTTCCATTCAGGGACATAATCTACCCCTTCACATCTTGTCCCCCAATTTCCATGTCATTTGGCTTATCAGGAAATACTCAAATCACTTGGTCCCCAATTATTTGAGCTAGAGATTGAGCCCCAGAAGCATCAATTCCTCCAGTATTAGTCCCCTGACAATCATTGTATATTGAGTGAATATAAACATTCCACTGGAACTGTCCCCTGTAACATTATTTTGTCTGATGTAGAACTACACAGAGCCAATTAGTAACATTAGTTTGGATAAGCTTTAAGCTTATCCCAGTTCCTTATTTACTTTCCCTTTAATGGTACCATAATTGAAGAATTTGAAGAAGACTTTGAAGAATATTCAAAATCGTTTCCATTTTAAGTCTTTAGGAAGGTGCTATTTTTTAAAAAGCAGATAAAGCCTTAGGAGAAAGTTTCAACACACCCCACTTAACTGCATGGTCATGAGATTTGCATTTTGAATGAGTAATTCTCTTATTCCCTTTAAACATCTGAAAGTCTGAATCTTTGGTGCTGGGAAGTGTCATAGTATTTCAACAGATGAATAAGAAGTTTCCCTAAAAACTAATAGTGTAACAAAGGAAAGAATGAGAAGACCCTTCATTAATTACATGGGAAACATCTAAATATCTATTTAGCTTTTCTTTTCTAGCATATATTACCCAGATTCCAGTATGCTTTATTATACTGTAGATTTTAACCTAATTTTTAAAAAAACAACTGCCTTTAGAAGACAAGATATCTTCTACATATTTGAAAGTGTGCCATGTGAGGTCTTTAAACCAAGTAACTTGTCTTTTAGGATGTAGAAAAGGTTCTTCTTCAAATATGGGATGAACTAGATGGCTCTGAGGTCCTCTTCATCCCTGAGATTCTGTAATTCTTGCCTTAGTTGTGAGTTGAACTAGATGGCTACTGAGGTACCTTTTGATTGAGAGATTCTGTCTCTCATCATATGATTTTCAGTAAAATTGTGATTATTTTAGAAGCAAATTTTCTTGATATTTTTTTCTATCACCTACATTTCATAATGCATCTTTCTCCCCTTTCTTCCTGGGAGATCACTTTAACCAAAGGGGAGAGAGAGAAAGACACAGAGAAAAAGAGACAGAGAGAGGGAGGGAGGGGGAATTGGTTTAGTAAACCTAAGTAGTATATTTAGAAAAAAAAAAATCCTCACAGTATATATGCAATATTCTATATGCATCATCCCTAAAATCTGCAAAGAAGCAATGAGAAACCCCTTTCCATGTCTCATCTTTTAAAATCACTCTTATTAATTGTAGTATCATAGCATTCAGTTACAGTTTTATTCCTGTTCTTTGTATTTACGTTGTCTTAGTCATTATATCTGTTTTTTTTTTCTTGGTCCATCTTCACTTAGCATGGATTCTTTTGTTTTCCCATTTACCTTTATTCATCATATTTGATGTTTCTCATAACAGTAATACTCCATTAAATTTATGTACCACAACTTTTTAGTCAAAGTAAATGTACATTTACTGTTTCTAGTTCTTTACTACTACAAAAAGTCTACTATAAATACTTTAGCATCTATAGGACAGCTCCCTCCCCATTTTTTGTCATGGACCTCATCAGAGTATGTTTGGAAGTGGAATCACAGGGTCAAAAACACAAACAAAAAAACACAAACAAAAACTTTCTAAGTTGCTGAGGAGGTGCTAACCGGCATTGGTAGAGGAAGTTTCCTCACTTCTCTAAAGTTCTCTAAGTTCTCTAAACATTGAAGTCACAGGTCTAATGCCCATCACTGTCTTCTTGGAAGAAAGTGTAGACTTGAGTGTTTGTCACTGAATTGGTTAAATTGATCATTTATTTTGTAACAACCACTGTCTCTCATAGCTATAGAAAGAGAGGAATTTTCCCCACTCAAAATTTCAATAGTGGCAAATCTCTTATTTTTCAGGTTTCTGCATGTGTTGGTCTGTAATGCTGCTGTCTTTGCCCTACCCTGGAGCCTCACAAAAGACCATCTTGAGACTACCTTCCAGGTGAATCACCTGGGACATTTTTATCTTGTCCAGCTCCTTCAGGACCTGTTATGTCGCTCAGCCCCAGCTCGAGTTGTTGTTGTCTCTTCAGAATCTCACAGGTAGGTTTTGTTTAGTCCATTGTTCAGTTTTACCTCCTACCTGAATTGACAGACACAGTGTACTTTTCCTTCCACAAAGTGGGGTTTTCCTTAGCTGTGCAAAGCATGTGCAGATACCTAAATTTTCTTTGACTTTGACATCCTTGCTTCAACAAGGGCCTTAAATTTTTTGTTTTGAGTTTGATATCAATTGAAGCCCTGCGTGACTTATTAGATAAATGTGTTTCCAGCATAGTAGGACCTGTCATGTCTTCTGCTACACTGGAATCACCTCTGGAACCCAGGTTCATTTTCATACAATGATAGGGCATTGGATACAGTTTTTAGTGGACCTTAATTTAGTGATGTTTAACTGACATTTCAATCCCCTCCTCCCCCCATTTTGTCTTGGCTAGTGTTTGTAGGAATTCAGTTTTTTTGTTTGTTTGTTGGTTTGTGTTTTTGTTGCTTTACTACATTTCAGGATCCTCATTGATTTTGCTTAGAGATGGAATAATAATTGATTAAATCTGAATGGCATGACCTTTATTGATTTGTCATTCAACAACTTCAAGATCCTACCAAGAAGAATGTGTAGTTATTCTAGCAGGAGAAACAATGCAATTAAATACTGCTAGATGAAATCCAATTGTTTTATAATGAGAAATTAGGGAATTCAATGCAGACATTAGCTGTGTAATTGTAGAAAGGGAAGTACTGTAGTTAGAACATATTAGAAATCTGGCCATGCCTCTTTTGGTTAAAATTTCAATTAAAACATCAGATGGCACTTCTTTCCTATTACCATTAGGAGAATATGCAGTGAGCTAAAAAAAGGCACATGAAATTTTCTTTGTAATTTCAACATGCTTGTTTCTTGAATTGCATAAACCTCCTATTTGTCTAAAGTCTTTCATGCTGACAAAAGAGCTAACAGGTGAAGTTCAATTTAATAAATACTTGGGAGAGTTCTGTTTCACATTTTCCCAGTGGCTAAGAGCTTTTACCTTCAGTAGAGCAACTGGGGGAAAATTGTTCCAGTCCTCTCTCTCCATTCCCCACCTCCTTTCTTAAGTCCTGAAATGTTTTAGTGACCCAGAATGAAGCTTATTTTTTTAATCATGTTTCCATAAAATGTAACCCTTGGGACTTGGAAGAGAGAGACCAGCCAAGGGTTAGACTGAAACCTTTATCACTTCCAAACACAGGGGCTTAGGGTATAAATGACACATTGCAGCTAGATTTACTTTTGCCATTTAAAATTTATGACGGCTGAAATGAAAGAAGTGGGAGAAAATGCTGGTAATAATCCTCCCTCATGTTAAAAGACATGAAACATCTAATAATTAGGTGGTAACAAAATCTGTACATCCTTATCTTTGTGAATCACGCCAGGTTTGTTAAAGAAAGTAGAACAGCCTTGCTCCAAAACGAGGGAGGCTACTGTGGGGCAGGCCAAAGAGCTCTGGAAATAAATCTGCCAACTCCAATCACTTGCCAGATGTGGAGGGCACAATGGGATATGTTTAAATGAGCTGTTATTTAATAGGAGATTATGTTGAATTGTCAGCTGCTTGCTTCCCTTTGTAAATTTGTATCTCAGATGGTATTTCACGCGACATCTTTGTTCTTTTCTTAACTCTAACATATCTCTTTCTTTCCTACCTTAGAGATCCAAATCTTAATTTCTTACAGCTGAAGAACTCGGAGAATTATCTGTGGTTTACAAATTATCTCATCTAGTATTTGTGGAAGGAATATGTAGCCAGAAGTACCTCCATAAAATGACTGATATTAATTAACCATTTTGATTTCTGTTTTCTCCTGTTACTATATACCAGTGTACTTAACATTGCCCTGATCGCCTTTCATAATGATGTCATTATTATAGTATAATCTCAGGAGTTTACATCTCTGCAATGCTTTGGGATTTTGCCTGTAAGGTGGGAAATGTCAGTATTCTTACCCTCATTTTAAGGATGGAGAATCTGAAGCTCAGAATAATGTGGTACTTGCCAGTGGTTCTAGAATGTTTATAGCTAAAGTACCCAAGCTTAAACTTCAATTTAAGTTTCTTAGGTCAGGGCTTTTTCTGAGGCATTATAATTAAGTTCCATCATGATGTCACAGACCCAGTTGCAACTGTGTTTAGTTTATTGTCCATTTATAGCATTTGTGATGTTGTTCCTAGGACACTGTCTTCAGTAGAATCATTTTGACTAATGTTTTGACAATGACTCAGTTAAGGTCGTTAGACTAAATATTAATGCTCTTTGAAAAAGAGTTAGTCTATTAAATTCATTCTCTCTCTTTCTCGCTCTCTTTTTTCCTCTTTATTTTCCCCTCCCTCTCCCTTTCCCCACTTGTCCAGATATCAAGAACAAGTATATACACTGAGTTTGATTGTGTGAAAGTACTTATTCAATGACTTGAGAACTCAGAACCTTAAACCACGTTGTAAAATGGAAGTGTTGATATCTAATTACCTATATAAACCTTGGCTGAATCTCTTCGTTGGAGTCAAGACCCCCTGTTAAGGGAAAAATAAAGTCCTATGTTTGCAGAAAATATTATACTCAACTGCCCCTAGGCAAAATATTTATTAGCCTTCCCAAGTTGTTCACTATATTTTAGTGACTTCTCAGGAATCAGTGCAAGTGAATTGAGTTTCTGAATATCTTAAGGACTTTATATTAAAATGAGAAGCTTACTTCCTTGTGAAAATTTTTTAGATAACAATTAAAATAAAATGGAGAATACCACAGGCTGAAAATTTGTGTGACAGCTAGCTGCAGCTATGCTAAGAAACACACACACACACACACACACACAATTTTGAGACAAATTTAGCACTGTCACTTGAATAGACTTGCTTTTGTCTACCTAGAATCGAATCGAATCCAATTATTTATTCTGAAGTTTTAGAAGGCTATGATGACAAAAGTTGCACACAGAACAATTAAAATAAGATATCTCATCTAAAATCAGATTTAACCAGTTACTCAAGAATTGGAGGCCTTTGCCTGACCCTCTATGTTGTAGGCTAGAATTATTGAAGTTTTTATAGGCATTATAAAATTTTTAGCCAGATAGAGAGATGCAGATATCATATAGTTCTTACCTCATTACTCTATCAACTTTGGAGCTGCAAGGTTTAGGGAAGCCTGATTTATCCTGCAGACATAGAAAAACTTATTCTCCCTTTGTTCTTCCTCCTCCAACTTAAATGCTAATAGGAGGTTGAAAGGGGTGGGAGTATTTTACATGAGGGGCATGATAGAGAAAGTCCTGGAGTGCAGCTTCCTCCAGAGGAATGATTAAAGTGAGTACCTCCTTCAGTGGAGGTCTTGGCAGAGACCATCCAATCAAAGAGAGATAGTATTATTTTCCAGGATTAAGAGGCTATAATAATATAAGAACAAATATCAGGGGCCATGAGGCCCATTTCTTGTTCAGAAGTTCTAATTCTAAAGTCTGGAATATTTTCCACTGTATCACATCACACCTTATTTGGTAGGTGCCATATATATTGATGCTTGAAGGTAAAGGGTCATAGTATATGGAGCTGGAAAGAGATCATCTAGTCCAGTGACATCTTTTTATAGTTGAGGAAATGGTTAAGAGTATAATTGACTTACCCAAAGCTATAGTGGTAAGAGATGAGTAGGTCATAACTAAGAGAATGGCTCATAAGATAAGAGGAGTGAACTTGAGCATACTTAAAGCTAGAGGGGCATTTGTTAGCTTATATTTTTACCACCTTCAGCTTAGGATCAATTGGACAAGGCCTAGATTGGGTGAATCATGTTTTGTTATGGTGTTATTTAACTTTTATTTCTGTATGAGGGAGCAGGAAACATCTTCACAGAATTTACATATCACTGTCCTATTTACCCAATAAAGCGAAGGGTTTAATTTGTGCTTAGAGAGCAAAGTAATAAAATTTGTCTGAAGTCAGAAGAGATTAGGAAATGCATTGCCCTGTGGAGAACTTGGAGACATATAAAATAATGGTTGATTTTGCAGTTTTCTGTTTGGATCTCAAGCCAATAGATAGGTTGGAAAATCTGCAAAGCAGAGTTTTGTTTTACTCCCAGAACCCTTGACTAGCACTATAGAAATCTAGCTTTGATCCCTGGCTCTTGCAACAAACTTTGTGATTTTGGTAAAATCACTTATTGTCTGAGTTTCATTTTCCTCATCTGTAAAAGAAGAGGCTGGACTAGATGCTGCCTGAGGTCCTTACCAACTGCATCACTATCAATTTATAGCAATGTTTAAACAGTATTTTGCTATATTTACTTTAATTTTCTGACTTTCACATTCTCTTTAGTCCTTGGATATACTTAGGTAGAATAGATAGTTTGGCTTTATTCAGTTAGGATCCTGTCTTTGGATGACTAGGTAAAGTAGTACAATTGTTTCCTAAATATTTTGGACATGGAGTTAGGAAGTCAAAAGCTTGGCAATAAGTTCAGTAGAATGAAAGTTCCTTGAGTTGAGAGTTTCTTTCATGTCTATTTGACTATCTTAGAGCCTAACACAATGCATGGCATAGATGGTATGTTTAATAATAATACAAAATACATTAAACTGAACTCTTGGTGACTTGGAGAGCTGATGAAGTTTCTGATTCTGATCTTTCCTTCCTATAGAACTGCCAGGTTATTTCATATCATCAGAGATTTATTGAACTGGCTTCTAGAAAATGCTCATGTCAATCTTCAAATAAACTCATTCTTCATCTGCCATAATTTGGCATCTTCATCTCCCAAAATGCTTGTGTCCCATTTTTTTTTTATCATACCATTTTATCTTTTGTTTTGGATTTCCAGAACAATGCTCTAGAAGACACTTGGGGATAAAGTAAAAATGTTCTTACTATGCTATGCAAAGGCAAATTTAATTTTATGAAGCCTAATTGGAAGGAGCTCTTAACAGAGCCTAGACCATCTCAGAAATTCCTTTTGTTAGTGTAAATTTCTTCAGGACCTTCTGTACTTTGTTGTTATTAAGGGGGGGGGCAGCAGAGAAAAGAAACAAACAGCTGGTGTTTAATGACTCTGTCAGACCCAATTATAAAACATCAACTAGTTACTTTGATTTGTGTCCCATCCTGCCATGGGGGTACTTAAGAACATTATACTCTGCCAGAACTCATTTGGGCTTTGTTTACATTTATCTTTTAAATGCATAAGACTATTGATGGCAAGTTACCAAGGGTCTAACCCCTTTATAATCATTAATTTTTAATCTCAACATGAGTCTATAAGGCAGCAAGACTCATCTCTATTTACTTGGATGCTCAAACTAAAATATACAGTTCTGGATAAAATAATCCAAAGTAACCCAGTCAAAGGTTAGGAATGTGCTTTCTTTCTCCTTCCAAAACTACACTCATTTAATATTCTCTTTCATTTAATTTAATTATCCTTGAACTTCTTATTCGTGCTTTGAAAAAAAAAACCCTTGAACATGTTAAAGATGGCCACATATACAAATGATCAGTTATGAAGAATCTGTCAGATCTTTGGATGTGATTGGGTTGGGTTTTTCAATTTAAAGTATTTTTATGGTGATTCAAGTTTGTTTTGTTTATCATAAGAGTAACAGTGGTTCCACTCTCTTCAGAACATTACAGTTTACAAAGTTTTTCTCACAATTATGTGAGCTTATATGTGAGCTTATTAATTTACTGTGGAAAGAACAATAGATTCAAAATTAGAGAACCCAAGTTTGAATCTAGACTGACATTTCCTGTCTTTGTAACCTGGGCTAGTCATATAATTTTTCTGGGGTTCATCATCTGATGATCTTTAAGGTTTCTTCTAGCTCTAAATCCTAGTTTCTCAAAAGGAAGGCTCGGTATGTAGAGATGTCTTCATTTTTGAGAGGAGGAAAATGAACCTCAGTGGGGTGAATTGATTTGCTCTTAATCGGGTAGTTGATAAATGAAAAATATTAGGGCTATAGCCTATGTCTTTTGAAGGGGTGTACTAGTGAGTATTTAATAAACTACTATTTGCAAATTCACAACACACTTTTACATTTATTTGGTATTATTAACATTTTCTCAACGATTTTCTTGATTCTATACAATCAGCTATACAATAAATCAAGTCCTGTAGTATTTGCCAATTTCTAAGATCTAAATGCTTATAATGGAAATTCAGCATTCACCCTGTACCCCACTTTCCTGGAACTAGATTGAGCTTCCACCAACACACCCTTAGCTTTGTCTCTAATTTCTTCCCATCATGGTTTGGTGTGATTTTTTAGCTCTTCCTATTACACTGTGATACTTTTCCATCCATCTGAATAATTTTAATTTAATTTTAATTTTTGTGATATATTTTTGGACATAATAAGGAATTTTTTTAAGTCCCGCCTGGCTTAAAGTGCATCCCCCCCCCAAAAAAATTAAATACCACTATCTGAGCGCATGGTTGAGATTGAAAACATATGTATCCCTTTCACTTTTGTAGTTGACCAGTCCACACATGTGTTTTAATATGGGTTCTAAAGAGTCTATGCTGCTTCTATCAAAATGAAATCTTAAGGACATCAGTCTTGTTTGTGGCTTAAGTTATCTTTCCTGTTTTTTAGGTTTACCGATATTAATGATTCCTCAGGCAAACTTGATTTGAGCCTGCTTTCTCCATCTAAGGAAGAGTACTGGGCCATGCTAGCATACAACCGTTCCAAGCTCTGCAATATACTCTTCTCTAGTGAGCTTCACTGCCGCTTGTCGCCCCATGGAGTCACATCTAATGCTGTGCATCCTGGAAATATGATGTACTCATCCATTCATCACAACTGGTGGGTGTATACCCTGCTATTTACCTTGGCCCGCCCTTTCACCAAGTCCATGGTAAGTGACCAACTTGTACTATACATCATCAATTTTAACATCATGGGCATGAAGCAACAGAAATCCTGATGTGTATATTTTTTCAATGACCTTTTGTGTCTCCTAATGATAGATACAACTTTAACTGTAATCACATTGTCAGGCATATGACTGCAGTATGATAGATCTGGGAACAGATATAGATATATTTCAGATTAAACCTGTCACTCTAAACCTTGTTAAAATGTTGGTTTGCAATATATGGGCTTTAAATTTGGAAGAAATATAGCTGAATATTTTAATGAAAATTAAGTAATATTCCTCTTTAATTGATATATGGCTCATTCAAACATGTTCTACAAATCTGATTTGGTGCATCGGGTACTTGATCATTTTGTGTTTTGTGTTGACATAAAAAACATAGATTTTATTTGACTATCAAAATATTACTGGGTATGATTCCTTTATTGTAATTGGGAAACCATATTGCTTTTCTAAATTCTTTTATGGGGCATAAACTTTTCCTAGAGAATCCTTCATTGGCCAGAAAGATATTTTGCTTACTAGGCATGCCAACCATGAACCGTTTAGGTGACTGAAAATACATATTCAGCAATATTCACAGATGGGTTGTGTATATCTTAGATTGTTGCAGATAATTGACAGTCCAGTAATACATTAATATTTTCTTTGAGGTATTTTGAATTCCTAGAGAAATATGTGATATTCAGAGAAGTGTTTACAATTGTACAGGGTACATGTTTGTATCAACTGGTGGAACTGATTCCTTTGTATGAGTTTCACAACTGAACACAAAAATCTAACTTCACCTTAAATATTTTCTCCTGACCTTTCTTTAAACTCTTATTTGTAATAGAAATAAAATTGTTGCATACTAACTGTTTTCTTGGTGCATGCACTCTCTTGCTATGAGGTGGATCCTCTGTTTATAAAAACTGAATTTATGGATAATATATCTTGTGTACGCTTAACAGAATTAAAAGATATTCAAATGTAGCCAGTTTTCATTTTTAGTCTCATTTTCTAGGCTGTTTTAAGTTCTAGAAAATGCCAAAGATAGCCAAAATATTGTAATTTTCACATGAATGCAGTTTGAGGGTTGCCATGAATCAAGAAGGGGATTTTTTTAAACCATCTTTGTTGATTTTGTCAGCATTGAAATATAGGTAGAACATTTGATTCTTAGTATCATAGTACATCTCAATTGTTGTGTACAATGTGTTTCTGTTGCATATTTTGGGGTAAGTGAAAGAAATGTACATTAAAATTTCCTCTGCTGTCATCTTCCTATATACTAGTCATTTGCTAGGGCAACTTTCTTATGATACCTTAACTGTAATAGCATTTTATATCCTGAATAACAGAATTATTACATAGGTGCATAGATTAAATTGGTGAGATAACATTGGGAGAGGAGAGGAGTTAGGAAGTTGGGAGACATTCTGCTAGACATTAAGAAACCCTACTTCTTCAATATACTTGTTAGAATGGTCTGGTAATAGAATAACATTGCCATCCACAATTAAGCCTCAATTTTTAAATGGTCTTTTACTAAAGGTATAATAAGAGGATAAAGGCAGTCAAAAAAAGTCTTTGTCCTTCAACGTATTAGCTAGAATTTGGGAAGCAGCAGACAAATATGTTGTCTTGAAAATTTCGGATAATAAAGCTTTAGAAAGAACAATACAGGTTTAAATGTGGGGAGCATTTGCTTTACTAGCAGTGGGAGCACAGGAATAATGAACACTACCAAAATAGATTGTATGGTTTCATCAGTATTGTATGACTATTCAGGGGGTAGACTGTGCCCATTCACTTTTTCTTTCATTCAGAAAGTATCTAGTATGCACTCTGTACTGTGCTGGGCATTGTAAGTACAAAGGAAAAACCTGTCTAATCATAATCCATTTCCTTTCTATTTTTATAAATATTTTGGGACAACACCCAAAATACAACAATTTTTGGAGCGCACAGGAATGATAGTAAAGTGTATCTCTTTTTTTTTTCTTTAAGATATATTTAGAATGTGATATTTTAATATTTTACTACAGAGGTAATATTTGAGATTTCTATCATTTTGTTATAAGAAATAGGATACCAAATGTTTATGTCTTATTTTTGCCATCACTACACAGTCCCTTTTTGTTGTATGCTTGTGTTTGAATTCCCTCTCTTTAAGTTTATACCGACTTATGTTTTTAATATAAGGTAGAATTCCTACTCATGAATCCTGTTCCTTCCCTTGCAATGAATGATAGACCTAACAGCAATGGCAGCAGCCCAGAAGGGTGGATTGGTATTAGGTAATGATCTGTGGCCCAGCACAAATGTAGCCTTGGATTCACTTTCTCTTGACATGAGTGTTGCCACACTCCTTACATTCCATTCTTAAGGTCAAGGGAATGCAAAACAGGATGGAATCCTCTGCTAGAGAACCTTGCCTCCGGTTATCTGGCTCAGCTCCCTCTCAAGTATTAAACAGCAGTATTCTAATATCAACTTTTTTTTTAATTTGCTGTGACTTGCTGTGACGAGGGTGATTTTAGTTACAGTAATTAGGTCACCCTTCATGGAGTCAGGCTATTTTAAGTGCCTCTTTAAGGAATATTGTTGCAGATCAGTAATTTTACAATTGGATGTTCTTGTGCAACTTTATTAAATGTAATCTGTCTTTTAAATGTTTCTCTTTTACAGTTATACATTTCTAATTGTTGCTGTAAATGCATTATCACTTTGAAATTAATTACTTTTTCCATTGTGGCCTCCTGCAGTATAATAATCACTAATAAGAAACTTGTATGAATTAATTCTAAATGTAGCGACCCCTACTGACTAATCAGTATTTTGGTTGACCTCCTGCTCTTATTTGTTAACTTGATGTCTCCAGCAGATAGATTGCTGGAGTCAATATTTAAATATTTGTTGAATTTTCTCTCTTTTGATTAAAAAAGGTATTATAATTGACATTGTTATTTTGTTTAAGAAAATTATGCAGAAGTGATTTACTTTTCAACTATAGTTGAAAGGACCTCAGAGGTCATTATCTCCCAAACACTATCAAGAGCACACATTTCTTCTACAATATTCTAACAATTCAAGAAGCCTCTGTTTGAATAACTTCATTAAGGGGAAACTCATTTCCTCTTAAGGTAGCTCATTGCTGTTTGATATAGTTCTAAATGTTTGGAAGTCTTTCCTTATACTGAGCCCATATGCATCAGCATAACTTTTATTGTTTTTATTTAGTTGTTCAATCACATCCAACTCTTTGTGACCCTGTGTATCATGCTGTCCATGGAGTTTTATTGACAGAGATATGCTGGAGTGGCTTGCCATTTCCTTCTTCAGTGGATTAAGACAAACAGAGGTTAAATGACTTGTATGCACAGTCACAAATCAAGGAAGTATATGAGGCCAGATTTGAACTCAAGTCTCCCTGACTCCAGACCCAGAGAACTATCCACTGAGCCACCTAGTTGCATCCTATCTACATAACTTTTTCCTTGGTCTTCATTTTATCCTCTGGGACCAGGCAGGATGAGTCTAATCCCTCTTCCATGTCATCATTGCCTTTCAGATACTTGAAGGCAGCAATCACATTCCTTCTTAGTATTCTTTTCTTTAGTTTAAACATCTGGATTTCCTTCAAAGGAGACCCACCTGATATGATTGCAAGGCCCTACATCATTCTGGTCATGTTCCTCTAGCTCCCTCTATCTTATCAATGTCATTTCAAAAATGTCAAGCTCAGAACTGAACCAGGTGCTCCAGATGCTGCATGAACTGGACAGGCACCAGTAAGTTTGCCTTCTTATTAGAAGTTTGGCCACCCCTTTCCAATCTCCCAACCCCTAGAAGACAGCACATTTTTCAGGAGCTTCTTTAAATAATTCTCCCATTCAATGCAATAAATATTTATTAAGGTGCCAGCCACTGTAGTAAGCATTGGCAATAGATACAGATAAAGAAAAAAAAAGACAGCCCCTGTCCTCAAGAAGCCGTTTGTACCTTACTTTTGAAAACCCCCATATGAAATGGAAATTCAGGGTTTTTTGCATAAGCTTTCAGTACTGGTAATGATGGGCTCCAACACTCAGGGTGGATAGTGGTATATAAAGGCTGATGGGGAGCGTGATCACATGCTTGCTCTAGTATTTCATGCAACCAAATATTTTTGTTGGAGGGTAGAAGCAGAAAGAAAGAATAGCATGTGTTAGGCCAGCAAGAGCTTAGCAGATGTTTTAGGGAACTAAATTTTCAAATCCCTTTACATTAAAATCGGCTCAGGTTTGTCCAGGTTTGGAGACTATTGAGTTACGTTTCCTGGAGCTGTGTAAAGCCAACCATTGTACTCAAGTTTTAACAGATGTGCTGCTTTTTTTTTTTAATGGATGGGAATAAAACACTGATTCTGTTGCAGTCATAAATTATAACTAGAAAAGCAGACACTGTCATTCTATTAACCTTCAATGGACAAAACAGGATAATTTTGCCCTTGAACGACCTGCTTTTTTTTATTTATATTTTATAATAAAAAATGGAGACCTTAATGTTGTTGTTTTTTAAATTCACATTTTAAATCAGTTTTTCTTTTAAAATATCTTAAGCTGACTATGCAACAGATGATATCAATAATGAAAATCAGCAGTTCTGTTTTTATGTTGCATATCAACATATCACATAGAAGAGTTAACAGAGAGTAGGGTGATTTCTGTGTGTTGGACAAATGAAACAAAATTTTTTAAAATCAGACTGAAAGAGCAGTCAAGAGTTTAGCAACCTTGCCTTTTTTCGTGTCTTCCAGCTGCCCTCTCCACATTACCAATGTGATGGATTCCATGTTTTATCTCCATAGGATTCTCTCGATGAGTACCGAATCACAAGGCATGTCAGAATCCTAGTGATAACAGTTTGATGCTCTCCCTGTAATTAGTAAACCACGCCTCCTTCCCTATCCCCTATTGCCCAACAGGTTTAATTCTCTACAGTGTAATTTTTCAAAAACAGCTCTTCATATCCCATCTCCATGTCTTTGTATCGACTATCCCACATACCTGGAATGCATTTCCTCCAGAGAGAACTCAAGCAACCATATTCTGCATGAAACCTTTTCTGGTCTTACAAATGGAGGTCACCTTCTTCCCATACTGCATTGCATTCAACTACTTTGTGTGTATGTGGTCACTTTATATTTATGCTATATATGTGTATATATACACACACACACACATAAGAGTAGGGATGGTTTTTATTCTTTGTGCTTTTCTCCCAGGTACCTAACACAGTGCTTAATATATAGTAGGTGCTTAATAAATGTTTGTTGTTTGGTGAGTTGCCTCAGCCTGACATATGTATTTCTTGTTCACGGATGTTGCTATTTCCTCTGATAATTGGGTTTTAAAAGATGCATGGATGACTCATTTAAAGTCCTATTCAGTATTCACTGACAACCAGTAGAAAGACAGACCACGTGGTCTTACAGTATATTATAAATTTTGCTTCTTTTTTTTTTTTTGGAGGTGGGGAAGGCAGGACAATTGAGGTTAAGTGACTTGCCCAAGGTCACATGGCTAGTAAGTGTTAAGTGTCTGAGGCTGGATTTGAACTCAGGTCCTCCTGACTCCAGGAGTGGTGCTTTATTTACTGTGCCACCTAGCTGCCCCTATTATAAGTTTTTAAAGGAACGTTGACACATGTATTGGAATTAAAATTTTTTAAATTCTCTTTTTCTCTTTTGTTCTACTCATCCTTTGGAATTTCTATAATTCCTTACCTCTTTTCTGAGACAGGCTGTATTGTGGTCTTTCTCTCCATATTTGATTACTTATATTCTCATTGGAAATTCAAGTATATCATTTACTCTTTTGTCCCTTCATCTCTTAGCTCACCCTTCTTTCCAGTGAATTTTGTCCTTCTCAGAATTTAGGTGCTGGATGCCAGGTCTATTAAATAGATGTCAGAAGCCTATGCTACGTCATTCGGATGTTACTGAGATGTTTCTTCTATGAACATTGATTTCTGTATCACTTACTGTAAAAGTCAATTTTCCCCTGTGAGGTTTAGGATAGCATTTTCCTGGTGACAAGAGAGAGGTCTCAACTCTGGCACTATATGAATTGTTCTAAAATTGATTTTGTGTATCTATCCCCAGACTGATTTGACTAAAACTAATAGATATTTTGAATGTAGGTTTTGGATATGCTGGCCTAGGAATTAGGAATCAAATATTTTAGTTCAAGCTTTGTTACTCACTTGATTTGTGACCTTGAAAATGCCATATCTCTTCCACTGGGCTGCAGTTTCTTTATCTATAAAATGAGGGACTTAGTCTTGGGTCTCTTCTAGTCCTGGAATAACTAGGGCTTTTTTGGAGAGCAATTAAAATTAGAGGATGCTGGTGGTATTTATACACTTTCACTGGAAAGAAAAAATTGAATGTAGCACCAATATTGCCAGAAAAAAAATTAGTTTAAAACCCCAGAACATTCACCCCAGGTGACTTCCTCCCCAACCTGCTTTCTGTAACCTCCAGTCTTCCCCTGAGTGTGGCCTCCTGCTGTCCCAAAGTCTCTGTTCTTGAATACCAGTGTCCAGGGGTCTTCTCCTCCCAACTGAATTTGTCTTTTGCCCAGAGGCATTCTGTACTGCAAGCAGGTTGTGGAGGAATACTTTAGTGAAGGACATAATAATTATGGACTATTGTAATAATTAAAGACATAGTAATGATGATGATGATGATTTTCATAGTGGTTAAAAATTTACAAAGTACTCTCCTCATATTGTACTTGTGAGTCTGATAGTGAAGACGTTATCACCACTATTTTACAAGTAAGAGAATGAAAGATCTGAGAGGTTCAGTGATTTGCCCTACGTAACATACCATGCAAGTGGTAGCTCCTTGAGGCCAGGTCTTCTCCAAATATAGTTTTTTCATCTCTCTGTCCCAAGTTCCTAGAAAGTATTATTCATTCACAAGCACTGACTTCAGTTGATTACATAAGGTTTTTAGAACTGTGAAAGCTCACAGATTGGTTCTATTGCATCTAATGAAATAAACTGAAACTTAGATCATCATGATTGGCACACCTCTGTATTTTCTTATGGGGAAGTAATTTGTAAGTGATAGATAGGGTTTATAATTGGATTTTAAAGTTCCTTAAGGATAGCCAAGTGGCGATTTTGGGATTAATAATAGGTCCCTCTATCAACTTCTCATATCTTTGGGTGTCAGTCAATAAGCATTTATTAGACACTAAGTGTTTGGCCCTTGCTAAATTCTAGGAATACAAATATAAGCCAAAAGAAAGACAGTCCCTCCCTTAAAGAGCTTAAATTATAATGGGGAAGACAATGCATAAAATGCAATTGAAAGCAGGAGTACTTAATGGAGAAATCCAGAGGAATACAGCCTAGTGGGAAATAGAGATACCTGGATGGGCTTGCTCCTTAAGTGGGGCTCCTGGGAAGAGCTCCCCTGGCCCTCAAAGGGAAGGGTCCCAGGAGCAGGTGGTAAATGAGGTAGGAATTCCAGGGCTGAAGTCATCTAGTGTGAAGAAGTTTCTTGATGATAAAGAAGTTCAAAGGAGTAAAGTTTAGAAAGAAAATGTTCTTAGAGTATAAAATAGGAGAGTTTATTATATTCTCAATATACTGAAGCAGGATTTTTGCCCAATCATTCTCTTATGTATTATTTATATCTTTGCCTCTTTACTGTCCCTATTTGCAGTTCCCTCCTTCAATTTTCCCTCCCCCAATATACTTCTGCTTCCACTGGTTACTAGAGGTATAAAATGTATCTACTTTGTTGGTTTGTATTTATGGATCCATGTCTTATAGCTGGAGATAAGATTTAGTCTTTTAATAAGAAAGTATATGAAAAAGAATTTTTAAAAAATTTAAGATTATATTTTCAAAGTCCAAATATTTATTTTTATAATAGAATGTGCCCATGTCAATGGATCACTTACAACCTTTTCCCAAAGGAGATATTACACAATTTTGTCTGGAATTTTAGACTTTTAGCCAGAAACTCTTTACTTCTTCCATAATAATACATGCCTCAATGTTTTCAAGATCAGTGTGTGTACTTCTACCAATTGAAATTGAAACTATGTCCAGTCTCTGGAAGTCCACAATCTGCTACCTATTTTAAACTAAAAATGGCTTGACCATATTCTAAGATGCTTCCTTCTCTGAGACATAAATTCTGTTTATTTCAGGTTAGCTATAATGTTTCCAAAATGTTATTTATTTGAATTGACTTGCAGGTAAGGACTTCAATTTCATCAGTATGGATACTCTAATTGAGCAGATTTTATCCCATCCACACCTCAGTAGGCAGTCTTCTTAAACTAGCCAAAAATAATTTATCACCTGAGTGCCAAATTTCAAGCCTTGACTTAGCTAGGCTGGTAGTTTAAAAAAAGAAAAGAGAGGGGAAAAGAAAAAGAAAAAAAAAAACAAATAACAACAAACAGTGAGTTCTTTGTCTATTGTTTATTGAGTCACCTGAATTTTCAGGTCCTCAATTTCATTATCACTAAAACAGGAACACAGGACTAGGTGATCACAAAGCTTTGGCCTTTCTAGCTTTTTTACATCTTGTGATTTTATGATCTTTTGTTGCTTGGAAGAATCTGCCCAAGTCTTCACTTTGCTGGCATAGCCATTGATATCTTATGGACACCACTATGCCATGAGGTGTGATTGGAGAAGGATAAAAGTGGAAGAAATACAAATATTTTGGGGAATAGGTAGAACTCTAAAAATGTACTTAAAAAGACTGTTTTAAGAAATAAATTTGGAGGATGATTGGAAATCTGTAGTCTTAATTTTATGGAATAATCACCTTGGAACAAGTTTAATGCGGAGATTGAGTTTTACCTAGAAATGCTTGGTTTTTTTCCTCCAAAAAGAGTTTATTTTAGTTTTTCATACATAAGGTTTGTAAGGATACCATACCACTTGAAACATTTTCACCAATCAGTTTCATATGATGGGTTGCCTTCAATAATTTACATTTTGAAAAAGTCAAATATTCTTTATGAAGCCAAAGTCATCTAACAGAACGTACAGTGTTTGTTCAGCTGGGTGTCTTATTTATTTGAAGTACTGAGAGAAATCTCTTCTGACTACATATAAAAAGGAAGAGTAAACAGTAAGAGTATCCAAGTAATCGGAGCTAGAAACTCCCTCCTTTCAGAGAAAAGTCATAAGAAATTGTATTTGCTGGATCCAAAAAAAATACAGTATATCAACAACTGAGAGCAGCAGAATGTTTTCTTAGTCTTCTCACTATTTTTAAAAATTTACTTCAAAAATCTGGGACCCTTTTATTTTAATATCTCATGACAGGTGGATGCAATAAAAATGTGTTCTTTCTTAGAATATATTCATCAGTTTCCTTTTGTATGTGTATTACATGCCCTACATCTTCTTGTTGACTTTCTTAAGCCACACTAAACAATGAAATCCTCAAATTAATATTCTCTGAAGATGCTCCTATAAGCAAGATATTAATAGTATTATTGAAAAATACTGTATATCATTTTGAAGTTGACTCATGAAATATACCCAGTCAAAATACTAATCTAGAGAGTTTGTGTTTTGTTGTGTTACTTAAAAATTCTGGATTAGGAATCTGGAAAATGAGTTCTAGTGTGTGTTCTGCTACTTACTGATAATGTTACTTGTCTCCTTTCTGTGTCTCAGTTTCCCTATTTTATGAGTGATTTGAATTTGGTTATATTTAAGGTCACTTTCAAATTTATCATTCTATGACTATGATTCAACTTCTTTCTCTTGTTCCCTTCCTAATTTTGATTGCACTAATAACAACATATTTGTTGGTATATTCCTTCTAAACACATAAGTGAAGAAAAGTTTCTTATTGTTAGAATGAGGCAAAATATTCTGAAAGGCACACAGCGGAGCAAAGACAGTGGGTAGGGGGAGGAGGAGAGGCATGTGTCTAGAGAGGCATGCATCTAGTAACAGCTGTTAAGTATATCTCCAAATACCTTGGCTATTTAAAGGGCATCAATATGTTCCTCAATGGTGATAATATGAAGTGTTGCCTCTGAAGGATTTATAGTAGAGATTGGTGCAGTCTTAGAATGTGTGAAGTTTAATGGAAGGGGTGAGAGAGCAACTACTTGCATGAATATGGGTCAGAGGGTGTGTGTGTGTGTGTGTGTGTGTGTGTGTGTGTGTGTGTGTGTGTGAAGAAAAGTGACTGTAGACTACGGTGAAATGGGGTTTTAACCAGTGTGAGACCCAGGAGTTTTAGAGCCCCCAAGTCCTGTGCTTTTTTTCACTAAACCCTGTTGCATATAAGTTATGTAGAGTCATGCTGTGATTGTTTATCCACTGAATAATTGTCATGTTTGTGATACTTTGGGCTCTAGCACAATCTCATTTTGTCTTTTTCCTCCTGACATACTTACTAATGGTGTGAGGCAGATTGTGAAAGATGATATTGAAACTGTATTAGTCACCTCAGACATGCACAGAAACAACCATGCCTATTCATTATTGAAATAGCCATGACTTTAGTTAAGAGAGCCTTAACAAACTGTATTAATATGACTCAAAATATTAAATGGAACTTCTGTGTCATCTGATGGCCAAACTATCAAGTTAATACATAATGTTGCTGACTGATCATACTTGCAGAGTTATTTGTATTATTTCATTGTAAAACTGAGATACTTAAATGGGATTGCATAATTTCTACAAGCTTGCTTAAACTGGGCATCTGACAATATTCAGAATAATCCAGCAGATTAAGTACCTACTTATTATTTAAAGTGCTAAGATAGACACTGGTACTACAAAGACAAAAACAAAATAAGCATCACACTCAAGGAGCAAACCTTCTATTGAGATCCTACAATGTGCATATAGATAAATGATATCTGTATTATTGATATCACTTTGAAGGAGGCCAAGAAGGGAACCACAACTGAACTAAACCAAATATACAACTGAAGAGATCTATGCTGGAGATGAAATACTGTTAAAGGCACTGAGGGATTGCTTCTCAATATATTTTAAAGAAGGGATATTACAGAGAATGTCAGTAACTGCCAACCCATATTCCTATTTTCTGATCAAGAGAAAAAATTTAATAAGAATAATCTACCCTCTTATTATGGGTACCCTTAATGGAGGTATGAGAAGGAATTAAGCAAAATTTCATTTTTTACAACAGATCACATCTTTCCAGTCACAAAACTAACTGAAAAGAATAGAAAAATACAAATTTATTTTGTAAATATTATTGTTTACTGTTTTTTTCAAAGCATTTTATTTTCTAACAATAACCTTAAAGGCACTTTTCCAACAATATTTCTCTGATTCACATTCTAGAGTTCATATAAAATTCCTTCAAATAGCTAACAGCCTATTTGTTTGTTCAGCAACCCCCTGATTACTATCAAACAAAGTACAAAACAAAGAATTATACTTTCTTCAAAATTATATGACACCACCATGGAGGATATGTAGCAGAAGTCCAAATGAAAGAGGGGTTCCTTATAGTGAAATTTTCCAGATATTCCTGTTTGCAGATGCCATTATATGAACTTCATTAAGAATGAGAACACTGTAGAGCCTCCTCCATGAAATCCATAGTCACTCAAACGAATATGACCTAATTATCTGCATAGGAAAAATCAAGTGGAGAAAGAATGCCTCATTGTCCATTTTCTGATTTACACTTAAATGGAAAACCTGTTGAGGAGGTAAGTACACATATCTTGTAGAGACACTACCAGTCTTGACATTAAAAGGAGGAAGAAAATAGTTTGGATTGCTTTTGGTAAATTATCCAGTCCTTTTAATGACTTCAAACATCTTCCTAAATCCAAGGTCTATATTTAAAAATATATTCTTCAGGTAATATATTAACTATGATTTATGGTCTACTACAGTCTCAAAATATTTAAAGATGTAGGTCACTCAAATAGCAACAGAGATGTACATGATGAACAAGAGTCAAATGCCAGACATTAACAAGAAATAATTTTACAGGAAAATCAGTGTAAAGTAGGTAATAGAGAGTTGTACCTGTAGAAAAAGTGGTCAAGTCATGTGTTAAATGCAAGAGACAAACACCATTTTTTTAAACAAATGCTTTATTAACTTCTGTTTTACATCATTCATTTCCGCCAGATTTTGAGTTACAATCATTTTACCCCCGTTATTCCCCTACCCAACCTCCCAGAATAGCAGTCCCACAAGATATCGCTTCCTCCAATCTGTTCTTTCCCATACCTTCTCCCATACCCCCTTCGACTTTTCCATTAGAGGAAGGTGAATCTTTGTGTCCCAATGCCTGCACATCTTATCTCCCAATTATAAGCAGAAGAGTATTAATAATAGTATTTATATATATTTGAAACATTTAATGTTAAGACCTCGAATTTCAGATCCATTTCCTTCCTCCCTTGTCACCCATTCCCTCTGGGGAGATAAGTAATTCAGTATATGTTGTACATGTCTAGCTATGCAAAACATTATCATAGTAGATATATTGTACAAGGCTGCTTATAATTCCCTCCCACTCATCCCACCCCCCACCTGGTCCATTCCCTACATGATCCTGTCCCTCTTCTATAGTGGGTACTTCCAACCTCCCCTCCCCCCAAGGATGCCCTCCCATCCATCATCCCTCCTCTCATCCCCCTTCCCCCTATTCTGCTGCAGGTTGAGATATCCCATTTAGTATGTATGTCATTCTCTCCCTGAACCAAATTCAATGAGAATGTGGTTTTGCCCTTTTTGCCTTCCTAATCTCCCCCTCCCTTGCAACCACTTCCCCTTGCTTCTTCTACATGAGATAGTTTACCCTACCCTGTCTCTCCCCATCTCCTCTTGCCACTTTCCTCTCTCACCTCATAATTTCATCCCTTGAGTATTCTCCCTTCCCAACAGATTCAACCTATGCTCTCTATCCATATATAACTGTAAGCATATACACACACATTCACATATGTATTCATATGACCACACACCCTTCTTCCATTATTTTCATAGTGAGAAAGATATCATCAGTCACAGTTATTGCTTTTCCATATAGGAATGTAAATAGTTCAACTTTGATAAGTTCCTTTTGATTTCTTTTCCCTGATTACCTTCTCAGGCATCTCTTGCTTCTTGTGTCTGGATGTCAAATTTTCTATTCAATTCTGGTTTTTTCCCCAAGAATGCTTGAAAGTCCTCTATTCCACTGAATGACCATATTTTCCCCTGAAACAAAATACTCAGTTTTACTGGGTAGGTGACCCTTGGGTTCATTCCCAGTTCTTTTGCCCTCTGGAATATCATATTCCATGCCCTTCGATCCCTCAGTGTAGAAGCTGCCAGGTCCTGGGCTATTCTGATTGTGTTTCCACAATATTGAAATTGTTTCTTCCTGGCTGCTTGTAGTATTTTCTCCTTGATCTGGGGATTCTGGAACCTGGCTATAATATTCCTGGGAGTTTTCTTTTTGGGATCTTTTTCAGGAGGTGATCGGTGGATTCTTTCAACCTCTATTTTGCCCTCTGGATCTAAAACATCAGGGCAATTTTCCTTGAGAATTTCTTGAAGGGTGATTTCTAGGTTCTTTCTTTGATCATGGCTTTCAGGTAGTCCAATAATTTTTAAATTGTCTCTCCTGGATCTATTTTCCAGGTCAGTGGTTTTTCCCATGAGATATTTCACATTGCCTTCTAATCTTTCATTTGTTTGGATCTGCTTAACAGCATCTTGATTTCTCATAAAGTCATTAGCTTCCATTTGCTCCAGTCTAACTCTGAAGGAATGAATCTCCTCAGTGAACTTTTGAGATTCTTTTTCCATCTGGCAAATTCGACTTTTTAAGGCATTCTTCTCCTCATTGCCCTTTTGGGCCTCCTTTGCCATTTGAGTTAGTCTATTTTTTAAGGTGTTGTTTTCCTCAGTCAGGCTGTGACCCTCATTTCATACTTTTCCTGCATCCTTCTCATTTCTCTTTCCAATTTTTCCTCCACTTCTCTTATTTGATTTTTAAAGTCCTTCTTAAGGTCCTCTATGGCCTGCAACCCGCTCATGTTTTCCCCTGGGGTTTTGGAGCAGGACTTCTGACCTCACAGTCCTTTTCCCGCTCTATGCCCCCAAAATAGGAGTCTAGGGTTGCATTTTTCTGTTTCCTTTGCTTTGCATGTTGCCATTAATTACTTGACTTTTGGGCTTGTTGCCACACTATGGCTTTAAGACCAGATAGAGGAATTTTCGTCCAACGTGTGGGGGGTTCTGTTTCTGGCAAGCTGTAAACCCACCCACGACTTCCACCCTAGATCACAATCCAGATCCAGGGAGGTTAAAGCAAGAGCGATTACCCCCCAAGACTGATCGCTGGATCTCCCTACAGTTCGCAGGCCAGGATCTGGAGCTGCCTCTGAAAACTACAAAATGGTGTGTCTCCTCAGTGGCTTCTAGCCCCCAGGGGAGGAAGCCGACGCATTCCCCAAATACTGGTCCCAAAGTCCATAGGACACTAACCTCTTACTTTGTCCTAGGCATGTCTATGTTGATAATTCTGGCGTCACCACAGCTTCTGGTGTTCTGGGGTCTCTCCAGCCGGCTGCTGGCCCTGCTGCCCTGGGGCTAAAACCTCGGCTCATGCGGACCTGGGCTCGGCTCCCTGGGCTCTGCGTGCTGCACTACCGACTCCCAGACCGCTGTGCTGGTCCTTCCTGCCGGGATGCTGGGCTGTCCTCAGCGGGAGGTTAGCTTCTCTTTGTCGTTCTGTGGGTGCTGGGGCTCCAGAAGTTGTTCAGAGTCCCCTTTTACATAGTTTGTGGGGAATCTGGGGGCAGAGTGGCTTGGATGAGCGGTTTCTACTCCACCATCTTGGCTCCGCCCCCACCAAATATTTTTCTATTACTATACATGCAGTTATGAGATTTTCTATATGGCTGTCTCTACTAGTTTCTTCCACAGGGTTAGCCCTTACTTCTTTGCCCCTCAAAATCTTCCTCTTTCCTCATTCAAGACAGGAAGGAAGAGAGGGGTTTGTTTCTGAAGAAGATCCAGAAAGGTTTTTTAAATTGTCCTCAAAATGTTATCAATCAATGTATTAATAGAGTCCTTAAGTTATAATTAACAGAGACAAAATGAGGACATTCCAAAGAGTATTTTAACTGGATTAGATACACAATCAAGGTTATACACAATCATTATAATTCTTATGATAATTAGGAAAGAAAGTTAAGGTTGATGTTTTACTTTCCATGCTTCATTTGGTAATCACTGATTACTTTACCTAATTTCTCCTTCATGTAAATAGAATATACTTCTGCATATAATTCATTGACTCTCATCATGATGCTACATATTGATTTCTATTCATATTACATTGTAAAAGTACTTCACAGGCCCATAGGATTTAGAACTGGACAGTACCTAAGTGATCTAGTCCAAACCTCTAGTTTTATCACTTGGCAAATTGATGTTCAGACTAGGGAAATGACCAGTCCATTGTCACAAATATAGTGAATAGTAGAACTATCCATATTGTCTCTTGTTGCATTAGTGACAATGACTATCTATACTTTCAGAATATATTTCATCCTTCTTAAGTAAACTGAGTAAAATCTTAGAATGGAACTTTATGCTAAATATTTCAATACTATCTATACCTTACCAGACATAGTTCTGAGCACTATGTTACTCTTTTCCTCAAAAATCTTCAATGACTCCCTATTGCTTATAGGATAAATACAAACTCCTTACTAACATTTGAGCCCTTTGACAATTTGGCTCCAATCCACCTTTCCAGCTTTATTTTATATTTATTCCCTTTCCCACTTCGATATTCTGGGCAAATTAAATAAATAGCTCTTGACTTAACTTGATATACTGTTTCTGTTTTTTTTTTATTTTTTATTTTAACCAAATGCTTTATTAACTTCTGGTTTACATCATTCATTTCCACCAGATTTTGAGTTACAATTTTCCCCCATTTTTTCCCTACCCACCACCCCAGAGTAGCAGTCCCACTAGATATCCTCTCATCCAATCTGTTCTCTCCCCTATCTTCTCCCATACCCCCTTCAACTTTGCCATTAGGGCAAGGTGAATCTCTGAGCCCGAATGCCTGGTCATCTTATGAAACATTTAATTTTAAAACTTCAATTTTCAGATCCATTCCCTTCCTCCCTTGTCACCCACTCCCTCTGAGAAGATAAGCAATTCAGTATGTGTTGTACATGTATAGCTATGCAAAACATTACCATAGTAGATATATTGTAAAAGACTGCTTATATTTCCCTCACACCCATCTCACCTCCCACCTGGTCCATTCCCTACTTTGATCCTGTCCCTCTTTGATAGTGGGTACTTCCAACCTCCCTTCCCCCCAGAATGCCCTCCCCTCCATCCTTCTCCCTCTCATCCCCCTTTCCCCTACTCTCCTGCAGGGTGAGATATCCCATTTAGTATATATATGATTCTCTCCTTGAGCCACTTCATTGAGAATATGGTTTTGCCTTTTTGCCTTCCTGTTCTTCCCCTTCCCTGCAGCTACTTCCCCTTGCCTCTTCTACATGAGATAGTTTACCCTACCCTGTCTCCCCCCATCTCCTCTTGCCACTTTCCTTTCTCACCTCTTGACTTCACCCCTTAAGAATCATCCCTTCCCATCAAATTCAACCTGTGCCCTCTATCCATGTATACCTGTAAACATATCCCCATATACCCTTCTTCACTTATTTTAATAATGAGAAAGGTTTCATCAGACACAGTTATTGTTTTCCCATGTAGGAATGTAAATAGCTCAACTTTGATAAGTTCCTTTTGATTTCTTTTCCTTGATTACCTTCTCAGGCATCTCTTGCTTCTTGCATCTGAATGTCAAATTTTCTATTCAACTATGTTTTTTTCCTCAAGAGTGCTTGAAAGTCCTCTATTACACTGAATGCCCATATTTTCCCCTGAAACAAGATACTCAGTTTTGCTGGGTAGGTGACCCTTGGCCTCAATCCCAGCTCTTTTGCCCTCTGGAATATCATATTCCATGCCCTTCGATCCCTCAATGTAGAAGGTGCCAGGTCCTGGGCTATTCTGATTGTGTTTCCACAATATTGAAATTGTTTCTTCCTGGCTGCTTGTAGTATTTTCTTCTTGATCTGGGAGTTCTGGAACCTGGCTATAATATTCCTAGGAGTTTTCTTTTGGGGATCTTTTTCAGGAGGTGATCTCTGGATTCTTTCAACCTCTATTTCCCCCACTGGGTCTAAAACATCAGGGCAATTTTCCTTGAGAATTTCTTTAAGGATGATTTCTAGGTTCTTTCTTTGATCATGGCTTTCAGGTAGTCCAATAATTTTAAATTATCTCTCCTGGATCTATTTTCCAGGTCAGTGGTTTTTCCCATGAGATATTTCACATTGCCTTCTATTCTTTTGTTTGTTTGGATCTGCTTAACAGCATCTTGATTTCTCATAAAGTCATTAGCTTCCATTTGCTCCAGTCTAACTCTGAAGGAATGAATCTCCTCAGTGAACTTTTGAGATTCTTTTTCCATCTGGCAAATTTGACTTTTTAAGGCATTCTTCTCCTCATTGCCCTTTTGGGCCTCCTTTGCCATTTGAGTTAGTCTATTTTTTAAGGTGTTATTTTCCTCAGCCAGGCTGTTGACTGTCATTTCATACTTTTCTTGAATCTTTCTCATTTCTCTTCCCAGTTTTCCCCCCACTTCTCTTATCTGCTTCTTAAGGTCCTCTATGGCCTGTAGCCAGCTTGTATTTTCATTTGGGGCTTTTGGTGCAAGAGTTCTGACCTCACAGTTCTCCTCCATGCTTTGAGCCTCTTTGCCCCTAAAATAGGAGTCCAATGTTGAATTTTTCTGTTTATTTTGTTCCTTTTGCCTAGATATGTTGCCACTTAATTACTTGATTTTTGGGCTTGCTGCCACAGTAAGACTCTGCCACCAGAAAGGAGAGCTTCCGCCCAAACGTGGGGTCTTTACAACTTCTGCAGGTTGGGTGGCCTCTGCAAAGCCTTTACCTGCTCTGGCAAATTGGAAACCCACCCCAAACCTCCCCCCCAGACCACAATCCAGATCCAGGCAGTTTAAAGCAAGAGAGATTAACCCCCAGACTGATTGCTGAGTCTCCCTACAATTCGCAGACCAGGAGCTAGAGCCGCCACTGACACTGCAAAATGGCTTCTGTGCCGAGTTTCTTCAGAGGCTTTTTGCCCCCAGGGGAGGAAGCCAATGAGTTCCCCAAATACTGGTCCCAAGGTCCATAGGGCACTAACCTCTCACTTTGTCCTAGGCATATCTGTGCTGATAATTCTGGAATCACCACAGCTGCTGGTGTTCTGGGGTCCCTCCAGCTGGCTGCTGGCCCAGCCACCCTGGGGCTAAAACCTCAGCTCCCAGAGCACTGTACTGCCTGCTCTCAGAGTGCTGTGCTGGCTGCTCCCTGCAGGGCTGCTGGGCTGTCCTTAGCAGGAGGTTAGCTTCTCTGTGTCGTTCTGTGGGTGCTGGGGCTCCAGAAGTTGTTCAGAGTCCCCTTTTACATTATTTGGAAGTTGTGTGGGGCAGAGCACCTTGGAAATGCTGTTTCTACTCCACCATCTTGGCTCTGCCCCCCCAATATACTGTTTCTGGTATACATTATTTTGCTCAGTCCTAGAATTTACCCATTCTTCAACTCTTCCTCTCTGAATTCCTATTTCCTTCAAAGCTTATTTCATATGCCATTCTTTCTGCCTGCTTTCTGTGAACCTTTCAGTTTCTCTTCAAATATGTCTAGAGCATTTTGTCTGATCTCTTCTATTATCCAGGGACTTAGAACATTATTATCAGAATTTTTATTTCTTTGAAGGAATTTCTTATGAATTTAGAATATGAATAAAAGTTACCTTTTTATAAAATATATTTTATGCTATTTTGCCACAGTATATCAAATACTTTTAAAATAGTTAAGAAAACAGAAATGGTGTAATCTGTTAGTTTTATGACCATCAAGATATCTGTTATGGTGTATAGTTTTGAAATCCTGTTTTCAGTCTATCATGAAATATGTCATTGAAGAGTGTGTAGATTTTCCTCATATAGTTTTTCTATTGATGAGAAAATAGAAATCTGGGTTGGTAGTTACTGATATGTTCTCTGTAATCTCCCCTCTTTCTGATCAGTGCCCTCAAAATTGTTTCTCCTCCAGCATAGATCTTCTGCATATTTATTTAGTTCTGGACCATTTGCTATTCTCATCTTTGTTTTCTTTATGGCCATATAAAACATTGTTCTCTTGTAGCACTTCACAGACTGTGATAGTAAAGTCTAAATGTAGTATACCATTGTCACTGATGGAAAAAAAAGAAATTGTTATTAAAAAAACCTTTGTAGATACTTTCTATTTATCTTTGCTATCCTGACAGTTTCATCTTTAAATTAAATGCCTTCAGGATGATTTTTCCCTAATTGAATTTCATGTTAATTCGTTTTGTGGACTTTTTCTTTTTTAAAAAATGTAATTCATGATAATCATTAATTATTTGTTTGAGGTCTTTTTTTACATCACTAATTTCTGAAGAAAATCTGAATAACAAAAAAACCCTTTCTCATAACACAGGCAAATAGTTAAGCAAAAAATATTCAGCAACATTGACTCCAGCTACAAATGTGTACAATATCCTGTTCTAGAAGTGCCATACTCCTCTGTCATGAGTTTATATTTCATTATCTATTAGTCCACAACTTTCATTTAAAAAAAAATGAACTTGAATTTATTAGAAACAAAACAGGGGAAATTGTGTTTGAAATTGTGAATTTTTGTTACCTAGTTTTAAAAATATATATGAAATAATTTGAAGGCACTAGGCCTACTGGATCTGGAGGTGAGAAGACAGTGGGGACCATGACAGCATGATGGAGGCAGTCTTTCTTTCTGTGAAAGTCTATTGTGTGAAGGCATTATATGATTTTTATTTTTTGTTTTGTTGTGTTTGACTTCATTGGGTAGAATCAGGAACAGTGGGTGTAAGCTGCAAAGAGAAAATTTAGGTTTACTTCAGGAAAATCTTCCTTCTGAAGCATTGTAATTGTCTAAAAATTGAATAAATGGATTGCCACAATGAAACACCTTTGAAGGACTTAAAGCAGAGGCTGAATGCTGAGCTTGTCAAGTGTGTGACAGTTGGGAATAATAATAATAATAATAATAATAATAATAATAATAATAACCCATTCATTTGGCTCTGGCTATCTCTTTTGATCTTCACAACAATCCTGGGAGGTAGATTCTGATATTACCCCCATTTTACAAATGAAGAAACTGAGGCAAGAAGAGGTTAAGTTACTTGCCCAGGGTCAGCCAGCTAGTAAATGTCTGAGGGCACATTTGAACTCAGATCTTCTTGACTCCAGCCTAGCTTGCTATACATTCTGCCACATAGTTGGCATAAGATCATAGCTCTAGAGCTAGAAAGACCTTAGAAGCCCTCTACTCCAATTTCTTTTTTTTTTTTTTAAAGCAATTGGAGGTAAGTAACTTGCTCAAGGTTACAGGGCTAGTCATTATTTATGCGTGGGTGCTCATTTTCTGAGGCCGGATCTGATCTCGGGTCATCCCAGCTCCGAGGCCGGTGCTCTTACGCCACCTAGCCGCCCCTTTAGGGCAATTGGGGTTAAGTAACTTGCCCAAGGTTACACGGCTAGGTTTTTGTTTGTGTGGATTAAGTGTTGGAGGCCAGCTCTGAACTCAGGTCCTTCTGACTCCAGGGCTGGCGCTCTATTCACTGAGCCACCTAGCGGCCCCTACTCCAATTTCTTAAATTTACAAATAAGGAACCTGAGGCTCACAGAGGTGATCTGAATTGGCCATTATCCCCTAGCTGGTGTCAGAAATACAATCTGAAACACCCAAGTCTTCCTAACTCTAAGCACTCTCACTTCACTAATGCTGCCTCCCTTTTGTGTGGGGCTGAAGCTATTTCAGGGGACTTGTTTCTGACTCTCAGATGACATGATTGTCTGAAATTTAGCTATGCAGTAAGAAAAATCACCATGTTTATGCCTTTTGTTTCTTTTTGTTTTCCTCTGAAGATTTTTTACATTGTTTAATTGATCATCTTTTTTTAAAAATTGCAATTGTTAAACCCTCCCCAGCCCCTAAATAGAATTATATGCAGCTGTTCTTAACCTTCAGTGAATGAACTTTTATTTTTAATATTATGATAACTATTTCCACAGCATTCATTTCCTTGGTAATCCTATGTATTTTATGCATTTAAAAAATATTATTCTGAGAAAGGAGCCATAGGCTTCTCCAACTGCCAAATGGGTCCAGGATGAAAAAATAAAATAAAAGCTTCTACAGTATGGTGAAACAAAACTATTCAAACAGTCATCAGAAAATGTATTTGTTGTTCTGTTAAGACTAGAAAAGAAAAATGCTTTGTCATAGTATATGTGTGTGTGTGTGTGTGTGTGTGTGTGTGTGTGTGTGTGTGTGTGTGTGTGTGTTTTAAATCCATGGGTCAGTCCTTTAAGTATTGTAATCTTTTAAAGTTATCTTTTGTAGAATTTTTTTTAGTAATTGTATATAACTTTGGTTCTGTTTTTCTCCCCTCCTTCCCAGTTGCTAGTTCTTTTTTTTTTTTTTTTAAAGCAATTGGGGTTAAGTAACTTGCTCAAGGTTACACGGCTAGTCATTATTTATGCGTGGGTGCTCATTTTCTGAGGCCGGATCTGATCTCGGGTCATCCCAACTCCGAGGCCGCTCTTACTCACTGCACCACCTAGTCGCCCCTTTAGGGCAATTGGGGTTAAGTAACTTGCCCAAGGTTACACGGCTAGGTTTTTGTTTGTGTGGATTAAGTGGCTGAGGCCGGCTCTGAACTCAGGTCCTTCTGATTCCAGGGCCGGTGCTCTATTCACTGAGCCACCTAGCCGCCCCGCAGTTGCTAGTTCTTCATCCTTTCAGATTATTCTAGTCTATTCTATAAATACCCTACATATATCTAAATATTTGCATATTGTCTATCATTACAAAATATTCCTTTGAAGCAGGCATTTTTTTCTTTTGTTTTTCTTTGTATCCCCAGTTATTATCACAGTTTTTTTTGGCACATATGAAGTATTTATTGACAGAGTGACTGATTATTTCCAACTGCATCAGTTTACACAAGTCTTCTATAGTTTCTCTGAATCTTTCATTTCCATAACTTCTTATGATGTAAAAATATCCCTTCATAATGACTTAACACCATTTATTTAGCCATTCCCCAATGCAAGACAACCCTCTTTTTTTTCTAATTCTGTTAACAGAAGCATAGGTAAGGGGCTACTATTAACATTTTTGTAAGTATAGTTCCGTTTCGTTTTTTGTCTTGGACTTCTTTGGTCTGTGTACATAATAATGAAGTCAACAAGTATTTAATAAACAGCACATAGTAGGGTGCACTATGCACTGTGTTAAGCACTGGGGATACAAAGAAAGACAAAAATAGTCCCTAGATCTCTAGGACCTCACAATCTAATAGCATGCAAATACAATATATATATATATATACATATATATATATGTATATATATATATATATATGATAAATTGATGCTAATCTCAGAAGAAAGGCATTTTAGAATTTAAGGGAACCTGAATAGGCTTTTGGAAAATGGTGAGAATTTAACAGTAAGGCTTTGAAGAAGCAAGAAAGTAGACCTGAGAATACAGAAAATTCCAGTAAGGGGAACTGGTCAGTAAAAATGTAATGAATTTAGAAATTCAGAGTCTTTTGAGTGAAACATCAAGGGGTTCAGAGTCTCTGGATTATAGAGTATGAGGTGGGCATTTATATGTAAGAACAACTGGAAAGGCAGGAAGAGTCCAGGTTATGAAGGGTTTTAAAAGCCCCACCCCCAAATTATATTGATTGAGGTAGAATAGGGAGTCACTAGAGTTTATTGAATGTGGGTGACATAATCAAACCAATCATTTAAGCAGATCACTTTGATAGCTTAATGAATAATGGTTTAGAGTGGGGAAGAAGTGAATTCACATCTGACCTTGAATAAGTACTAGTTGTGTGACTCACAGTAAGTCACAAACTTTCTTACTCTTAGTTTTCTCATTGTGAGGATCAACTGTAATGACATACATCAAGAAATTTTCATGCCTTAAAGTACTACTAGAAATGCTACTTATAATAAGCCATTGCTATCTTCTTACTGTACTGAAGCAACTGTTTCAATTTGTTCTTTTGTCTTTTCCTAGGGTTTTTCTAAGTAAATTATCGTGTCATCAACAAAGAGGAAGAGGTCTCTCTTTTCTTTATTATCTTTATATTTTAAATTTCATTTTCTTGTAGTTACTTTTGATTGCATTTCTACATTTTATATTTAATATCACAAAAGGCATCATCCTTGCTTTACTAATGTATTTAGTGTTTCTGCTTTGAATATAATGTTGGCTTTTGGTTTTAGATACTTTTTAATCATATTATTTAAAATTTCTCTTCCATATAGAAGCATTATAGGTTTTTTCAAAGCATAAATGAGGGCTGTACTTTGTCGACGTGCTTTTGTTCATCTCTTGGTATAATCATGTAATTTGGGATTTTCAATATGATTTATTATATTAATTATTTTACTATTGTTTAACTATATATCCCTCGTATAAATCCAATTTGATCACTTTGAAAAAATGACAGGATGAGGTGGGGGAAATTGCTATAAGGGCTTTTTTGGGGGGAACGATTAGATATAAATTTTTTAGTGGAAGTTTATTAACTGTATCAGGTTCTACTTCCCTTTTATATTTTCTTTGTTGGTTTAGGCATGAAAGCAATAGCTATCTCACAAAAGTAGTTTGGTGATCTTTCTTTCTAGACTTTTTCCATCTGGTACACTTATTAATCAGTCAAAAGTTTTATATAGCTCAGGTCTCTTGTTACACAAGGCATTTATTTCTCTTTCTACTATACCACACTGATATTCTATTTTTATGCCTTCATATGGCCCAAAATGTTCAAATAACTAATGGCTCCCAAAGTCGCTAACACAATTAGCCAGTTTTCCAGACTATCTGACACTTTGTATGAACTAAAATTTTAAAAGATCACATAATCGAGAGGTTTATTTACAATTCTTATTCCATCTTAAGGCCTATTTGATTTTGCAAGTCAGATTGTAGTATAGTATTTAGAATTTCTCAGCAATTATGGAGAATGTGAAGGCCCCAAATTGCAATTGCTAAGTGCAAGTTTTCTGTAAAATCTCCTTCTGAAATGTTTATGAACATTTTAAACTAACTTTTAGCTTTGCCCCTCTTTCTGAAAGCCTAATCAAAATACAAAATTAACTTTTGTTTCTTCCTAGTATTAGCTCCTATTGAAATCACCACAAATTTTATCCTAAATATGCTTCTTCTAAAGATACCCCTTCCAGAGTTTTCTGTTGCCCAGCAAAAATATTGCATGTGCATTCAACCAACATGTAAGTATCATAATCATTCCATGGTCACTGTTCTGTAAATTCTCAGAATTAGCATTATATAGACATAGAATTTCTAATGTCATTATTGACTTTAAACCACTACAATGCCAACATAGTAAAGCAGTGGTGTCAGAAAAATGCCTCGCATGCCACTGCCATAAAAGAAAATGCTGTCTTTAGTAGAAAAACTATATAACATAAATGGCTCACTCTCTGATACCTATTTCTTTTCATTATCATGTTTTTCCTCACTTTTTTTTAACTTCCATGGTTTTAGATCACTGCTACCTGTCACCTATAGACAGATCTCACTTGGCCTTGGATTTGGTTACATTGTCAACTTCCATTTGGTTTGCCTAGAGTTGACTCATCATGGCCTCTTATTTACCCTCTATAGTGAGAACTACAACAGTTCTCAGTTTCCCTAGGAGGGTTCCATAATGTGCTATAAAGACCAGATCCAATGACATGCCAGCAATTTCCAAGATCTCTTGTATGATTGAGAGGTCCATTCTCTCCTAAGGTCTAGAATTTGGAGTTTTTAGTAGAGAGGAGAACAGAAATATTCCAAAGAAGCAGGTATCTGAAGAATACTGAGAATCAATGGTCTAAGATTAGCAAAGGCATTGTTACCCATAAATAACAAAGTTCTTTTTTTTCTAAAGCAATTAGGATTAAGTAACTTGCCCAAGATCACACGGCCAGTTATTTTTGTGTGGGTGTTAAGTATCTGAGTTCAGAACCAATCAGGATCCTCCCAGACTCTGGCTGGTGCTCTTACTGCTCCACCTAGCGGCCCCTGATAATTGTACCTACCTCCTAGGGCTTTTGTGAAGATGATGGTGACAACATTTGCAAAGTGCTTTGCAAAATCTAAAGTAGTATTTAAGTAATTGCAATCATCATCATTATCATTATCACGATTATTTTTACGGTTAGAAATCATTGGCAACTTGACCAAGTCAAGTCAAAAACATCTTTTAAACTTTACTATGTATCATTCACTTTACTAAGTGCTGGAAATACAAATGCCAGCAGAAGGAGGGACAGTTGCTGCCCTTGAGGAACTTAAATTCTCCTGGAGGGGGGAGGGGCACATTGGGAACTATAAAGTATAGGATAGGAGGGGGCAAGGAAGGTTCCTAGCAAGCAGTCATTGTAAAGAAAGTCTGGGAGAGTCTTGGAAAGGAAGGAAGACATGGTGGGCCATGGCCTGCTTCTTAACATGGAGGTGCTAGGAGAAACTAAAAAATCAGAGATGGTACAGCTCCAGGGATGGATGGTAGTTCCAGTGTGTTAAGTGGTTCCTTGGATGTCAGAGAGAAATTCCTGAGGGAATCAGGAGTGCAGCCTGAAGAAGAATGAAAAAATATAACATTTAAGTGAGTTTTGGCTATGAAATTTAACTATTCATATACTTTGTTTTTATATCACCTTAGTTTTGAAAAGAGGCAACATGGCATAGTCAGCACCTGGCCTAAAGAGAGAAAATCCTAGGTTCAAGCTCTCTCTCTGTCATATACTGTCTGTGTGACTCTGAGAAAATCCCTTAATCTCTTAGTGTTGTAGGCAGCTCTCCAGGGTAACTGAGAAGCTGCTGTCCTTAATTTATCAAGAGAGTTTCCTTACTTAGGGTTCTTTCTGTGTACGAGTACATGTCATAGCCACTACTCCTCATTTCTGAGTATGTCTCCCTTGCTTGGTGAGTCAGTCCTTATGGCAGAGGGAAAAAAAAAAGAAAAGAAAATGGGAGAAGATAAGCAGTTCAGCAAAACCCACAAACATACCAAGGGAGGCTCATAGTATTGTGAGGTTTCATATCCATAGTTTCCCCACCACTGTGAAGAAGAGGGGTTATATTTTCTCATTATATGTGTGGTTCAAAATTTAGTCATTATAATTACTGAGATTTCCAGTTAATATTTGTCATTGTTGTTGTTTATTCCTATTTATATTTTTATGGTCATTGTATATATTTTGTTTTCCTGGTTCTACTCCATTTTGCATCAGTTGTGTTCATAGCAGTCTTCCCATGCTTTTCTGAACCTTTCATAGTCATTCTTTCTTAAGGTGCAGAAGTAGGCAGTGTATCAGTGATTGATCACAAAGCTACTTTGATCTGGAGAGCATCGTGTGGCACTGAAATGACTATAGGATCCCTGCTTTGCAGAAATGTTTTCTTGATGGACCCACTTGGGGGTGGAGGGGAAGGAAAGAACAGAGGCAAGAGAATTAATATTTAAAAGAGGGTGTTAGAAATACATAATTGCTTTTTGTTATGGAAATCTAAAGTAATTTTATCATTGAAAAGTTCTAGATATACACTTTGGCTCTCTCTTCTCTCTGAATTAATCAAAGAGTGCTGCTTTAACTTGCTCAGTTGGAAATCACTCACTTGCAAGACTCCAGGCACTGAGTAATGCACTCATGGAGTGCCGAGAGTTCACCACAGAGACCCCCGAGTATGGAGATGACACAGTGTATTCATAAAGTCATTCGGCACATTTCTTAGGAAGGTAACCCCTCAGCAGGTCATTTTTCTCTAGTGTCCATAAAATCAAACTTGCGCAGCAGCTCTATCTGTGGGTGAGAGGAGATTTTGCTGATGATTTTCAAAGTGGTTTTTAAAAAATATTTTAATATGCATTTAACTGTGTTGTTAAAAACTCAGCATTCTCAATGTGAACTAAACTTTTTTCCACCTGTTTCCCATTACCAGATCACTCAGAACCCTTTGACTCAGAGCTACAAGGAACCTTAGTGATCAGTCCTTGTTTTATAGAAGCCCAAAGAGGTTTTGCCCAAGGTCACACATAAAGGCAGCAATGTAGAGCCATATTGCGTAGAGTGCTAGACCTTGAGTCACAAACACCTGAGTTTAAACTGAGCCCCCAGCATCTTCTAGCAGTCTGATCCTGGACAAATAACTTAAACTCTCTTTTCCTCAGTTTCCTCATCTGTAAAATGGGATCAATAATGTCACCTACCTCTTAGGGCTGTTATAGGGATAAAAATAAGATTTTTTAAGGGTTAAATGAGATATTTTATAAAATGTTTTGCAAACCTTAAACCACTAAGTGAATATTTTTGTAATTGTTATTGTTAATATTAATCATTCCCACAACTAGTAAGCTACAGTGCTAAGATTTAAACCCAAATCTTCAAATCAAGGTTTCTTTCTCCATTTATGCTGTTTTTGAACTTGAATTTTGACATTTACATTTGGACTCATTCATTCTGACAATAACATTTCATTCACTTCACACATTTCAAGTGTTTGGGTTCAGAGATGAGAGAAAATAGAAAGGGGAAGTGAAAACATGCCAAAGATATCAAAAGCCAGTTTAGAAATAGAAATAGACCTCATTATGGTATTACTTCATAGCTATGATTCTGGGAAATTCAGTTTAACAAACAGGTAATAGAATAATAATAGTAATAATAACAAAAACAGCAGCAACAGCAACAACAAATTCTCACAACCTCCATTACGATTTTTCTTTTATGCCTCCTGCCATGTATCTGACTACATTCTTGGAGACTTTTGGAAGAAGAAGACAAACTCAGGCAGGTCATAATAAACCAGGAATATTTTGAATTTGGACCTGGGAATTGTCTATGTAGCCCTTCTTTGAAAACTAGCCTAGATTAGTTCAGCCAAGGGTTGACTGCTAGGGAAGGAAGATTTTACCTCTAGTCACTTATTAAATCACCTACTAACCTTCACTAGGGTTGCCACTCATATGGTGGGGGGATGGAGGGGAGTATTACCTGCACAGTTTATAAAATCATATGTTCTTGACATAAGTTCAGATTGTTGTGCTCAGCACAAATATAAATACTATTATGAATAAATCTCCGTACCTGCACTTATAGAGCTTATAATATAGTTAGATGTTAATACATAGTCAATTAATTATATAGATGCACCCTGACTAAAATCATTAATTGGTTCCATAAAAACATAGTTGAGATTAACTAGTGCTGCAAGGGCATTCAGTGACCTAAGAATATGTTAGAGATGGGAAAGTGAGCAAGTGACAATCAGGGAACAAACCCCACTATGGCTCAATTACTTTGGCTGCCAACCTATTGATATTTGGGGTGACTAATGCAACAGTATCTGACAGGGTTTCCTAGTTATAGTGGGATTTGATTATAACATTATAGATATTACAAGACAGCATTGATGGGAGCATGTAAACGGGCCATAGGAGGAGAGAAATGTGAAGCATTTAAGTTCCAATTTCTTTTAAAATCCATTGGAAAAAAATTTAGAGTCACAAGATTTAGATCTGGAAAAGACATTGTAGATCACAGAGCTCAACTGGCTTATTTTGCAGAAAAAAAGAAACTGAGGCCATAAAAGGTGAATTGACTTGCCTAAAATCACCTAGTAATGATAACACTAGAAATCAAAACCCAGTCTTTTGACTTTAAAGCATAATCAATGCTCATGACATTATCTATGATGAGATGTCTCTTCTAAAACAATTTGTTTCACAACACTGTATGGATAATAATATAACACTAACAGTTGCATATCCATGCTGACTTTTAATACAAATTGGGGCTTAATAGTTCCATATATTGCCCAGTATTTCACACCTAATAAGTCTCTGAGAGTTGGCTTGAATTCAGGCCATCCTGACTCTAGGACTTGCATTCTGCCCATAGTGTACAGCCTAGCTGTCTACCTTCTAAGTGTGACGTAGCTGCTTGACAAGACTTTGTTTCAGCTGTCACTTTATCTGGGTCTCTCCAGTCATCTGAGCCAGCTGGTCAAGAAGCTGGCATTGAACTCTTGCTCCCAGGTTTCTGGTTTTTCCACTATTCTCACCTTTAAAAACTTAAGAATTCAAATCTCTGTTTCGTAGTCCTTAACCTAAAAGTACACAGAAGGAGACAAAGAGGGCCATACATTCTACCAGACCACATTGTATTGTCCCTATTGGGGAAATGATGGTCTGAGGACTTTCTCACCATCGTGGGTTTGTTCTTCACTTTCTCCAAAGAAGGTTAGTGTGGGAAGAGGCAGAGACAAGACATAGACCCCAGATCCTTATTGCCTTTCAAATATACCTCATTTCCAACTACACAGCTTGAAAATAGTTTGTCTCCTTGTAATGTGATTAACATACTGTAGCCAGCTACATAACATCTTCACATTATCCACATTGGGGGGCAAGGAACTTCCAATAGATTTCATCCTGTATTTATGGTATCAGGCTCCCCAGACCCTTTTATGTGGGCAATTGTATTAGCCCTTCCATTGCATCAATCACAGCTAACCTCCTAGAAAGAAAGGTCTCAATTTCTGCACTTGTCACTAAGTACTCAGCTTCTTGTGGCCTTGTTTCTAGTCTCAACACTTAACTGAAACTGCGCTCACCAAGGTTACCAGTTATCTCTTAACGGATAAACACAGTGGTCTTTTCTCAGTCCTCTTTTGTGCGTTTTATGACACTGCCAGCATCCCTTTCCTCCTGTCTATTCCATTATGTCTTGCCTTTCAAAACATTTTCTCTTTTCTTTTGGTTCTCCTCCTTTGTGTCTTACTATACATTTCAGTTTTTTTTTGATGGCTTAACATCTATATCCAAGCCCTTTCTGTGAGTATACCCCAGGGCTCTGTCCTGGGTCTTCTCTTTCTGTACTCTTTCTTGGTTCAGTTATACCATAATCCCTGTGCAGATGACTTTCACATCTATTTAACAAGCTCAGTCTTTTTCTAAAAATCCACTTCTTCATCACAAGCTGCCTGTGGAAAATCGCAACTTGCATATCCAATTGATATCTCAAAATTCAGTGTGTCTGAAGGTAACTTAGTATCCTCCACCAATAATCCATCCCTCCTCCACAGTTCCCTACTTATAGTTGCCTAGAATGTTACCATTATTCTAGTTACCTGCCTTTTAACCTGAAATAACCTTTGAATTTTCTTTTTTTTAATCACCACCCCTATCCACCCAATTTCTAGTCTTGTAAGTCCCACCAAAAGCTTCTCACAACTCTCAACCAATTAATATAGCCAATTAAAGAACATTTTAATCACCTATAATTTGTGGGAAAGATGCCAACCTGCACTGGTAGATGGAATTCCCTCATTTGGGAGTTCCTGATATGAATGAAATCCTAGATTCCATTCTTTTCTTCATCCTCACGTGCTAAGAAGTACTTGCTAGGCATGGGGGATACAGAGATAAAAATGAAATAGACCTTCTCAAGGAACTTTCATTCTGTCTGGGAATAAAATATGCATGTGTGTGCACATACATATACAAATACATACATACACACACACATATATATATATATATTTGTGTGTGGGGGTGTGTATATATATATATATACACACCCCCACACACAAATATACAAAATAATTATAAGTAGAAAGTCATTTTGGAGAAAGGGCACTCAGAGTTAGGGAGAAATCAGGAAAAGCTTAATGTAGAATTTCTCTTTGCACTCCATCTTAAAGGAGGAGAGTAGCTCTGAGGTAGAGGGTAGAAGTAAGGAAGTCATGCTTTCCAGGTATATGAAATAGCAGGAACTTCAGGAGATTGACTGGCGTGTGTGTGGAACAGAAAAGGTCAGTTTGGTTAAATGGCAGATTATAGGAGGGAGAGTAATGTCCAGTGAGATTGGAAAAGAGTGGGTCCAGATAATGTAACATTTTATATATGTAGTAAATATAAGGTAATTTGTTGGGGAGGGAGGCAGTCCTTGATTCAGAGGTAATGGGCTCAGGAAAGGTCTCATATGAGAGGTGGTGCTTGAGCTGTCTTCTCTTCTGTACCCACATTACCTCTAGCCTAGTTCAGGCACTCATCATTTCCCATCTAGACTTTTGCAGTAGTTTCCTGATTTTGCTGCCAGCTTTTGTTACCTCCCCTCTCCAATGCAACCAGGCAATGGTTTAATGAATATTCCAAAGATTCAGTATGCCCCTCTTCTATTCAATATTCTTCAGTGCCTCCTTATTTCTTCTAGGGTAAAAAGACTTTAGTAGTAAAACTCTATGTTCTCTGGCTCTCATTCTTCCAGACTTATTTCATAATACTCCCCTCCCTATGTTGTCCATTCCAGCCAAACCAGCCTGCCAGCTAATACTTGATCTTCCACCTTCTATTCTGGCTCTATGTCTAGTCTCATGACTTATTTTGTCCCTTTAACCTTTTGGAATGATTACATTCCTGTAAGGGTGAACACAGGTGATATTTCTCAGTAAAATCATTCCTGATACGCTGAGGTATTAGGAACAACTCTTCCCCTCACCCTTGAGTTTCCTGTGCTTTTTCCCTCCTGAAATTATCTTGCATCTACTTGTCTATATACATGTCATATCTCTCAGTAAAATATAACCTTCTTGGGGCGGCTAGGTGGCGCAGTGAGTAGAGCATCAGCCCTAGAGTCAGAAGGACCTGAGTTCGGATCCGGCCTCAGACACTTAATGCACACACAAACAAAAACCTAGCTGTGTGACCTTGGGCAAGTTACTTAACCCCAATTGCCCTCCAAAAAGCAAACAAACAAACAAACAAACAAAAAAACCAAAAGAATATAAACTTCTTGAAGGTAGGGACTATTTTCTTTATATTCTCAGAGTCTAGCCCAGGTCCTTTCATATCATTGGTGCTTAATAAATGTTTGTTGGTATAAGTACATTGAAATAATAATAAAAGGGACAACAACAAAATTGGGACAACAATATGGACATGTCAAAAACTCTGGACATGATGGGTCTGAAAATGCATCTAAAATAAATAATTAAATTACAATACAATCTTTATGTTAGCTTTGTTGATCTACAAATCTTAAGGTTTCTGATAGTTATTAATGGAGTCATCATTCTTAGAAATCTGATGATCCTAAGATAAACTAGTTTTCATATATATGTGTGTGTGTGTGTGTGTGTGTGTGTGTGTGTATGTATGTTTGTATGTATATAAATGTCCTAACTATATATGCTCCTAGCCTACTTCACCCTGTTTTCCTTTAAGAATCATCTAGGCTCGGGGCGGCTAAGTGGCTCAGTGAGTAAGAGTGCTGGCCTCGGAGTTGGGATGACCCGAGATCGAATCCGGCCTCAGAAAATGAGCACACACACACAAATAATGACTGGCTGTGTAACTTTGAGCAAGTTACTTAACCCCAATTGCTTATTAAAAAAAAAAAAAGAATCATCTAGGCTCTGAGGCATGGTCCTAGGTAATTTTTATGACTAATACCGGTACTTTTCATGGAAGAGAGAGAATTCCATATGACCTTTTAGCATAACAGATTAAACTGGCAATGTATGTCTAAAACCAAAGATTATATAGCTTTGGAATTATAAGCTATATTAGATATCATCTGGTTTAACCCTTTCATTGTGCAGATGGGAAAGCAGCAGCTCAGAGAGAGGAAGGGACTTCTTAGCAGTCATACTGCATTTTTCACAGTGCCAATGTTAGAATTCAGATCTCATGGCTTTTCATTCAATTGCTTTTTTTTTTCAGACTCAAATAAGATAGTATTTTTAAAAGTCACTTCGCAAAGAGCCTGGTGCTATAGAAATCCTTATGACCTTCCCCTCTAAAAGATTATTTCTTAGAGCTACAAAAGATAAGATTTCTTTGGAAGAACCAAAGATTACTATTATCAAGCAAAATGATAGAGAAAGCATGGAAAGAAAGGGATTCTAGAAGTACACAACCTCCAACTCTACTGCAAATTATTAAACATTACAATAATTTTGTCCTTCTTTAAATATATAAAAGTTAATTAGTAGAATAAATAAATCATAGAACATACAAAACTATATTGTATAGCTACACATATCCAAAGAAGTGAGGAATTCATATAGAATAAGACAGACAGCTTTGGATGTAGGCAATGTAGGAACTTGTTTTGCTTGACTCTACATAATTGTTTCAAGGATTTTGTTTTTTTTTCTTTTTCTTTTTCTCCAAATGTAGGAACAAGACCAAATGGAGGGAAAATAAACTCTTGTTAATTGAGTGAATAAAAATAAAACAAAAATCACAACAACAAAAAATAACCAGGTCTCATTCTAGAAAGATATTTGGTAGATTGTCAAAGTATAGTTTCTTTCCAGTCATTCAAGAAAATGCTCTAGAGTAATACCTCTAGATCTTAGATTCTAGCACTCTTTATTGGCTTTTCATATAATATTTTTCCCAGTCCCCAAAAAGGGTAGTTCTGATTTTGATGTATTTTTGACTGGTGTCTCCCATTAAACAACCCTTTAGAGTGTTGTTTCCTTTATATTTTGTTCTCTTTCCTTTATATTTGTAATTCGCCTTTGTGAAATACTACTTTGTAAGAAAATTCGTCTTTTTATAATAGTTCCTATTCTAAACCTTGCAAGTAGTGGAAACTTTGACATAGAAAATTAGAAATAAAAGGGACCTTAGAATATCAGAGCTAAAAGCAATCTGTGCACATAGAACATCAGATTCTATAAGAGAATTTGAGAATCGATGTTTACACTCCCTGATTTTACAGACAGGGAAACTGAAGCCTACAGAGGTTAAATGAGGTACCTACAGTCACACCACTGTCTGTAGCAGAGCCCAGATCCCACACTCTGGACACTGAGTCCAGCGTTCTTTCCACTACACTCTGCTCCAAGATGAGAAGGAAGAACCCTCAGCCATCATTTAAGTCAAGAATCACTTCCCAAACCACAGTAGTGCACAGACCCAAAGGAACTCTGGAAGTCCTTCCATGAATACTTGGAATGTATCCCCTTGTAAAAATATACTGCAAGTGTGTTGGTCCCACACTGTGAATTATGCCTTATTTACGGTCACTGAACCCTGCCTTTTTTCCATTATGATTTAGAATTATGGGCTAGGGTAGTTCTTAATACTCTATTTATTTTAGGGGAGGAAAATGTTTTTTCTTTAACCACAACATTCATGCAATACCAACTGCTGGCAGTTTCGCCTGCATTTAAGGAAATATTGTTGTACAGCTTTTATGTTCTGTACTTCAATCAGCCCGAGCCAGCAGTATCCCCACAGAAGGACCCTCAACAGACCATTTTCAGCATTTTGCTGCAATTAAACTCCTCTGGTTTTAGCCCTTAGGCAATTTAGTACCTTTTTACATATGCACAATCTGAACTTTTGACCAGGGCCTGGTAGTCATATATTAGAGAGCAGCTTTTGAAAGCAGACTTAACAAGTTCCTCTGAGTATTGCCGTTGGAGTCAGTTGTAGAAAAGGTAATTTAAGCAACTTGCAGTGAGGCCATTCAGGATCTTACTGATGATCCTAAATATGTCTTTTTTCTCTCCTTGTTTCCTCTGGAAGCTGGTGGCAAGAGCTCTCAAAGTCTGTGATTGATCTTTTATTCAGTAGCTAACGAGGGCTGTGATTCTATTAGTGCTCTACAAGGCAAGGGAACAGTGATTTAATGAAGTGTCTAGTGAGCTGCCCATAGATTTATCCTGTTGTCTCTAATTTGCAGTGCCGTTGTGAGTATAAAGGAAACTGTACTCACACTGCCATTAGGCAGGTATTTCCTTAGTAAATTGTTGTAAGGTCAGGTACAGTTATCTGAGCAAAGGCAATGCCTCCCCCGCCTCCCTGTCTCCGGATGACAGCCGCTGGGCTAAGCATTCACTGAAGCGGAAACATGGAGATCAGAGGTCTGTCTCCAAGTCCCCCTTAGCTGATGCTGGAGCAGATGAACTGCCAAGTAGGACTAATAGAGTCATAATTGGCGATTAGAACGGGAAAGGTGCAATAACATCTTAATACAAACTGGCGGATTGCATAGTCTCTGTCAGTTGTTGTAAAGTTACACAGGAGCCCATGTTAGTTACATCGAAAACGTGGAGAAATAAAGGAGAACCTCTTAAGAGTCCTATGTCGCCAAACAGCAGAGTATCAGTCAGTATTGCTTTAAAGGACTTTATCTTCTCTGTTGGTTTAAATGGGTGTGACACATAAATCAGCTATCTTCTCACACCAGCTGTACTTATATTCCCCCTTTGCTTGGAGAAAGCACATATTGTAAATTATTTCTTTGATTTTCAGTCAAAGTTGGGAATAATTGGTAAAATTGGTTGGCCAGTCGCATAGTGAAAATGGGATACCACCATTAGTGGTCCTTTGGTACCCTTGAGATAATAAAAGAACCCTGAATCTATTTCTATGTAGGAAGGTTTGAAGGAGGGCATGGGACAGAACACCTGAAAAAAGAGCCATATAAGATGAGACAGAGGTGGGAGGGGGAAGATGTTGGGATCTGAGTCAGTAGAAAGGATGCCCACAATGACAACTCTATGAAAGTCTCAAGATAAAGGCATAGTGCTGTTGGCCATATCTTCTGTGAAGGCAGCTGGACTTGTTTTAATATATTTTTTGCTAAGGTGATATTCGCGGTAAAAAAAACATGGAATGAAATCATATAGAGTACTTGTAAATCATGATCACAGGGTAAAAGGAACAAGTCTGAGAATTAGTCTGAAGTGCAGCACAGCTGTGTCTAAGTGTTGCATTTTTTTTCAAATACCAGAGAAGGATTTATCTTAAATTTCATAAGAAAAAAGTTAAAAGAAGTGTTTTTATTCTTGGAGTGGCTGCATTATAAGGAAGTATAGTCCCTTGGCCACCCGCAGGGTTCTGATACTAGAGAGGATTGGAAGGATGCTAAATAAATCTTTTCAATCAGAGAAGAAATGAAGAGTCCAAGGAACACCTCAGGTGCTTAGATCCAGTGACTTAACATCTTTGCTCTTCCTTCATCAGCCTTCCTTCAATAAGAATTTCTTTATCAGTGCTGGCAATGTCATGGTGCAGATGATAGCATGGTAGGTTTGGAACCAGAAGACCCGAGTTTAAATCTTAACTTTGCATTGCTCTGCATGGAAGACCTTGTGCTACACAGTGGAAAGAGGTTTCCCCTCTAATATTCACTCCCTTTGTGACCTTGGACAAGTAGCCTAACATCTCTGAGTCTCAGCTTCCTTCTATTTAAAGTGAGGAGATTGGATTTATAGCCTTTGAGATGCCTTCTTACTTTGAGATTCACTGGCCTTAGACAAGTACTTCTTGTCCCTAGGCTTCAGTGTTGTCATATCTAAAATGAGAGAGTGGAATTATATGATCCCCAATCTATAATCTGGAAAGTAGCTGCTATAGGCACTGTATTGAACTAGAGGAGATTCAAAGAAAAGGAAGACAAAGTACCTCTTACTAACTTAGAACTGGCAGATTTGAGGAGCAGGAGGGAGGGCAAGACAATGTGAAAATTTTTCTTTAGCATTTCAGCTTTAAAGTTGTGGATAATCTTTGCCCTAAAACACGTGGGAACCCCTCTGGAGCTTATTAGATGGTCTTTGAGGACTCCAGGGACCAACAAATTTTGTTACCTGGTGACCCACCAATCAATCAGTCACTAAGAATTTATTAAGTGTGAGGCGGCTAGGTGGAGCCATGAGTAGAGCACCAGCCCTGGAGTCAGAAGGACCTGAGTTCGGTTCCTGCCTCAGACACTTAACACACACACACACACACACACACACACACACACACACAAACAAACAAACAAAAAACCTAGCCTTGTGACCTTGGGCAAGTTACTTAACCCCAATTGCCCTTCACAAAAAAAAAAAAAAGAGAGAGAGAGAGAATTTATTAAGTGCCTGCTATATGCTTAGCACTCTCCTAAGCCCTGGGGATACAAAAAGAGACAAAAGACAGTCCTTACCCTCAAGGAGATCACAATCTAACAGGAGAGACAACATGCAACAAACAAGCTCTCTCTCAACACTCACACATGCACACACAAGCACACACTGCATAAGATATAATCAATAGGGGAAGGCACTAGAATTAAGTGGGAAGGGTGAAGGGGGATTTAGGAAAAGCTTCTCATTGAAGATAGAATTGGAAGCCAGGAGAGGGAGATGAGGTGGGAGAGCTGCACGGTATAAGAAAATTGGAGGAGGTGAGGGGCACATTAGGAAAGGCTTTGAATGCCAAAGGGAGGATTTATATATGGTCCTGGAGATGATTAGGAATCACTGGAATTTATGCCACTTGCCTTGGAAGGTAGGTGGAGAGTGGCCTGGAGTAAGGAAAGACTTATGGCAGGCAGGCCAGTCCTCAGGCTGCTGTCCTAGTCCAGGCATGAGGAGACGACGACCTGCATTAGGGTTTTTGCAGCATTCAAGATGAGAATGGGGCATTTCTGAGAGATGTGCATTGGTGAAATGGATAGGCCTTGACAACACATTAGATCTGGGGAATGAGATATAGTGGGGAAATGAGGATAATTCCTTGGTAGACTAGGAGGATGGTGGTACTCTTGATAATATAGGGAAGTAACTAAAGGGTCAAGGCTTGGGAAAAAGATAAAGAGTTCAGACATGTTGAGTGTAAGATGTCTTTAGGGCAGACAATTTGAAATGTCCGGTTGATAGTTGTTGGAGATGTCAGAAAGGTCAGGGCTAGGTAAGTGATTTTGAGAGTCATCTGCATAGGTATGATAAGTGAGTCCACAGGAGCTGATGAGATGACCAGGTGAAGTTGTATAGAAAGACAAGATGGTAGATGAAATGCACTGATAAGCATAATATAAAGTAGAATATGGAAAGTGCATAAAGGGGACTACAAAGTCTGAATGAGATGAAGGGGACCAGAGGAAACTTCAGGAGTGTGTGGTGACATTGGCAGGTCCATACTGTAGCGCAGGGGATCCCCAATAAGGATTTCTAGTTTTATGCTGACATGATCAATACCAAGGGAAGAGAGGACTGAACCAAAACAAAAAGATTAGGTTTTTCCTTTGGCTCTGCACCAATCCTGGAGTAAAATTCTAGGGAAAGCACTAAAATGAAGCTTAAATATGGTTCGTATCTAGGGTCTCTCTGAAATGTAGGTAGTAGACCCTCAATTCATAATTTAGATGTTCTCCATACAGAAAATCTTAAAGATGTATAGGTCTCAAAGGAATTCATGAATAAATGCAGAAAACATAAAATATTTCAAATCGTCCATTACTCTCATTATTCTTCCCCTCCCCCCAGATGCTAATGACCTTTTGTGGCACTGATGAACAGATATTTTGCATTTGCCACAGACCTGCCTTGTCTGAGCAACTCATGAGGTTCCGATGTCTTAGCCGGCCAGGGCATGCCTTTCTTCAGCACTCCAGCTGCGGGTGGCACACATTCTGGTGGTGATACGTTTTTTCCCCTGAGAAGTATGCTATTACAGAAATCTGTTCCTTCTGGTCAACTAATGCCAGGCCTCTAGAAGTGATTGTCTTTTATTTGATGCTTGTGATACCATACATATCCCCAGTGTTTATAAAGAAGTCTTGTTCTCAGATGATTATACAGATGATTTAAAATAGCAGCTCTGAATTCTTCATTTTCTAATATGATCTTTTTTACCTTACATGATCGTACTATGTTTTTAATGCCTGCATACCCACAGTTTCAAACTGAAAGATCTCAGTGGAACGAAGATACCAGCCTTTTTAGTTCATATATCATTGCACTAGATATTTCAGTAAATGACTTATTGTAGATTGGATGATGTGGATCAGAGCACATTGAAATCAATACAAAAATAGTCAAAACCTGGCAAAGTACTCTGTCTTACTGTTTTTAGTGAGTTCTGCTTTTTCTAATAGAGATTCGAATCTACATGCTTGTATTTTTGTTTGTAAAAATATTTCCTAGTGTTCTTGGATAACCTGGCTAAATTTTTGTGAGCTGAGTGTATTGTACAGAGAGGCAGTCCTGGTATTTTGTATTGTGGTGTGTATCTATGTATGTGTGTAAATCCCTTCATAGATGTAGTCAAGAAGTCATGGTTCAGATTTGGTTTCAATGGTTATTTAGTTATAAGACCTTATATACAGAGCTACAATTGTTTTTTAAATTTGTTTAAAAAGAAAAAGAGGGGGTAGGTAGTTGTGAGTCTTTGCTCCTGTATCTATCTCTTAGAGTTTTTATGTAGAAAGTGCTTTATAAACCTTTAGGCACTGATTAAATGGATATTATTATTATTACTACTAATTGTAACAATAGTATCATTAGAATATAGCAAATATGGAGGAATAAGAGAAATGCTAACTTTATGACCAAGGAGAAAGCCTATTGTACTTTTTAACCTATGTTTCTCATTACAGTTTGTTAAAAATAGAATCTATTTCCTACTAAATTAGTTGGGATTGCACAGTGAACTTTCATCCATTATATAGCTGTATATGTGAACTGTTGATAAGGCCCCTTGACTATGAGCTGGGAAACTCTGAGTATGTTATTGATTGGGTTTACTTTGGGCAAAACACATCAACTTCTTAAGTCATGTTTTCCTCCTATTTACAATGAGAGCGGCTCTGTTTCTTCACTATTTTATTGGATATAAATGAGAGCTACTCACTGAATCATTTGGAATGAAGGTTCTCTGAGTTCAAGGAATTTAAATATGAGGGAGAGCCTTGATCAGTTTCTTCTACATATTATAATTCTGTAATATAGTGAGAAAAGCCTCTTGAAAAGACAGACAATAGTAATCCTGTAAAAAGGAAGCCTCTGGGCATGACTTGCATGACCAAAAGAGATTTATTAAAGGCTATTGGTTATCATGACTGATGACAGAAGTGAGATGCTGAGGCCTGCAAATCAGCTTCCAAAGTGAGGTGAGTGTGGCAGGTGCTAAGATTGTGGTGTTGAGTCAGATACAGCTTTCTCTTGTTATATGGGAATCCCAGAGATGTCCCTCATTTGGGGAAGGTTCCAGGATGGTCAGTCAAGGAGCAAGGTGCTATATGTTACCTTGGCTTTGTTGATCCACATTTTGGGATCTTTGGATACAGTAATTGGTTGTGGAAGATGAAAGTGTGGAGATCAGTAAGTCATTCAGTCAACAAGCATTCATTTTATCTACTATGTGCCAGGTACTGTGCTAAGTGTTGGGGATATCAATATAATGGGGCTTTGGCACATGCCAAGATCACCTAAAAAGGAGGCACCCATGGGGCATATATGAGGGACCTACTTTTGGGGAAAAATACCCTTTGTTGTTATATTACATGGATTAAAGGTATAAGACGTGAGATGATTAGAAAAATGGGAAAGAGGCAGGTTGTAAAAAACTTTGAATGCCTCTAAATGGGAACTTTCTGGATATAGTTCCAAATTGCTTTCTAGTATGGTTGGACCAATTCACAGCTCCACCAACGGTGTACTACCATACCTATTTTCCCATATTCTTCTAACTCATTTGTCATTTTCTATTTTGTTATCTTTGCCAATCTGATTTGTGTGAGGTGGAACTTCAAAGTCCCTTTAATTTGTTTTTCTCTAATTATTAGTAATTTTGAACAATTTTTCATGATTTTTTAAAAAGCAATTGGGGTTAAGTAACTTGCTCAAGGTTACACAGCTAGTCATTATTTATGTGTGGGTGCTCATTTTCTGAGGCCGGATTCAATCTCGGGTCATCCCAACTCTGAGGCCGGAGCTCTTACTCACTGCGCCACCTAGCCGCCCCAATTTTTCATGATTTTAAATGACTTAAATTTCTTCCTTTGAAAAATGCCTATCCAGATGTTTTAAGAAGAAATCAACGCTATCTATAGTCATAAAAATACTCTCAGTCACTCCTGATAAAACATTTTCTAAATCACTATTGATTAGAGAAATGCACATTAAAACAACTCTGAGGTACCACATCACACCTATCAGATTGGCTAATATGACAAAAAAAGGAAAATGACAAATGTTGGAGGAGATGTGGGAAAATTATAACACTAATACACTGTTGGTAGAGTTGTGAAGTGATCCAAACATTCTGTAGAACAATTTGGAACTGTGCCCAAAGTACTATAAAACTGCGCATACCCTTTGATCCAGCAATATCACTACTAGGTCTGTATCTCAAAGATATCAAAGAAAAGGGAAAGTGATCTATTTTTGCAAAAATATTTATAGCAGCTCTTTTTTGTGGTGGCAAAGAATTGGAAATTAAGGGAATGCCCATCAACTGGAGAATGGTTGAACAAGTTGTGGTATATGACTGTAATGAAATACTATTGTGCTATAAGATACGAAGAACAGGATGGTTTGAGAAAAATCTGGGAAGCCTTATATGAACTAATGCAAAAGGAAGTGTGCAGAACCATGAGAACATTGTACTCTGTAACAATAGTACTGTATGATGATCAACTGTGAATGACTTAGGTATTCTCAACAATACAATGATCTGAGATAGTTCAAAAGGACTTATAATAAAAATGCTGTCCACCTGGAGTCTGAGTGCAGATCAAAGCATACTTTTTTTTAAACTTATTTATTTTTCTTGGTTTTCTTTTTCTTTTTGGTCTGTTTTTTTTTTTTTTTTGGCAACAGAGTTAATATGGAAATATTTTTGCATGAATAATCAAATTGCCTGCCTTCTCAAGGGGAGAGTAGAGAAGGGAGAGAATTTGGAACTCAAATTAAAAAAAAAATGTTAAAAGTTATTTTATATGGAATTGACAAAAATAAATTTTTTAAAAAAGAAAAATGCTTGTTCATTACCTTAGACCATTTATCAATTGAGGAATGACCCTTAATCTTATCGTATGAATTAATTCCCTATATATCTTGGCAATGATAATGTTATCACAGAAACTTATTATAAAGATTTTTCTAATTTCCTTTCTAATTTTTTGTTTATTTGTTGTGCTAAAACATGTGTGTATTTACACACTTATGTATGTATGTATACATGCAGAGAGAGAGAGAGAGAGAGAGAGAGAGAGAGAGAATCAAATTGTTCTTTTTACCTTGTGTTATGCTCTGTATCATTTGTTTAGTCTTGAACTCTTCTCCTATCAATAGATCTAAAGGTAATTTCTTCCTTGCTCCTCTAATTTGCTTTTGAGGTTATCTTTTATAGCTAGGTCATGTACCCTTTTGGATATTTTCTTGCTTATAGGAGCTGTTTATCTAAGCATCATTTTTGTCAGGTTGCTGGCCAGTTTTCCTAGCAGCTTTTGTCAAATAGTGAGTTCTTGACTCAGTGACTGGGGTCAACTTTTTATCAAACATTGTTCTGCTATGCTTGTTTGCTTCTCTATGTTTTCTAATATGTTCTACTGTTGATTTCTATTTTTTAACCTATACCAAAGTCTTTGTAATACAGTATGAAGTCTGTTACCTTCTTCCATATTTTAATTTTGTTACTTTATGTGAATTACATTATTTTCCATCTTTATTAAATATTCTTTTGGGACTTTAAGTGGCATAGAAGAGTAAAAGTAAATTAACTTAGATGATATTGTCATTCCTATTATATTGACTTGACCTATTCATGAGCAGTTAGTCCCCTTAAACTTTAAATCTATAATCCTGTGTATAGCCCAATCCACTTTTGGGCAGCAGAACTTTAAAGAGTTGCTCCTAGTTATTTCTTCTTGGCTTAAGGAGAAAAAAGTATTATGGACAGCCACTAAAAATTAAGGGCAACTTTCAGCCATGATGAAGAATTGTGTAGTAGGATGTTTATGGAAACAACAGAACTAAACACATTTTTTAATATTTTTGCTAACTGACATTCTGTGTTACATTTCAACTTTCACTCATTTTATTCTAAGTACCTTGCTGTCCCTGAAATTTTGTTTTCTCAGGACCCTTTCATCTCTGACACTATGTTTTGTTTCATTTAAATGTCAACATTGTCTATATTATTGAAAGATGTAACATGGGCTAAGTTTTTTATCTTATGCTTGAAAGTTGCCACCTATACTTCCTGCTGAGCTTGTTTTGAGAAAGTACCACTTTAATTAATTGCTTTTGTAGTTTCCTGATGTGATAACTGAATAAACATTAAGAATTTCTTATTTTGTTGGTCTTAATGCCCAAATAAAACCTAGGAATTTTAGTATTTGACACATCCTCAAGGATAACTGCAAGGTCCCCTTACAAGCATGCAGTCTCACAAGACACAAAAATCATAGAACATTGTGGTATAGTAGGTGAATCTATCAATTATCAAAGCATTCCTAAATAAGAATTGGAAAAGTTTCAGGTCTATGTAACTTTTTTTTATCATGTTTAATATGTATCTGCTATTTTAAATGATATTCACACTATAGCATTTGAAGGGTCATCAGGGTCATTGGAGATAATATGAAAAGTGATATACTCTATTAATGTCCTCTATTATGTGCACTAGTGATGTACATTATCAGTGTACTCTGTTATGGCCCAATTCATCATCTCTACAAGTGTTTCTGACCAAAGTGCTCCTTCTTGGCCATCACTCCACAATGTTTGTTATTTTCACCATTAAAATATAAGTTCCTTGAGAGCAGGGACTGCCTTTTTAAAACAATCTGAATATTCAATGCCTAGCACGTTTATTAGCACATAGTAAATGCTTAATAAATCATTTTTTCTCTTTCCTTCTTTCATTAAACAAGGGAAAATGACCCACCTAATTTTTTTAAAAACCACAGATCATCTCTATTATTAGTCTACTTTGCCTCCTCCCACCCAACCTCATAACTTAAAAAAAATAAAAAGACCTTCATGATGCTTAGTAAAAATTCTAGACATTTCTATTCAGTCTTTAGTAATTATCTTCTTTGCTATTAGTCATTAGACAACATCCCAGCATAGTCATAATTATACCTATGGGGTTGCCTATATGCTCTTCATAGGAACCCCTTCTTTATTCAGCATTGTATGGATGAAGTTGATAGAAATTCAGTTGTCTTTGAGCCTCAAAAGCAAATGTGTGAGATGTTTGCCTTTTTTCCTTAATTTTATTTTCGAAATGGAATGCCAGAAGCATGCCTTCAAAATAGTTGTCATCAGTTTTGAAGATTTACTCATATCACCTTTGCTGAAATTCCTCTGTGATAATTGATTAGAGGAGGTTTTCCAAACACTTGATTGACAACAGTCCTGGATGCCTTGTACTATTGGGCCTGTATCAACTTATATTTTAGAAAGCATTTTTGTAGGTCAAATAAACCCCATCCATTTTAGATTTAAATGAGGCTAGTGCACCAAAATGAATTTAGGTCATGCCATGCAATCTATTTTTTTTTCATCAGCGTTAACAAAATACTCCTTTCAGAGTGTGGGCTATAAATGATTGGCTACCATGTTTAAAATGAATCTGAAAAGAGTGCCAAGGATGATAGGAATCTATAGTGTGGTCAAAACTATAGAGACAACACTCTCAGCTGATCATTTCTGGGCCATGTATTGATCAGTTATGTGTTTGCCTGGGTTATTAATAATGTATACCTTGAAAAAATCTATGTGCATTATGGTCTTTGATCTTGTCATGAATTTCAAAGCCAAGATTGCATTTTCTCCCCCCCCCCTTTTTTTAAAAATAATTTCCACAGCTAGAATGGAAGATAATTTTAAAACTTTTTTTTTATATTTCAGTAGAAGAACTTCTGACACCCATCCATGTTAATGAAGTCTGTACATTAATACGGCCTCAAAAGAAAGCATTCCAGACTAATACAAGGCTTTTACTGTATGCTGCAGGTGAAGAATATTTGAATATAAGACTTTACCCATGAAATAGATTAAAACAGAAATTAAAGACTTTAGACTAAGAAGAGATCAAAGGCTCTCTTTTCATTGTTCCTTTATTGTTTATTGACTTCAAAAAGACTTTTTAGTTGAAACTGACTTTAATGTCTCTTGAATGCTCTTTTGTAAAGTAACTTTGAAAACTCGTGGATAATGTCTTCATTAAGTAGAGAAAAATCTTGAGAAAAATATAACTGTAACTTGGCTTTCATTAGAACAGAAAGAGATAAAGCTTTTCTTAATTAATGTCTATTTTTCTTCGGTTTGGAATTCCAAAAAAAAAAAAGAGTAGTTAAAATTAGTACTGATAAAAGCTTGAAATAGACAATATAACCCTGAATCCTCATTTTCTGTTGACATTGGGAAGATTGAACTTTTTAACTACATGTATAACCAAGTGTTCTTGTATGTAGTATATTTCTCTTTTAGGGAAATGCCCACAAATTCACCAGACTATCATTTTTAAATTAGTGAAGTAGATAATTTGATTGGGGAGATTAGAGGATTGTTGTCTTCAAGTTTTTGAAGTATTACTATCTGTAAGAAGAGTTAGATTCATTCTTCTTGATCCTAAGGGATAAATTTAGAAACACTGAGGGGGTCCCAGAGAGGCAAGTTTCAGTAGACATAAGACGAAAACTCCCTCAGCATTGGAATTGTTTAGAAGTGGAATGGACTATTCATAGTGGATTTTTCTTCATTGAAGAACTTTCAAAGCAGTTTGATTGCTTACTTATGGGAGTGCTATAAAAGAATTTTCTACTCAGGTTGGCAATGAGCTATCAGTGACTCACTGATAATCTTTTCCAACTCTGAGAGTCTTTGATGATTTGTTATATCTCTTTTCATTATTTAGCGTCAAATATTCATCTCCCCATTTGACATCTGCATTTTTGCATATTTTTTTTCTGTTACTCTGGATTAGAAGGGCAAGGATTTGGAGTCAGAGGATGTGTTCAAATCTCAACCCTCTTACTACCTGAGTGACAGTGGACAAGTTCATTTGAGCTTTCTGGGTCTTATTTTCCTTGTCTCTAAATGAAAGGGTTAGACTAGATACCCTCTAAATTCTTTTTTAGTTCCATATCTATGATCCTATGTACTAATGAACCAGGAGATATGTTTACATTTACTGCACAGTATTGCTCCACATATATACTATACTCCAGCTAAACTGTCTGCTTGCTAATATTCATACGTGCTATTTTTTCGTTAACTTTCTTACCTTTGCATAGGCATGTGTCACCCGTGCTTGGAGTATTCTCCTTTCTCTACTTGACTTCTTGGAATACCTCATTCTGTATAAGGCTCACCTGAAATTCTGCTATCTCTATGAGGCCTTTCCTGAATTTCCCACATGTCAACACTTCTACCCCCAAAATTATTTTATATTTCATTTCTCTGTTTTGTTTTTCCTTAATCTGTGTAGATGTCATTTACCCTGAGTAGATTAAGCATCTTGAGGTTTGGACCTTTTTTCTCTTTTATCGAAGTGTCCACTTTGAATCACGTGATACCTGAAATATAGTAAGCACTTCATAATTCCTTGTTAAATTGAAGTGAATTTAAATATAAATAACTCACATTTGAAATGCCTCAAAGATAACATGACTTACTGTCACCCCTTAGAAACATTCATTTCTTCTATTATTATAGGTAATTGAACTTATAAACCACTTACCAGCACAATGCCTATAAAAGTACTTAAGGATTCCGACAATTAAGATGTTCAGTTTCACTTCTCAATATTTATAAATAGAAAAACAAGTCAAATTCAACAGAAGGCAGTTTTGTAAAGCTGAATGTTTAAAGATACAAAGTCTGCTCCTAGTAGCAAAATGGTAAGTGGCTAACTTACAAACAAAAAGGAATTCAAAACTGATTAAATCCACTGCTGCTGAAATCAGAGGGCTTCTTGATACTAAGCAATGAGGGTGCAAGTCCCCTATTTACTATCAAGCTAGACTTTCTATGGAAGTATACTAGAGAGTATACAGAAGGGTTTTTGAGATTTCTATCCTATTTAAGAGATGCTAATGACCTCTCACAATTTAAAAAATAAACTCCACTGCTACAATCTCTACAAAGCCTTCATAGATACATGAAATAATTTAGTGATCCCCATGAGGTTCAGTGTGGGAACGTGTAACACCAATCACAGCAGCACACCAGAAGACTACTGCTGTGCATAATTTTAAGGGTCTAATCACATAGTATAATGAATTCTCTATTCAGAACTAAACATTGTTCAATAAAGCATAACATTCATAGTAACATCCTTAAGCAAAATACACACACACACACACACACACACACACACACACACACACACACACATATATATCATAGCACTCAGTATGTCATATGACATATAGCATATATCAGTGCATTCTGTGGCATTGCCCAAAATACTTGTTCATATAATCATGGGGTCCCAGGCTAGGGTCTTTCCTAGCACAACACATCCTTAACAGGTAGCAGAAAATATCACACGATCCACCCCTAGGTCACAGTAAGAACACCATACTATATAGCATATATTATTGCATCCCCAAAGTCAGGGGGTCTCAGGCTAGGATTTTCCCTAGCATAACACATCCTTAAGGAGTAGCAGAAAATACCACACCATCAACCCCTAGGTTATAGTAAGAACAATCTTCTTAATACAAAGTGTCCAAGTCCTTCTTCATCTTGACTCGAGGCTGACTTCCATGTCCCATGGCTCTTCCTCTGTGGGCTAACCACTCCTGACTCTTGCCAGGATCCACATGTAGGCAACTCTCCACTCCTGTTCCATGTCTCAGTTCACAGATGCTACTCTACTCCAAGATCCTGCCTGACAGGAGGCTCCAGGGGCTCCTCCCTGTAGCTTCTGCCTCTGGAAAAACAACCTTTAACAAGGCAACAATAAACACTACCAAGGCCACCATCTCAATTCACCTCTAAAGTTCAGAGGTTCTGTGTTAGGAGCTCTCAGAGGTCTCCTCTCCACTCTCAGTGGTCTCCTCCCAGCCTTCAAAAGTCTCTTCTCTCCACCCACTCAAGCTTCTTTTCCCACAGAGCACTGTGTCCCTCTCTCAATGCTGGCTCCCTTAATACCTGATTTCTCAACACAGCCTCTCTTTATATACAGTTCTACTCAGCATCTGATTGGCTAGAGCCCACTTGTACATGTCTGATTGACTCAGCACAGAGGCATGTAAAACTGAGGCTGGGAAACTGAATAACACACACACACACACACACACACACACACACACAGAGTAAAACAGCAAAAAATCTCACTTTGCTTGCCATTACAGAATGTGTCCTACTTTAATATAACTCAGTAAAGTTTTCCAAGCTTAATCAGAAAATGACAACTAGGACTGACTTCTTGTAGGGACAAAGTGATTAGAAAATAACAATTCAGATGACTTTTTATAACAACTGTAGTCATTGAATTTGATATTTAACAAACAAATCTAAGGGTAAACTCAAAGTATCTATTGTTAATAATAATAATTACTGACATTTCTGTATCTTTTTAGAGCTTGCAAAGAACCTTCCATGTGTTGTACTTACCCCTCTAGTTTTTAGTCACTAGACTGAAGGGGTAGATTCAACACATATATTATCTCATTTGATCCTTACTACAGTAAGGTCAGAAATCCATATTATATCTGCTAAGGAAAATAACAGTTCTCACCTGTATAATACTTTATGGCTTACATATACAGTTTCCTCAATGCATTCCAACAACATAAACACAACAAGTATTATTTTTTTAAATGTATTCCTCTTTTATAGATAAAGAATCTAGGTTTTTCCCAACAAAATTCCTATAATGTAGGCTATGTAAGTATTTTATCCTTGTTTTATAGAGGAGAACATTGAGATTTAGACCAAGTGACTTGCTTAAGGTTAGGCAGCTAGTGAGCCCAAAGTGAATAGTTATTTTTCAGTTACAGTGATCCAAAAAAAAAAGTTGAATGTAAATTACATTTGTGTAAATTGAATTGCTTTTTCTGCTATCTTTTAATGTCTCACAAAAGTTTTAGTGTAATTTTAAACTTTAGCAGAGTTAAAATTGCACTAGGATTTTTAGGAGACTCTCTGTTTTTAACACTGAAATTAACACTATGTTTTGGTCTTTATTTTCCCTAAATTTTAGTTCCTAATATTTTAATTTCAAACATCCTCCTCAATGCAGAGAGTGATGTTATTAAAGATCTCTAAACAAATATTAAATTAGACCAGAGAGCAGGGTACAAATAGGGAAGCAGAAATAAAACATTTTTAAAAGGAAGAATCCTTTTCAACTGAAAGTAGTCATAATAAAGTACTTTTCTGTAGCATAGATTTTCAAATTACTTTCCTCACAAAATCCTGTGAGGGCACTCCTGAAGGTATAACCATCACCTTTTAATCAATGATGAAATTGAAGCTCAGAATGGATATGGGATTTCCCCAGAGTCACATGGTGAGGAAGTAAGTGCCAAAGGCAGCACATGACCTCAAGCTCTCCCTGGCTACAACACTAATACTCTTTGTATTACCCCACACTGTCGCTTAATTATCTCACCTGTTAGGAAACAAGCTTCCTGAATAAATATTTGGTACCAGCGAGACAAAATGCTTATCTAAGTGGTAAAATTCTTCTTGTGCTGCCTCCTGCTGTTAATGTAAAATTCTTAAGTATTGAGTACAGTAATTTCATAAACCACTTGTTGTTATTATTAATGAACATTTTGTCCCCAGTTACTACATTCTAGGTAATCAAATACAAAATCATTGTAGTCCTTTAAATAATGGAAAAGTTTGTAGCCTTGATAAATAGCGCAGTGGGGTACATTAGAGAAATGTGAGGATGTTAGTTGACGCTAAGGACCATTATTATTCTTGCTGAAACTCTTCAGAATACCTGAAACTCATTTATCTTGTTCCATCAATTCATGTAACAAACATCCATTAAATAAATACTATGCTACTTTTGGCGGGGGGATTTCAAAATAAATAACACATGGTCATCTCCATGAGGAATTTGTAGGTTAATAGAGCGTCCTAATGTACATAAACAAATACAAATTATAGTACATTAAGTTCCAGAGATAATTTTAACATACTGTTAGATCTAAGGAGGAAGGTGTACTCACAAATAGGGAGAACAAGGAAGACTTTATGGAGCAAATGGCATTTTTATTGTGTCTTAAAGAGTGAGTATGAAGTCAACATGTAAGTAGTATTTAGGAGGTGGAGAAGAAGGGTAAGAAGATTACAAATTTTAGGACATGGTCCAGGGAAGATGAATAACTTAGGTTTTCTGAAGTAGAATAAACAAGGAAAAAATAGTTTAGAATAAATTTGGTCTCATACTTCTTAATAAAAGGTATATAATTTGAAATAAATTTTGTGAAGGAATTTTGCTATTTTAAAGAAAATGAAATTGCATAATTAGGAAATATTTCTACAGCATAGACCATGTTATGCTATTTTACCCAATTATTAAGTGAAAATTGGGGTGTAGGCAAAGAAGTCAGGTCTGAGTCATGATAATGGAAAAAAGGATGAATTCAAGGAGCTAGCCGGATTATGATTTAGCAGATGGACTTGCCCAACTGTGAAGAATGTAAAGGGAAATTTGAGAAGGTAAAGAGCAAAAGTTCTTACTTTGCTGAGTCAATATATGGATTTTCCCCGAGTTTTTCCTGTTGCCACCAAAAATCAAACTTGAATTTTCTTAACCCACCCTAATTTTCACCTATTATAATGCCTGGTAAATATATTATAATTCAAGGAAAACCATTCAAATGCATGGTAATACAGTTCTGTGCTCTAACCACTAGTGCTGAAGAGGCCAAAATTGTTCAGTTCTAGGAAGATCTATAACATCTTCTAGAAATAATACCAAAAAACTATGTCATATTCCTCATAGGGGATTAGAATGCTAAAGTAGGAAATCAAAAGATAATTGGAATAATAGCAAAATTTGGCATTAGAGTACAAAATGAAGCACAGAAGAGACCAATAGAATTTTGTCAAGGTAACTGCCTGGTCATAGCAAACCTCTTTTTCAGCAGCCCAAAAGGTGATTCTATATGGGGACATCATTACATGGTCAGTATAGAAATCAGATTGATTATATACTTTGCAACTAAAGGTGGAGGAGTTCTGTTCAGTCAATTAAAATAAGACGTGGAGCTGACTATGGCTCATATCGTGAGTTTATTATTGCAAAATTTAGACTTAAATTGAAGAAAGTGTGGAAAACATCAGACTGTATAAGTATGACCTAAATAACAACCCTTATGGATATGTTGTGGAGATGATAAATAGGTTTAAGGTATTAGATCTGCTAGATAGAGTGACTGAAGAACTATGGACAGAAGGTTGCAATATTGTACGAGATGTAGCAGCAAAAGCATCCCAAAGAAAGAAAGGAGCAAGAAAGCAAAATGGCTATCTAGTGAGGCCTTACAATAGCTGAGGAAAGAAGGAAAGCAAAAAGTAAAGGAGAAAGGAAGATATATATTCAGTTGAATGCAGAATTCCAGAGACTAGAAAGAAGGTTTCCTTAAATGAACAATGCAAAGAAATAGAAGAAAACAATAGAATGGGAAAAGACAGATGGTCTTTTCAAGAAAATTAGAGATATCAAGGAAATCTTTCACATCAAAATGGACATGATAAAAGACAAAAATTGGAGAAGAGTGAAGAGTAGAGAAGTAGAAGAGATTAAGAAGACAGGACAAGAGTGTACAGAAGATCTGTATAAGAAAGATATTAACATCACTGATAGCCACAGTGGTGTCATTGTTCATCTAAAGTCAGATACCCTGGAGAATGAAGTCAAGTGGGCCTTAGGAAGCATTGATAGCAATAAGGCTAACAATAATTGCTCACAATTCCAGGTGAGTTATTTAAATACTTTTTAAAAATGTTGTTAAAGTATTGCACTCAGTATGCCAGCAAATTTGGAAAATTCAGTGGTGGCCACTGGATTAGAAGAGATCAGTTTATGCTCCAAGCCTAAAAAAAGGCAATGCTAAATAATGTCCAAATTACTGAACAATTGTGTTGGTTTCACACTCTTACAAGATTGTGCTTAACATTATGCAAGCTAGACTTCAGCAATATGTAAATTGAGAATTACCTCATTGGAAGAGCAGGCTGATTTTTGAACAGGCAGAGGAACTTAAGACCAAATTGCCAAAATTCACTGGATTCTGGAGAAAGCAGGGAAGCTAGAAAAACATCTGTTTCTGTTTTATTGACTACACTAAAACCTTTGACTCTGTGGATCACAATAAAATATGGCAAGTTCTCAAAGAGATGGGAATACCAGATCATCTTGGTTGTCTCCCAGGGAACATGTATGCAGGCCAAGAAGCAATATTTAGAACTGAACATGGAACATCTTATTGGTTTGAGATTGGGAAAGGAGTATGATAAAGCTATATGGTTATCATCTTTATTTAATGTATATGCTAAGTATGTCATGTAAAATGCTAGGCTTGATAGATCAAAAGTTGGAATTAATGTTGACTGGAGAAATACCAACAGTCTCACTTGTGCAAATGATACCATTCCCATGACAGAAATGGGAAGAAAAATTAAGAATCCTCTTGATGGGGGTGAAAAAGGAAAATGTAAAAGCTGGCTTGAAACTTAATATTAAAAAACAAAAAACTAAGATTATGGTAACTGGTCCCATCACTTCCTGGCAAATAGAGGGAGAATAAATGGAAGCAGTGTCAGATTTTATATTGGGTTCAAAGATCATTGTAGATGGCAGCTACAGCTATGAGATTAAAAGAGGCTTGCTCCTTGAAAGAAAGCTATGGTAGATCTGGATATCATGCTAGAAAGTAGATATCACCTTGCTGAAGAAGGTCTGTTTAGTCAAAGCTATGGTTTTTCCAGCAGCAATGTGTGTCTGTGGGAGTTGAAAACTGAGCACTACAGAATCAACTTTCAAATTGTGGTTCTGGAGAAGACGTTTGAGAGTCCTTTGGCGACTCTTCCACAAGGAGATCAAATCAGTCAATAGTTAAAGAAATCAATTCAGACTATTCATGGGAGGGCAAATTCTGAAGCTAAAGCTTAAATTCTTTGGCCTCATAATGAGAAGATAAGACTTACTGGAAAAGACCCTGATACTGGGAAAGATTGAAGGCAAAAGGAAAAGGGGACAGCAGGAGATGAGATGGATAGGTAGTATTATGGAAGCAACTTACATGAGTTCGACTTCAGGAGATAGTTGTGGATAGAAGGGCCTGGCATGCTATGGTCTGTGGGGTCATAAGGAGACTGATGTGACTGAATGACTGAACAACAACAAAAACAATATAATGTATCATAACGTATGCCCTTTTCACCTCCTCCCCATTCCCGAAATCCTTAGGGTTTTTTCATTTGGTTTGGTTTTAGCCAGAAGTGCCATGTTCTTTATATAAAATCTTCTTGAAGGGATGTCAGGAACCCCCTTGTATAACTCCCTAGTTTTACTTATGAGGAAAGTGAATTCATTGCCCAGATTCACGGAGTTAGCTAGTTAGAATTAGACGTATTATTTCATGAATCCAGGTCCTTTGATCACAAAACCAGTGGTTCCCACCCACTGCTTACCCTTCCACCTCCTCATTCACCTCCTGAAATACAGGGGTTGTTTTGCCTTTGTCCTTATATCTCCAGAGTTTAGCAAAGTATAATGCACATATTAGATTCTTACTATGTACTTGTTCTTTTAATTTAATTGCTTTAGAAAAGAAGTTTACAGAACATATATAGATATACTTCTAGTTAACGTTTACTATAGTTACTTGCTTCTATGGAGGTACTTTATTAAAGACAACACAGTTACAGTAAACAGTTCATACCTTTGGAACAATGTTATTAACAGACCATTTGCCAAATGATGTTATAAAGATGTCATTGTAGGGTTTGGTTATGTTGTATTAGTGCAAATGATGTTGGCTACAGCAGTGTTCTAAATGGTATATACCTATACACTGTAGAAGAATGTGGTAAAGATGAATAAAAGTGATCTGTTTTAATCACTTAATTCCTTTGAGAGAGTTCTGTTCAGAAAAAAACATCTTGAAACAAGTAATAAAGTTCCCTATCCAAGCTACCATTTTCCAGGGAAATTTAAATGTGATTGCAATCTAAGAAAATAAAATGACATTGAGGGCACCTTCCTTTATAACAGTTATCAGGTTTGACAGTTGAACATACTGAAAATGATTTTTATAAAACTATGGCTTGCTGTGGGGCTAATGAAATTTATAGTGTTAACATCAGCTGTACTTCCATTAACAAGACTCCATATAGCTACAGAACTATTTTGTGTTTGACGTTCCACTGTACAGACTAGAGAGATTTCATATTATTATTTCAGTATTTTTTATAGTAAGGGGTTATCTGCTTGGATTGTATCACATTCCAGTGAAGAAGGAATACTCTCCTATTTGTATCTTATGCTGAAGCATTCCCCAAATTATTTGTTACTGACAGTAGATGCTAGAAATATTTCAATGTTCTGCTGAAAGTTGTAGAAAGAGAGGAAATTTTTTGTAATCCACAACCCTCATAGGTCTGATATTGATTGTTTTATCATCCATTGAAATCATAATTTAATGAATAAACAGCTTTTTAAAAAAACTTTATCTTCTTTTATTGGTAAGGCAAAGCAAGTGTGGTATAGTGGAAAGAGTACAGATTTTGAAGTTAATATAATAATATAGTATAACATAAACTATGATAAGGATCTCTTTGGCTTACTACTTATGTGAAGTTCAGCAAGTCAATTAATCTTTCTTAACCTCAGTTTCTTCATGTGTATAAGAATATGTTATACTAGATGATCTCCAAGGTCTCAAAGCTCTGAGGTTTTATCCTAATGCAGATGCTAATATTTTAGTCTAATGTAGATGTTTTCTCATTTTTAACCTATTCTTATAGGCCTAGCTAAGAAATTACATTTCTTCCAGAACTCCTATCCTCTTCTTCAAACAGGAAGTGAATTTCCCTTTCCACTCATTTGACAGCATTGTGCACTTATTATCTTTTAAATCTACATTGCATTTGTTCATTGTACACCTAGGCAGCTGGATGGTAGAGGGGAGAAAGCCCTCATGTCAGAAAGATTTGTGTTTCAATATGGCCCTAGACACTTACTAGGACAGGTCACAGCATCTGTCTGCTTCAGTGTTCTCATCTATGAAATGAGGATTATCAAGGCTCCCACTTCCCAGGGTTGTCAAGATCAAGTGAGACAATATAAAGTTCTTAGCAGGCCCCCTGGCACATAGTTGGTGCTTGATAAATTCTTAGCATCATTATCATTGTGCTGTTCTTGTTATCACATATCCCATCCTAGACCTTAATTCCCATGAAAGAGAGACCATGTCAGTGGATTCTGGGGTTGGTTTTGTCCCATTGTGGCCTAGGATAAATCACTATCTTTGCATGCCTTGATTTTCTCATCTGTAAAATGGGGGAGTTGGACTAAGTGGCCTCTAAGATCATTCCCAGTTCTATGATTCTTGATCCTATGTATTCATTTTTGTTTCTCCCCTCAGAGATACCATAGGGACCTCTGGATAGTTTGTAATTCATGAATATTGAAGAAATAATATCAAATAAATGAAAACTGACTGTGAATGAATAAGGATTAAAATAGGGTATATGGATCTTAATTTCCAATACCATACTTAGTCTTTACCCTGCATAAATGTTGTCATTCCATTTCTCCATTTCTTTCACATTTACTCTACAAAAACAAAGGCAAAACAATTTTGGTATTAGTTTGACAGATATCCTGGGCTTTGTTCATAGTAGGCATTTAGTAAATGTTTGATGAATGAATAAATGAATATGCGATTTAACCAATCATATATTAATAATTGGACATAACCCTTTAGTCATCTCTTCATCATGACTTTACTCTGTAACCTTCTCTTTTCTATTGGAAACTTGGGTTCTATTCCCTGGGTCTCCTGGCTCTGCCTTACATTGCCTGGGCTTAGGGCTCCTTGATACTTCCCTGAATTTTCCTCACTGTATTTTCCTCCTTTTCTTGCCAGTACTTTCTTAGATGTTCTTTCATTAGAATGTAGGCTATTTGAGGGTGGGGACTGGTTTGCTTACTTACATCTGTATCTCCAATGATTAGCACGGTGACTGACACATGATTAATATAACTGACATAAACAAAGCCCTTCACACATGCTATATGACAACAACAATAACAATATCTATATAACACTTCAATGTTCATAGAATACTTTATTTTAGAGTCTTATTTTCTTTGATTCTCAAAACAGTTCTTTCAAGTATGTTCTATTATTATATTTGGCAAGATTTGAACTCAGATTTACTTGATTATGAATCCATCACTAAATGACCATGATCTGGAGGTGTTTCTGCATTCTTAGAGGCTTAGTTGATCTTGAACTCTGATAGGTTCTATTAATTTGGAAAGGCTTTGAATACAAATCCAGGAGTGACCTCTTTGTCTATCTCTATGTTTTTATGGACCAGCCCAACTAAATACACAAAGTCTCATCACTAGGATACTAATCACCAGGGATTTTGCGGAGGAGGAAGGGGAGATAGGTAACTGGGAAGGGGAAGGATCCTAGCAGATTATATGACTAATTATTAAAGCTCAGAGAGGTTGGAATCTGTCATTGCAGTGAACACTCCCAAATTAGAAACTTTGGATCTTTTATAGTAATAGTTTGATGTGAATTCCTTGATCAGTTAGAACTGAAAGACCAAGGATTTTTCAGGTGTTCTGGACTTTCTTTTACCTGTCCATTTAGAGGAGGGGAATCCTATTATTATACTCAGACTGTCATTCCCTTAGGTCATGATAGCTGTATCAGCAAGTTCTTAAAGTCTTACTGTTGCTGAGGTAGGGGGTTTTGGGAGATAGATAGATTTTTGGTCCTTAAATACCTTGTTTTGCTTATTTCTTTATGTTGCCAAACAGAAGAAAGTAATATGAGAGGATGTCACAAATTATTCACTTAAAAGTATAGGTATTTTCATGGGAGTCCCATGACAGAACATGGAATTTAAAGCTGGAATGCGTTTTAGAAATCATCTGTTTTGACTCATTCTCTTTACAGAGAAGGAAACTGAGATTCAGAAAGGGGACTTGTTTCCTTGTAAACCCTTGAGTGAATTGATTACTGAAGAACATGGGGAGTGGTAATCAAATTTTTATTTTTTTAAAATAGGAGCCCTATTATGTGAGGTAAAAGAACAGGCAGATCTTATTTGTCCTTGTGTATAAAGCCCTCATCTACTTCTTTCACTCACTTTCTATATGACCTTGCACACATCAGTTCAGATCTCTAAGCCTCGGTTTTCACCCCTTTAATAGATTTAAAAACTCTTGCTCTGCATACCTTCAAGGGCTGTTATATCAAATAAGAGAATATCTGTAAACTGCTTTGTAAACTGTAAAATAGAAGTGTGAGACATTTTTATGAGAGGCAATGTTATTCATTACAAACTTGGGAATTGGAAGACCAGCATTCTTAACCTGTATCTGTCAGTTATAAACTGTGTGACTTTGCTTTTTTTTTTTTTTTTTAGGGTAATTGGGGGTTAAGTGACTTGCCCAAAGTCACATGGCTAGTAGGTGTGTCAAGTGTCTGAGGCTGGATTTGAACTCAGGTCCTCCTGACTCCAGGGCCGGTGCTCTATTCACTTCACCACCTAACTGCCCCAAACTGTGTGACTTTGGCCATGTCATTTAGTTTTTCTTGTGCCTCGGCTGCTCATACTGTAAACTAGGGACAAAAACAACTTCCATTCCTTCCTTGAAAACTTATTATGAAAAAATCTCTTTGTCAGTTATATTTATATATTATATAAATATAAGCTATTTTTATGGTTATTTCTCTTGATTAAAGTCTTGTATCTCCAACCATTTGGTAAGTACAGGTTTTGGATTGCCCATGTTCTTTCTTTCTTCCCCCCCTTAGTTCCATATCGGTTATGATTCTGCTCTTTGGCAAAATGCTTCATTGACCCTGACACTCAAGTTGATAAGAGTGAAGGTCCATTGAATATAAAAGGCCACAATCCTATACTTTCTTGTTTCTTTTTCTGAACAATGGAACCATTATTCCATTTTGTTTGAGCTTTCAGGCTACCAAACAGATTCCTGGTTTTATGATTGCAGTCGTAGTTAGATGGTGCATTTACTGTCCCTTGTCCTCCCTGTGAGGCCAGAACAGTGACTCTTTCATCTACAGCTTGCCCCTTATATATATCATCTTTGTCCCCCTATACTTCTGGGGAGCTCTTCATTTCTCATGTCATCCAGTCGGGAGAGTCTTTTTACCTCTCTTTTTATGCGGCATAAGATTTCGATCAGGAAAGAATTGTAGAGAAGATCTAGTCCAGCGCCTTTATTTTACAAATGGGGAAAATGAGGTCCAGAAGAAGAAGTGATTTGCTAAACATTGCATGCATAACAAGTACATAGCTGACATTTGGACCCAGTCTTTGGTTAAAGCTAGTACTACTTCCATTATATCAGGATGCCTCAAAAGCTGTCAGTTTTCTTAAGAAATCTTGGGTGGGGGGCAGTGTGGCCAAATGTCTGGTGAGAGAAAGGTGGTGAAACTTATGGCAAATTTATGCCTTACAAATCCCTTTGTCCTTCATTAGCCCAGGGAATGGAGAGTAGGCTTAAGTTATAAGCTAATTGCTTCCTTAGTTGGTTACTTAAATGGGTTTTTGTGAAATGTATGTCTTTGAATGCTGAGGGACTGACACATAATAGGCAGTTAATATTGAAAAGACCTATAAAGAAGAGGGTCTTTGCATTTAACTGATAAAAATGTGATCAGATTGTATCAGTGGCTACCTTGGTTATTATTATATTTCAAAATCATGGGTTCTGGCTTGTAATTAAATTAATTATTTATACATTTTACACAATCTTGAATTACTCTATGATTATCTTTGGCACTCCAGCCTCTAAGAACACTTGAAAGCAAAATCAGAGCATAGATATTCCATAGCACGTCTTACAATCTAAATATTGCTCTTAGCCTAATCGAACCAGCCAGAGTAGTCACAGCAGTTGATGGACTATTTTTCAAATTGATTTAAAAAATGTATTTAAGGGGATGATCTTCTACTCTAGATTACCTATTGATTTTTAATATGAAAAGCTCATTATGTAAGCAGTAACTGCATATAAAAACCTAGCAAACCTTTGCATAAATCCTTTAATTGAATTTCCAGAGCCTGTGGTTCTACTTTTTTTTAATTAAATCTATTTCTTTTTGTAAGTGTTACTGTGTAATTTGCATGCTGTGAAGTGGCCCTGTCCCAGATAAAGTGCCATTGATCCTTATTAAACCTCACCTCTGGGCTTGCTTAAAACTAACAGGAAAAATTAAAGTGTTCATGCCGCAATGCACTTATTGCTTGTGTGATAGGATTATGGAAAAAATAATAAAACTAATTTCCAGGAGAGAATTTATAATGTAAGATTTTATTTTTTTCCAATTTGATAATTAATAGTGAAATCATATCATATCTATAAATCATATTTGAGCCCATAAAATGCTATGGCAATTAGGAAAGATAATATATACCAATGTAAAATTATCATGTTATACATGGATAATATGTTGGAATTTAAATTTTTTAATTGGCAGAAGAAATGATAGAATCAATCAAATGTATTTTTAAAGGAAATTTAAATAGGACCAAAACATTATATAATGTATTATATTAAGGCAGTTCTTTGTAAAAATATACAAATATAAAAGATAAAAATTTATATTTTAGATATATTCATGCTAAAATTTATATAATAGAACTAACATGAGAAAGAAAAATATAAAAGTTGCAATTGGTTTTTCTGTTTTTTATAATACCTAACATTTGTTATTTTAAAAGCAATAAAATCCCCTAAAGAAATATTCATAATCAATAAGAACACAAAATATGGAATATATTAACTGAGTTATAAAACTGTTTGTAGGATGGCACAAAATGAAACACAGAGCAAGTTATGTATGGTTTAAAGTGTAATCAATTTTGAGGTTGTATACAAGGATATAAATGATAAACACAAGTACTAGCATTTTTAGTAAAGGCTGTTACAAAAATACTGTATTTATGGCCCATTCCATTCTTTTTATAGCTCATTAATGTAGAAAACAAACACAGTGGATCCATCTTCTTAGACAGCTTAAAATTCCCTTAAATGATATTTTTAAATGTAATGCCAAGCTCATTTAGAACTCTCCCTCCTCCCAAACCATGCTTTGCAAGCTGGCTTTCTAGCAAGTGTGCAGTGGTTACTACAAGGATCAGTTCCAGTCTGTAGAAAAGATAAATGGCAGTAACAGCATGAGAAAAGCCCATATTTACTGCTAACCTCCCTTTCTATATTAGAAACTATATTAATTCTTCTTGATAACAAGTGGACCCATTGAGTGACCTATGTGGTAGAAGACCAATGAGCTCTTCTCCCTAGACCCTCATTTAGGCCAGAGCATCTCTAGGGGGTCATGTTCTGAGGCTTCTTCAAGAGGTACTTCCCATCTAGCACCAGAACAGCTGAATATCCCCTGGCCCAGCCTCAGTAGTAAGGCAAGCACCAATGACAAAATAACTTATGGATGATAATTTGGTACAATTTTTTAGTTCAAGTTCATATTTTATTTAGAGACATTGGTAATTTGCATATGTTTCTTATTGTTATTGTCTAGGCCTAGTATCTTAGAACAGAAAAAAAAAACTTTTAAATTTACCTCTTTTGGCTTTTCAGGGTCTGTCAGTCAGCATACATTTATTAAGCACTTAGTGTAGAATGGCCCTTGACCAAAGTCTAATGATAGAAAGGATAAACAAATAATAAAAACAAAAAAATGACTTCTTACAAGGAACTGACATTCCAATGGGAGAGACAACATGTAAATAGTTGTGTAAATGACTATATAGGATACATTGTCGGTTTCAGACGGTAAAAGCCCTAGCAGCTGGGGAGACAGGGAAAGTCAACAGAGAGCAGGTGAGATTTAAAGGAAGCCAGGGATGTGACTAGACAAAAGTGAAGAGGGACATTTCAGATAGGAGGATAGCCAGGAGACAGGATAAAGAGCATTGTCTTTGAGGAACAACCAGTAGGCAAGGGTAGTTGGATCATAGAGTAGAAGAGGGTGAAATTAAGAAGACTAAAAGGATGGGAAGGGGCTAGGTGTTAAAAAGCCTTACTTGCCAAATAGAACATGTCATATTTGATCCTGGAGATTTTAGGGAGACACTGGGGTTTGTTGAGCAGGAGATGGCATGCTCAAGCCTCAGCTTTAGGAAAAACCACCTCAGAATGTGAATGGAGGGCTATTTGTAATGGTGAGGGACTTGAAATAGAAACACCAGTTAGAAAGCTTTGGCTATATATGCCCAAAGGGCTATAAATAATTTCATACCCTTTGACCCAGAAATACCACTTCTAGGGTTATATCCCAAAGAAATCATAGAAGTGGGAGGAAGACCCATATGTACAAAAATATTTATAGCAGCTCTTTTTGTGTTTGCAAAGAATTGGAAATTAAGGGGGTGTCCATCAATTGGGGAATGGCTGAACAAGTTGTGGTATATACATGTAATGGAAATATTATTGTGCTATAAGAAACGAGGAGCAGATGGACTTCATATTTACCTGAAGAGGCATATAGGAACTGATGTTGAGTGAGAAGACTAGAACCAGGAGAAATTTGTATACAATCATAGACACAATATATGTGTGATGACCAACTATGATAGACTGGACTCTTCTCAACAATGCAGTGATATAAGTCAATCCCAAAAGACTCATGATGGAAAGAGATATGTACATCCAGAGAAAGAACTAGAAAAAACTGAGTTTGAATCCTGATTTAAGCAAACTACTTGATCTTTTTCTTCTCATTGTTTGGTTTTATTTCCTCTTTACCATTTTTCATTCCATCTAATACAATTGGCCTTTGTAACCTGACTAATGTCTAATGTGAAAGTATTTGCAAATCCTATACTGGATTGTATGCTGTCATGGTGGGGGAGGGAAGGGAAGGGAAGAAAATTTGAAACTCAAGGAATTATGGAATTGAATCTTGTAAACTAAAAGTAAACAAACAAATTAATAAAGACAAAAAAAATAAAAAAAGAAAGCTATGGCTATACTCCATTTGAGAGATGATTAGCTTATATAAGAGATGTTGTGAAGGTTAAAATTACAAAATTTTGGCAATGGATTGAATATATGGGGTAAATAAGAGCAAGAAGTTGAGGATGACTTAGCACTGAGAGGATGGTGATGCTTTTGATAGAAATAGGTAATGCGGAAGTTTAGAGAAGGGCAGGTTATGGTGTGAAGGATAATAGGTTCTGGTTTTGGTATGTTGAGTTTGAGATTCTTTCTAGATACCCAGTTTGAGACCATGAAAGACAGTTGGCTGGCAGGATATGGATGATAGTCCAATGAGATCTAAGAAAGAACAGCTAGACAGGTAGGAGGACAGGTCAAGGGCACTGTGCCCCCAATTCAGAGCAAGAGTGTTGTCAGCTACTTCAAATACTACATAGAGGTTAAGATGGCTGTTAAGTAATTACTGATAACTTTTGAGGGAGCAGTTTCAGTTGAATGATGAGGACAGAATGAAAAACCCAGTTTCAGGGGGTTGAAAAGTGATTGAAGACAAAATAGACAGCATTTTCTAGCAGTTTGGCTGTGAAAGGAAGCCGAGATGTAGGCTGATAGCTTGAGGGTATGATAGGATCAAATGAGCATTTTTTTAAGGATGTGGGAGAATTGAGCATATTTGTAGGTAGAAAGAAGTGAACCAATAAATAAGGAGAGATTGTGGATTAGAGAAGAGGGTAGGCCATTGTCCGGGTAAACTGTCTGATGATATAGGATTAAGTGGAATAAAGGATACAAATAAAGGGAGCGCTAGAATAAAGGAAAGAACATCTGATGTCATGAGATTTGGAGGTGTAATTATACCAAAGACAAGAATTTTAGGCCAATAGATGGCCTCTATGTTTTTGATAAAACATAATCTGGTGAGAAGATGGGAGAGGTGTGAATGGCTTAGGAGAAACGGGAAGTTTGGAGAAGGAAAAGAATTACTTTTAAGTAATGATGTCCAAGTTGCGATTAGATGGCATGATTTTAGAATAGGCAACATATTTTCCTCTAACACCATTCGGTAGCCTGTGACTAAGACCAGAGGAAAGGGATGATGGGAATTACATCATGTTAAGGCATGAATGACATTGGACAATAGGGATTTGAGAGTAGAGGACAATGTAAACATTGACCTGGTTATCTATAGATCTAGATCTAGATCTTTGTCTATAGGGTCCAGATTCAATAGGGAGGAAAGGGAAGGCAGAGGATATGTGATAATCTGGGAGAGAACTGATGAGGAGGGGGAGAGGAAGGAGGTTATGGTGAGCATGAAGAATATATTTAGGAGGGGGTGGCTAGGTGGTGCAGTGAGTAGAGTATTGGCCCTGGAGTCAGAAGGACCTGAGTTTGGATCCAGCCTCAGACACTTAACGCACACACTAAACAAAAACCTAGCCGTGTGACCTTGGGCAAGTAACTTAACCCCAATTGCCCTCCAAAAAGCAAAAAAAAGAATTTATTTAGGGAAAGTGAAACTTAAAGAGGGATGGAACAAAAGGAACTGATGGTCATAAAATTTCAAAATTCTTGATTATAAAACTATAACATTGTTCATGATGGTAAAATCAAGAATGTGACCATTACTGTGTCTGACTGAGATGGAGTAGAGGACATTATAGGAGTTGAGAAGATGGAGACACTGGGATGTCAAGGTATTTGAAGGAATGTCAACATATATGTTGAAGTGTCCTAGTACAAGGGCAGGGGTTGGAGTGGAGAGGATGATTTTGACATCTCCTTGAGAAAGTAGGGAGAATGATGTGGATGTTGATAGGTAATGTCCACCATGATCTGGATTAAGTTACATAGCTCTATGGAGTGAACATCAAAGGATGAGAGGTTGTTGAGTGATGATCACAGAGGGAGAACTAGAAGTAGCAATGAGAAGCCAGGTGTATGCTAATTCACTCTCCCAGACTATTTTGAAAAGACCAGTGTGTCAGTGGGCATGAATGAAATAGTAACTTTTGAAGCAAAGGTTCTTAAACTGGGGTCCATGAACTTAAAAAAAATTTAATGTATGTATATACACAGACATTTAATTGGTTTTATTATTAGTTTTATGTATATATGTGTATGTGTACATGCACATGCATGTGTGCATGTGTATGTGTGTCTGTAATATTCTGAGAAGGGATTCAGGACACACAAAAAAGTTAAGAACCCCTTTTCTGGAGAGATCTAGATCTGCACGAATGCCAAAATATGGAATAAACCCAAGAGGGAGAGGTCAAAGTCAAAAGTATATTTATTGACAATATAATTGGGGTTCCAGAGGGCACAATGGAAGTAGTGAGCAGTGCTGGATTCAGACATGGGAGTAGTTAGGTTGAGAGAATATGAAGTGGTTACAAAAGAGCAGGATAGATTCTTCCTCAGCAGGGTGTAAGTATTATCAGAATTCTCCACATTTCCATCCCCAGGACAGATTTATAGCCTGTGGTATAGTTTTAGTCACCATATCTTAGTCTTATAATTGAATTCTTAGCAAAACTCTGCCTGACATAGTGGTTAGAGAGCTGACTTGGAGTCGGGAAGAACTGGGTTTAGGTTCCATATTCAGTAAACACTGACTACATCACCCTGAGCAAGTCACTTAATCTTTCATGTCCTAGGAAACTATCTCAGACTGTAATAGAAGAATAGCATATTTTTGGAAGGAATTTCCACACCAGGAGACCCCTACATAAATGGAATCATAGCTTTAAATTACCACCACCACCACCACCACTACTGCTACTAATAAAAACAATAACAACTGCTAAAGAGACCTATTTATCTCTTTTTCTTGATTTTAGATTTTTCTAGTGTCTCTTAAGAAGGGCTACTTTTTCCATTTATTGAAATTGTTGGGAAATCCCACTTATACCCATACAAAATTCAACCATTCTCTCCAAAATATAGTTCTGTTTTCCTAATGACAGCCATGTATATTTCATATACATCCTTTAAAAAGAATTTTGAGCCAAATATAGCAAATAGGTGTTCTTGTGATTATGAACAGAGTCTAGCTGACTGGATGGAAGACCTCAAAGGTTTCCGGAAAGTTTTTTATCTCAAATCATTCCCGGACAGAATGCTCTATTTTCTGTTTGTATATTGGTGAATTTGCTGGAGTTTCCTAATGGTCTTTAGTGAAGGAAGTAAGTGACACTGATCAGTGAAGGCGGACAGTAAGATTTATAATGTATTTGTGCTTGCTGATTGCCAGCAGAACCTGTCTTTCCCAGTGGTGCTCTGCACGGACTTGAAAATCAATAGGGATTAACCTCTGACCTCCTTCACATACTTATACTGTGGTCTGCATTGCTTACCAATATTTCATCTGTTTCACTTAACTGCTGTTACTTACTCAATAATGTGTGGCCATTCTCACCAGATTCTAATTAATTTTAAAAAATGCAGCCTCACTTGAAATTGTGATAAAATATCACACCTTCAGAAACTAGTAGTGCCCTATCTTTTTATTTAATAAACTCACATTAATTAGCCCCAATATAAAAAAAATTAATTGAAAGAGAAAGAGCTATGGCTCACAATAAAAGCCTGGACTATGTCCCTTGTAAGAGACCCTGTTGAGGTTAGCAGTGGGGGGAAATTTGATTTACTGCCTCACTTGTGCTATGACAGCAGGGCAAGTAGAGGGGGAGGGTCTCTGTAGAAAAGAGAATCTCAGTGAGATTATGTACATTTTAAGCCCAAACTAATGCTGATAAAGATATGTACAACATTTAGAGAGTCAGATAAATCTCCTCCACAAAATATCTTACTAAAATTTTTTAAATTTTGTTTAGTAATTGAATTGGAAGATTCTTGATCACTATGCACATTTGGTGGGAGGGGGTTGTACATCTTAATGGCTAAATTATTATTTCATAGGATGTACTATTATTTACTGGATGCTTGCTCCATGAGGGCAGGGGTCTGGCCTATTCTAAACTTGTATATCCTACCCAACTTGAAGTTCTGAACACAGCAGCCACTTAAAAAATATTTGCTGAATGAATGAATGAGTGAGTGAGTGGGTAAATGAATGAAATAATGAAATATAGCAATGAATAGTAGCGTCTCAGGCAACTCGTACTAGCCTAATTGTTTAAAGTTTGGGGGTATTACCTTATTTAGTAAATACTACTTCATTCTCCTTTTAAGAATAATTAAAATTGTGGCAGATTTTCTATATGGGCCTTTTATTTTCAGATTTTTTTCTCCCAAGTGTACCTTTTCCCTAGAGTTTACTTACAGTTTGCTATTGATCTAGCAGCTGGTATTTGAATTGGTCGATGTGCTCTGTAACTTGTTTAAGATACCTTACCTGAACTATTAGTTTAAATAATGTATTCATAAATTGATTAATCATTACAGTAAGACTTATTAGCTGCATTTATATCTGCATGTTGTCTGCAATTGACTTGTAGCCTAATAATTGTGCATATTTAATCCAAAGTTTGGTTTTACATTACAATTTATTAATTATCAAAGTAGAAAACAGTAATATTTGTATATGGTTTGAGAGCTAATGCATTAAGTCTTAATGGAGATCTCATATATTTTCAGACTCATTTAATGTTAGAGCTGGAAAGGGCCCTGGCAATTACTTGAATCTAATTCTTCATTTTATGGATGGATAGCAAAACAGAAACCTGGCAGTTCTCTAGTATATCCAAATATTCCAGTTCCCTTCAATGTAATTACAGCCATATATTTTACCTCTTCCAGTGGGCACCAAAACTACTTATTTATTGGTATTTTTGTCTCCTATTGTTCAATTAAATTCAGTGGTTACATATCAAAGTCTCAGAAGGTGTAAAGGAAATAGTGCTGGCTTTTGAATGAGGCGACATAGGCTTAAATCCTACTTACTAGTTGTGTGATTTTGAGCAAGTCTCTTAATCTTGTGGGGGCTCTTTTCCTTAAAATTAAGGACCCTCACTCTATGTTCTGTGATTCCATAGGAGTCTTCTATGTGCTCAAGCCTGTGCCAATGCTGGGGGAATCACGGTGGTGAAGAAAACATCCCATCTCAGCCACTTTCTAGCTATGTGATCTTTGAGAATCTTGTCTTGTCCAGGCCAAGCTCTAGTTTCTTCTACCATTATTAGTGTGGGATTATCACAAGTGCCTTCATCATTCTGGTTGCCCTCTTCTTCGATATTCTTGAACCCATTAAACCTCCTTAGTTCTCAAAAATCTTGCCTATGTGGAATTTATAATTGTATAGGGAATTATTTATTTGATTTGGAAAATTTGAATGTATAAATGTTTTGCAACTATATAATTTCCCTTTTCAAATATAATTTCTCAATGTTTTAGGTTAATATAGACAACGAATTTACATTAGTGAGTGGGTGATTAGTTTGTCTCCATTGGAACCCACTTTTTAGAAAGTGTCACTCTCTATATGCAGGACATCTGCTTTCAGGTAACCAGTGGTGTTTTTCACTCAGCCTAGTGTCTTATCTTTCCTTATTTCCCATAGATGAAAAGAACAATGTGCCCTGGTCCTCCTTTGGTTAGGAGACAACATGGCAAGGTACAAAGTGTGCTGGATTTTGAATATCAACCCTGACACTCACCTGCTGAATAACCTTGGACAGATCATGTAACTCTCTGGGCCTCATTTTCCTCATCTGTAAGATCAGGAAGATGGACTATTGACCTCTCAGGTCCCTTCCAGCTCTAAACCTGTGATCCTATGAGGAATCCTTGGCCCAGCATCTTCCTTCCCATGTCTGTAAGAAGGAAGCCACTCTATACATACCCTTCTTTGAAGTATTGTTCCTTTGCCAGTCTCATTCTAAATGTCAGCATGGATTGCCTCCCTTCAGAAAAATGAAAGACTCATCAGGACACAAGCAGATAAATTATTTACAATGTTTAATTAGAATTATGCAGATTTGTTAAACCTTTTGGTTACCTAGGAACCTATCACAGCAGCTGCTAGACAGAGGTGGCTAAAATTTGAATGAGGTAAATGTTTAATAAAATACAATCTAGTTATGAATGACACATTCACAAAATATGATTGGTACTATAAAAAGGCGCAAGAATCAGAAGATACTTGGGTTCCAATCCTAACTTGGATGTACTGGTTGCCAATCCAATTTAACAAATTCAGAAATCATTTAAGTTCCTACTATATGCAAAGTACTGTGCTAGGCTTTTTGCCTATTACAAAGACAAAGTAGTTTTCCTCAAGCAGAGCATCCATTATCTTGTGCATACCTCATGTAGAGAGAAGTATATGCAAGATAATTGAAGAAGGAGGGAGAGACTTTCACACACAACTGGGTGAATGAAGGATGACCTCATGGAGGAGGTCATACCTCAGCTGAGCCTTGGAAGAAAGTATGAATTTTGAAAGTTAAAGGTGCAGAGGGAGAACATGCTAGCCATGGTGGGAGACTTACACAAATGCATGAGAGTGGGAGTTGGGAGATAGAATCTCAGCTTTGCAGAACAAATAGTCCAGTTTTCTAGGACCTACTCTGTATCATTAAAGCTAAAAAAAAAGGTGCCTTAGATCCAGATTACAGGATGAATTAATGAACCATTTTTGAGTGCTTACTATAAGCACTGTGCTAAGCTCTGATGATACAAAAGAACATATAAGAAGACAAGCCCTGGTCTCAAGGAGCTCACCTAATGAAGGAGACAGCACACATTGAAGCTTTCAGGGGCAATGATGGAAAGGTCCCCTGGTCCTTAGAGTGCGGCAGATCTGGAGGTGATATTGCTTACAGGGCTTCTGGGCCCATCTTGTGTTAATGCCAGCTGGTGATGATGAAGCTGATGAGCACCTTTCTACAACTCTTTCTCCCCTCAATGATGCCTGTGGGATCTGATCTGGAAGCAGATCTGGTGACACTGCATACCTTAAATGCCAGGTTGACAAGTTTTCACTTTTTACTTGAAGTTTTAGGGAACCACTGGGGGGTTTTTGAGCACCAAACTCAGAACTGCTTTCAGATTATTTTAGAAGCTCTGTTGAACATGGAAGAATGATTAAGAGACTATGAGAATAGTTGAGAGGTGATGAGGGCTTGGATCAGGTTGATAACTGCGTGAGAGGAGAGAAGACAAAGGGCTATGAGATGTTGTGAACATAGAATTTATAGTACCTAGAAAGTGACTGAATCTGGGAGGTGAAGGAGAGCCAAGAATCAAGAATGACTCCACTCTTGTTAACCTGATTGACTGGGCAAGTGGTTGTATACTTCACAGAAATTGGGAAGTATGAAGGAAGAATAGATTTTAGGAAGAAACTGAATCTCTAGTTGGGCAAGTTGAGTTTGAGATGCCAAAAGGACATCCAGGTAGAGATATCTCACAAGTAGTTGATGATATGAGACTGGGGCTTCAAACTAGACATGTTGATTTGAGATCCACCAGGCAGAGATGACAATCGAAACTAAAGTCACTGATGAGATCCCCAAGACTAAGGAAGAAACTGGTGAATAGGGAGAGATTGAATATAAGGAGAGGAAATGATCTAAGAGGCAAGCTCATGGAGAAAATAAGAAGACTTTGCACACAAGGAACAGTCAAAGCCCAGCCTCGATAAGAAGGAGGGGTTGCTTCCTCTGAGATTGTAACAAAGGAAGAGAAGATGGATAGAGATGTGGATAAGTTCTGAGGAGTGACATAAGGAAAAAGAGGAAGCTCACAGTAGGTAGGCTCTATTTCCTAACAAATGAGGAGGTAAAATCAACTGCTTGGGGGAAGGGAAGAGTTAGGGTTATATTGATGGTCTTTGCTGTGACTCATTTTCTTCCTTTATAAAATGGAGATAATAATATCTGTACTATCTGCATCACGGGTCAGTCAGTCAACAAGCATTTCAGCACTTATGTTGCTGGTTTTGTGCTTGGACTCTGGAAATATAAAGACAAAAATGAAGGAACCCTCCCCCACAAAAAAAGCCTACATTCTAACGGACGAAACAATTAGAACATATCAAAGCATGTACTAAATCTATTCTCAATAAATAAGTGCCATTTTGGTGAGGGGCACCACTAGCTGCAGAAAGGATCAGGAATATATTTATGGAGAGAAAGGATCAGGAATATATTTATGGAGAAGTGAACTTTTTAGCTGAGCTTTTATGGAAACAAGATTCCAAGAGAAGCAGGGGAGGAGTAAGAATATTCAGAGGATGGAGAACAGGTAGGAATATCCAAAGGCAGGAGTGTGGTATGTGAAAGCAGGCCAGTGCGACTGGAGTAGAGGCTAGGAAGTGTAGTAATATTTATTGAGCCTGGAAAGGTAAGTTGGGGGCAGATGATGAAGGGCTCTAAAAACCAAACAGAGGAGTCTATATTGCATCCTAATGGGAATATTGAGCAATTGGAATGCACTGAATGTATGTGTGGGAGTGAAATGGTCAGACCTGTGCTTTTGGAAAATTACTTTGCAGCTATTTGGCAGTTGGATCAGAGTAGGGAGAGACCCTAGTTGTCATGATGAATTAGGAGGTTCCTTCAGTAGTCTGGGCAAGAAGTGATGTTGGTGAACTCGGGCAGTGACTGTGTAAGGGGAGAGAAGGGGATGAATGGAAAAGATGTGGAAGAATAAATGACAAGACTTGGTTATTAATTGTGTAGGCTGGGCAAGGAAAAGAGAGGGGTCAACGGGGAACCTTCGTTCTTACTTAGAATGGTCCTATACTTAACAGGAACAGGAACATTTGGAAAAAGCTATTGTTTTTTTTTAGAAGGAATGAGTTCTGTTTTAAACATCTTCAGAAAATAATACTTTGTAAACCTATGAAATTCTATAAAAATAGTAGTGGTTATTATTGATAATCATGTTTTCTGAGTTGGAATGGACTACTATAGGCATCTAATACAAACATTTTCCATCCATAACATCTCCAACAATATCAGCCACAATCTATTTGAAGATTTCAATCAAAGGGGAGCTTAATTCATTTAAATGTAATTTATCATCTGATTGGTGATTGCTTCTCTATTATTTCAGAAATTTCAGCCCTTATTTACTTTATTTGCTAATCTGTATTGTGTACACACACACACACACACTCTCTCTCTCTCTCTCTCTATATATATATATATATATATACACACACATTTATGTACATATATGCATATACACACACTATATACATGTATGTACACACATACATATGTATACACACACATACAACTCGTTTGTACACAGTTGTTTGCATTTTGTCTCCCCCATTAGATCCTGAACTTTCTTTATATTATCCGTACTTAGCACAGTGACAGGCATGTAAAAGATACTTCATATATTTATATTTATTGAAGGACTGATTGGCTGATGAGGTACCTTACTACCCTTTGAATGCTCCTTCCTTCCCTTCCCCCACCTACAGGTGAGATCATGAATCATGATCACATGAACTATTGAGTGATCCTGAATGGGAACTGTCAATCTATGACCCTATGGCCCTTCTAACTGTCCCTGGAAATTTGTTGATCAAGTGCCCCTCCCTAGGCACCCTTTCTGTGCTGTCTCTCCCATTAGATTGTAAATTACTTGAGGGGGGTGGCTAGGTGGTGCAGTGAATAGGGCACTGGTCCTGGAGTCAGGAGGACCTGAATTCAAATCTAGCCTCAGACACTTGACATACTTACTAGCCATGTGACCTTGAGCAAGTCACTTAACCCCAATTTTCCTTCCCTCCTCCTCCAAAAAGCAAAAAAAAAAAAAAAGTTACTTGAGGGCAGAGACTTTTTTTGTATCCATATTTATTACAATACTTGGCACATAGTAAGTGCTTAATAAATCCCTTTCTCTTCATTTGTTTTCTTCAGTTGTCTGTTGAATTGAATTTATAATTACAGATAGATAGAGAACAAAGCTGGAAGGGACCTTAAAGGGCATCTATTCCAGTCTCCTCTATTTACAGAGAAGACAATTAAAAAGAAGACTCAGAGTGGACAGAATTTACCCAAGACCACATAACTTGGGCATTGAGTTTGCCTCATTCCCAACTCGTGGGGAGAGCAAGAAGTTGTGTTTTATGAAAACTGAGGGAAGGAGCAATGAATACTCTGGATAAGAATAAAGTTGGTGGGGAATGGAAGGAAGGATGATTATTGTCCTTTAGTGTGTGAAGGGTTGTTCTTTTGGGAGAGGCGACTAGGTTTGTTAAGCTTGATCCTAGAAGGTCGAATTAGAAATGCTGTGTGGGAATTTTCTTTTATTTTTGAATCCTTTGTGTCCTGCTCAGTGCCTTACCCATAGTAGGCATATACTGTGAATTCAGTTGAATTAAACTAAAATGAATTGAAGGTCCAGAGGAAATAGGTTTCATTTCAATCTGAAGAGCAATTCCTTAACAATTAGAACTAACTAGAAATGGAATGGACTCCCTTGGGATATATATTAGATTCCTCTTCCTGGAAGTCTTCAGATGAATGACCCATTGTCAGGGATGCTGGAGAAGGGATTCCTTGGACTTCAGGTTTTCTGAGGTCCCTTTTGGCTCTGAGATTTGGCTGTTCTTTCTATGGTAGCAGCCCTGCTGTCTGCAATTACTTACTTTGCTAATTTTTTCCTTGTTCCTGATAGCAGATCCCCATAGACTTTTCTGCCAGAGTGACTAGCAGTTTGGCATCCTGCTAAGTGTCCCGGACAGCAAGCAGACATTCGTGGCATGCTTGGCAAAATCTCAGGTTTTGTCTTAGTGATGTTAAGGACAACATTGTTTTGCCAGAAGCTATAACAAGATGATTCTGTAACAACAACATTGTGACACCAAACTATGTTCTGCAATTTTCTTTAATATTTATGCTGGATAAATTATTTATCTCTTTTTTTTTTCCTTCCAGTTTTTTTTTTTCATCTCTTGCAGGTGATGTAGACAGGTGATTGGCTTCACTGAACCACCAAAGTCAGGATTTGGATTTTTTTTTTGGAGGAGGGGGTGGCCTGTAAAGAACAGATGTGTCAGCATACTCTGTTCTCTGAGAATTTATTCCACAACTGTGTACCCCTATGTACTAATATGGACTAAGGGGCTCAATTAAGGGTCTCCCTACTCATTTGAAGGAAGTCATGTATTAGTCTATCATCTTTGTAAGCTTTTGGAAATTCAAGAAAACTAAGTACAACAGAATTGGAAAACTGAGCCATTGCCTACCTGTTATCTGTGTGATCTCCATCAGTTCTGAGTTCCATCTCTCTTGACTGTTCTAAATATATAGTATGAAAAAGAAATCCCTTTGTCTACAGACTTTTCATAATGGACTTGGAACAACTGAATTTAAATCCATTTCAGCCACTTAATATCTGTGAAATCTTGGAAAAGTAACTCAAGCACACTGTGTCTTAGTTTCCTAATCTACAAAATGAGAATAATAATATCTATACTACCTACTGTCTGGAATAGTTTATAGAGAGAAGACTTTGGAGTAAGCAACACCTGAGTTCAAGTGCTGCTTCCTACATGTGTTGACTGTGTGACCCTGGTCAAGTCAATTAATATCTCTGTGCCAAACATTCTCTAAGGATTAGATCATGAGCCAAGATACATTGGTATAGATAATTTCCCCACTGGGAGTTCCTCATCCCAATAAAATCATGAATCTGTTCTAAATCCTACCTTTCCTTCTAAAACGAGGAAGAAATATAAAAATCCCCTTTTGGGAAGCTAGGGCAGAACTGATTTATTTTCCCTGGAAATTGGGTCACGCCCAAGCAACTGGCCCAGGGATCAAGTGCAGGAAATTAACTTCAAGTATCCTTTTTCAGCATCTAAGACCTTTCTGACTAAATTTCCTTAAAGACACCTTCAAGCAGACCTAGTAATTGTCTCTTTAAAAGTTTCTACTAGGGGCGGCTAGGTGGCGCAGTGAATAGAGCGCCGGCCCTGGAATCAGAAGGACCCGAGTTCAGAGCCGGCCTCCGACACTTAATCCATACAAAACATTTACGTGTAAAAACAATTTTTAACATTTCATTTATAAAACTTTGAGTTCCAAATTCTCTCCCTTGCACTCTCCCCACCCCACCTCCATTGAGAAAGAAAGCAGTTCAATGTAAGTTATATATAGTCACACAAAGCATATCCATAATAGTCATCTTGTGAAAGAAAACATAGACCAAAACAAACCTCAATAAAAATAAAGTTAAAAAAGTGTGCTTCAATCTGTATTCAGATACCATCAGTTCTTGCTCTGGGGATGGATAGCATTTTTCATTATAAGTCTTTCAGAGTTGTCTTGGATCATTGTATTGCTGAGAATAGCTAAGTCATTCAGAGTTGATCATCTTACATTATAATATTGCTGTTAACTTTGTATATAGTACATTTCACTTTGCATCAGCCCATGCAAGTCTTTCCAGGTTTTTCTGAGTGCATTGTTCTCATCATTTCTTATAGTACAATAGTATTCCATCATAATCACATTCTACCACTTGTTCAGCCATTCCCCAATTGATGGGCATCTTCACGATTTCTAATTCTTTGCCCCCAGAAATAAATCTTTAAATATATTTGTACATATAGGTCCTTTTCCTTTTTGTTTTTTTTTTTAAATCTCTTTTGGGATTCAGATGGAGTAGTGGTATTGCTAAGTCAAAGGGTATGCATGGTTTTATATCACTTTGGATATAGTTCCAAGTACTACACCTTTTACCAAAGTGACTTCCTTAAAGCCATACAACTAATGGCCTTCCTCTTCTTCATATAATACCTCTGTTACTGCTTTGTATGTCTTATATAAATGCGTTATCCTTAGAGGAAGCTGTGGGATATGATGTGATAGTCTTTCTACTCTTTTCAATTTGCAAAACATAATTCAGTTTTCAGCCCTCCATTGGAGTTTTTCAAATATCCATTTTACTTTGAAATGTGCTTGAGAATTAGGAATATGGGGAATAATTTAAGTAGATCTGTATTTATTTCTGTTACTTTAAATAGTATTATATTTCAGAGTTCCTTGATTTCATTGTCGTGGCTATTCCCTTCAGGGATGCACAGTATAAGCTTCTTCTATCTTAATGGATTGGACTGAGTTGTAGTGAAAAGAAAAAAAAATCATGACTTGATTCTCAACACTTTGCTGATGAGCTCTCTCTTAAAAGAAGCGGAATAGTCCTTTGATAATGTACTGAATCTCTCTTCCTGAGCCCATACACAAGAAAATTCCACCTTGTTAGTACTTTCTGGAGCTTTTCTTCAATTAGTTTAACCTTCAGAAACCAGTCAATTGCCCTCTTTAAGAACTCTATGTAAGGGGCGGCTAGGTAGCACAGTGAATAGAGCACTGGCCCTAGAGTCAGGAAGACCTGAGTTCTAATCCAGCCTCAGACACTTGACACACTTACTAGCCTTGTGACTTTGGGTAAGTCACTTAACCCCAATTGCTGTCCAAAAAGGAAAAAAAAAACTCTATGTAATAAGGTATCAGAAGTTTCTTGTTTAGAGAAGACTTCACCCATCTACAGAAATTATAATTACTCCTTTAAGAGCCTTCAGTTTGACTCTCGGCACACATTGCAACTTAGAAGGGTTTTCTAATTGAAATCATCTAGTTGATGATGCATCTATGTAATGTTGTTATCCAGGTTCTTACTAAAGACCTACATAGTCCATCCCATTATTGGACAGAAGTGTTAGAAAACTTTTATTAAAGAAAAAAAATTAAAACCTGTATGCATCTTGGAATCTTCCCTCTTTTGGTTGTAAAATGTAGGTATCTAAGAGGAATTTTGTTATTGTTCAGTCATGTTGTCATCCATGGACTAACTATGCTGTCTATGTTTTCTTTTCTTTTCTTTCTTTTTGCTATTTGGAGGGCAATTGGGATTAAGTAACTTGCCCAAGGTCACACGGCTAGGTTTTTGTTTTGTGTGTGTGTGTGTGTGTGTGTGTGTGTGTGTGTGTGTGCGCACGCTAAGTGTCTGGGGTCAGATCCGAACTCAGGTCCTTTTGACTCCAGGGCCAACACTCTACTCACTGCGCCACCTAGCCGCCCCCTGTCTATGTTTTCTTGACCGAGATACTAGAGCAATTTGCCATTTCCTTCTCCAGTGGATTAAGGCAAACAGAAGTTAAATGATTTGTCCAGGTTTACACAGCTATTAAGTATCTGAGGCCAGATTTGTACTTGGGTCTTCCTGACCACAGACCCAGTGGTCACTGAGCCACCATCATTCTGCTTCCTAGACAGAGTTTAAGTGACTTGCACAAGGTCACACAGCTAGTATCTGGGCCCAGATTTGAATTCAGGTCTTCCTGACTCCAATCCCTGAGTTGTATCCACTGAGCCATCTAGCTACTTTATCGGAGAAATAATGGATTTTAAATAGTTATGGGCTAAAATCTCTATCTGACATTCATAATGGCATAAGACTCTTATTTGTATGTCTTTGCATTAGTAGAATTGGAGTTTGGGATGTACTTTGAATAAGTTGGATAAAAACTGGCCCACTGGTTCTAGCTGGCATACATACATGTTATTGTTAAAGCAGCTGATAAGCAAAGAGTGTATTGTTGATGTGGATAACAGTTGTGGGGAAAGGAGGGGCCATAGACAGTTGGATGATTTTAATGTTTATATTCCACTGGGGTGAGCTCTGACAAAGGACTAGCATTCCCCAAATAACTAATTCTTTTAAAAGAACATCTGTTGAAACTGGTAATTTACATTCTTCTTAAATAGAGAGCGACATAATTAACCCTCTGGGGAGACTAATATTAGTTTATTAGAGACGATTTCTAGTTATGTTTATTTTTACACTAAATGATTTGTTAAAATTGAAATCATAGTTCCTTTTCTGTGTCTCATATTTTCATTAAAGATCACATCTTAAGAACCTTCTTGGTGAATAACCAGCCTTTTCACTGAACTCTTAGTATATCAAAAGAAATTTCTTGGAGTCTTTACTAGTAAAAAATGGATAAAAATGAAAATAATCCATATTATGATATGAAGCTGGACAGACAGCCCCATCAACAAGGGCTGTCACTGGCTATATCTTGGATAAGCATTGAAGAGCCATAATGAGCCAGGCTGATAGTTGATCAGGAGTATGATACAGGAGGGTGTACATTTCCCAAATGTGCCTCCAATGATCCTCAAATGCTTGTTGTTACAAAAGTCTGTTTAACTCTTCCAGTGATATTGTATGGACACAAAAGGTGGAATTACCACCATCATAGGATTTAGAATTGCACGAGACCTTTCTGTTGATCTGCTTTGACCACCAATGATGTTAGAAGAAAAGGAAGGTATATTAAAAAGATACATGGTGAGCATGTATAGGCTAACAATGCTACTAGTGAGGATTGGATTTTAAGAAATGATTGAAAGACACTTAGGCCATAAATATAAGTGGAGCTAGTTTTCTAAATTGCATTGGGGCAGGAAGTCTGAAAAGACTCCTCAAACCAACTTTTTCCACATAAATCTAGTTGAGGACTGTCTAGGTAGCAAACAGAACACAGCAAGGCTGCCACATCTTGGGTTAGGGTCAGTTCACATGGAACAAAATTACTAGGGGAAGGAGTATCATTTGGTGGCTTCCTAGTTAAACTAGCTTATCCTTGCTGACTAGCAGTGAAATTTGTTGGTTTCTACTTCACCCTAGGTGCTGTCAGCCTCTAAATTCCAGCCTTCTAGGGCAGTTTCCCGGACATTCTTCCCTAGTAATGGCTTTGACTGAAGGCATGCACAGCCGGAAAAGGAGATCACGGGTATTCATAATAATACAATAGACCAGCCATCCAAGTGCTAAACTAGAATCCATTGTATAATAAAAAGTGAAGGAAGTCCTCTAGTAGTTTGATCTCCATAGCAGATTCATTGCAAAACCTGACCAAGTGACACATAGGATGAGAAAGTAGAGCGGTCATATACCTAATAAATCATACTTTATTCTCAGTTTTCTAAACATATGCCTCATTGTTTGGAGTGGGAGGCAAAGACAACATTCTGCCAGTGTAGAGTAGCTGAATCAGATTGCTTTAGCTTACCTTTATTTAATAGTTTAAGATCGGAAAAACATTTTACATACATGATCTCATTTGACCTGGTTACTTAGATTATCTTCATTTTAGGGGTTAGAAAACTGAAGCTTAGAGAGATGTAGTGACTTAGCCTAGGTCATAGCTAGCAAGTAACAGACCCTGGAATAGACCACAGATTTTGATTCCAAGTCTACTGTTCTTTCTTGCATATTCTAAGCTCAGTGCCTTTTCCTTGATTGTCCTTTGTGCCTGGAATGCTCTCCCTCCTGGCTTGCCTGGCTTCTTTCAAGAATCAGCTTAAATTCTACCTTTCCTGCTCCCTCTTACTGCTGCTACCTTCCCTCTGAATTACCACCAGTTTATTCTGCATGTATCTTGTATGTACGTAGTTGTTAATATTATCTTTCTCATTAAAATGTGAAGTCCTTTAGGGCAATGACTGTTTTTGCTTCTCCTTCTCCATAGTGCCTTCTCATATAGCAAGCATTTCATAAATGTTTGTTGACTCAGTGCAGGTGTGTTGAATGTTTTGCATCTAGCAGCACCTGGATATCCTGTTGGAGCTTGGGGACAGCAGGGGAAGTCAGACTGAGCAAATCGGAGCTTGGAGACAAAACTTGAAGATAGAGCAGTAGGAAGTGAAGAGAGGAATGAAAAGCATCTTACTAGAGGAAGAATAGGTGAAAGCCAGGGTCTATGAAGGAGGTTGGGGGACCTTGTCCATTAGGCAGTCAGGTGGGCAAGATACTTGAAGGAATGACTAGAGACAGAGCTTCTCAGGCCAAGCAAGGTCCATGTACTGCAGGAAGATATAAGGCACTAGTATAAAAAATAATGGAATGGGATCCAGGAGCTAGAGTGTCAGCTTGGTACTTTGGCTTGTCCTTCTTGGAAAGGTCTGTTTGTTCCAGAGTCAACCATGCCCCTTCCCTTGTTAACTCTTGATTGAGGGGACCAGTTCCAAAAAAGAAGAACCCTATTGCTATTCTGCCATTCTTTGAAGCATTTGCTATAGTCTGAAGGTTTTAGTATTTGAGGGGGTTTGGGAGGAAGGAGGTGAGTCTCCATTATCAAAGCATAGTTGTCTTTTGTAGTAATAACTCACATTTCTATAGCTCCTAAAAGCTTCCAGAGTATTTTAACAAAATTAATAAGTGGCAGGACCCAGATCTGACTGGTGTCTAAATACACTGTTCTTACCACTGCCTCTACTCTGCCATAGCAGCAAACCAGGTACATTAGAAACAGTTGTTGGTATTGATTCATTTTGACCTATTTGGGGGAAATTACCCAGATAGTAATTAATTCACTGAGAAGATTCCTTTAAATAGAAATGTTGCCAGGTCCATTTTAAATAGAATTTAATTTAAATAAACCCACCTTTTCAGAAATATATCTATTCTGTAAGGCAAGGCTTTCTTACGGTCATTGATTCATGTGTATAGCATTGCCTTCCATTGGATGGTATGGGAAATGTGTATCTGCAATATCTTATAAAATCTCTCATTTCACTTTCACATTCTGTGTAATAATTATATGGTTAAGTTGCAATCTAGTGTGTGTAGAAATATCAGAGGCAGCTGGTGGCACAGTGGATAAAGAGCTGGGCTGAAAGTCAGAAAGAGACGATTTCAAACTCTGTCTCAGAGCCTTACTAGCTTTGTGACCTTGGGCAAGTCACTTAATAACCTTCGCTTCAGATTCCTCAACTGTAGAATGAAGATAATAATAGCACCTCTCATGGTTGTTGTAAGGATCAAATTGACTAGTCAGTAAATATTATATAAATACTTAATGCAGTTGCTGGCACATAGTAGGTGCTCTATGAATGTTTATCCCATTCTTTTCCTTCCAAATCAGTGTGTTTGGAGTCAGGCTATTTGGGTTCAGTTCTTAGTGATTCCATTTGTTGACTTAGTTTGAGGAAAGGTATTTAACTTAGCCTTGTTTTACCCATCTGTAAAACGACAATAATGTTTAGCTTGTGGGGATCAAATGAAATCATAAACAGAGTACTTTGTAAACTTAGATTCCTAGGTTGTTTGAACTGGAAGAGCTCTTGAAACTCATCTCTTCTAATTCTGCCTTCCCTTAAGATTCAGCCCATGTGTTATCTTCTCCACTAAGCCTCTTCCCCTCCTTCCCCAAGCCCACAGCTAGCACCTTTATAATCATTCTAATCATTCTGACTCATATATGTTGTCTCCTGCTTGAGGGTATAAACTGCTTACATTTTTGCTTTTTCTTCCTATCACTAGTGCTTAGCACAATGCATGGCACTTTATGGGTTAATTGATGTTTCAGAGGAAGGCAGCCCCAGCTGAGAGAGGGAAAGGCACCTGTCCAAGGTCATACAGCTAGCTTCTGGCTCATCTGGGGCTCTTGACTCCCAAATCTCCTGCCTTGTAATGTAGTGTTCTTTTGCTTACAATATGCTACTTGCAGAAGGCAGTGTAAGTACTAAATACACACAACCTGTTACCATTTTATTAATGAGAGCCCTTTCTAAAACCAGAGGGACAGATGAAGGATTTAAATTGATTCTAAAAGATAACACATTTGGGATCTAGCACCTGGAGAGTGAACAGAATCCCAATGATGGATGCAGGTGTGATTTTTAATGCCTATGTGTGGAAAGTAAAGCCTTGGGGAGTCTTAAAAAATCTTTTACAGTAGAGAAGTAATTTCCCTTTATTTGGATACATTGTTGCTCAATAGTATGCTAGTATAGGGCCATCAAAATACTGGATCTGAAACTATCTTGCTTACTGTTTCCATTATCTGTTGGGTAGTTTGTATCAGAAACTTGTACAACCATGTTTGGGCCTCTAAATTGTCTATTTGTGCTATTCATAATAGGGCCAGCTAGGTGGCATAATGGATACAATGTCATGCCTGGGGTCAGGAAGACCTGAGTTCAAGTCCAGCCTCAGATAATTATTAGCTATGTGATCCTGGACAAGTCACTTAACCTCTGTTAGCCTCAGTTTCCCCAACTATCAAAATGGGGATAATAATAACACCTACCTCCCAGGGTTATTGTGAGGATCAAATGAGACAATAATTGCAAAGTACTTAGCATAATAACTGGTACATAGTAAGTGCTAAATAAATGCTAGCTATTATACTTATTAATATTATTATTATTATTGTGGGGAAGTGAAAGTTTTCAAAAGGATAGGTATTATCTAATTTACAATAATTTAGCAAACATTTATTGATTTTTTATATATAACCCTGAAACTGGGTAACAGCCAGTTTATATAGGACACAAAACTTGACTTTATGGAACTCATAGTCTAGTAGACTCAGACACAAATAAGTGTAATTTACAATGTCATATATTAATGCACTAGAGAAGTACAAAGAAGTGTATTTGTAAGGAGAAGCAAGGAAGCATAGGTAGGATTTCAGAAAGACAAGTGGGGGAGTGAGAAAACCCCTGTCATTGATCAATAACAACCTTTGTTAAGGTTGGGTCACATACTGTGGGCCTCGTACTCTTCTAGTCACTGGGAATACAGAGATAAAAATGAAATATTTGGAAATGTATATCAGGACAAGGTATTTTAATGTCAAATAAATTTGGTTGTCACCTTGAGGAGTCAAAAATTGTTCCTAATGAAAGTAAGTAAGCAGTGAATGTTTTTGAATAATGGACTGAGCTACTAAGTTCTCACCTTAGGAAAATTATCTTGGCATCTTGATGGAGAATTAATTGAGGATTGGAAAGAATGGTAGCAGAGGAACTCTTAGGAGGCTGTTACAGTATTCCGAGTAGGCAATGAATGTATTACAATGTACAAATGCATAAAATGTTATGGAGATGGTATTGACAAGGGCTTCCAGAGTGGTCAGATATGGTCAGTGAGGGAGAGGAAAGAGCCAAACTTGTCTGAGATTGAAAAATCAAACCTTGGTCACTGGACTCATGGTAGTGCCTTCAACAGATTTAGTTGGATTTAGAGGAGGTTCAAGATTAGGAAAGGAAGAGGAAGAAAGAGTTTCATTTTAGAAATTTGGAATGGTAGTGATATATTCAGGTGGAGATGTTTATCAGACAGTTCAGGAAAGTGATTCAGGCTGGATATAGATCTGCGAGTCCAGGCCCAAATTTCCAAATGTCTGATAGACATCTCCAATGAGATGTAGTACCACTGGAATCCCAAACTGATAATATTTAAAACCAAATTCATTATCTTGATTCTAAGCCTGCATTTCTTTTAAAAGGAAGGAGCTTTATAACCTTTAAATCTACTTAAATACAACTCATTATTATTTCTATTATTTCTTCTTTAATATACCTTCTTTAGTTGTAAAGTCTCTATTTGTTCTGTGAAGTAAGCATAATAGTGATTTATTCAAGATTGAATATTATAAAGGCTAAAAGATTAATTCTTAAGACTTTTGGTCTATTAACTATATGAGGTTTATTTTAATAGTTTAGCTTAAGGCATAAATGATTTTATTCTAGTTTCATCCTTGTTGAATCAATAATTAACTTAACTAAGTTTTGATTAAAAATAAATTTTACTAAGTTTAAAATTCATTCTGATTTTTTTTCTGTACAGAAACACTCTTGGGTATGTTGGGTAGCAGCTGTAATAATAAGAAGAACAATAATTGATTTTTATATAGTACTTTGAAGTTTGCAAAGTGCTTTGTGCACATTAACTCATGGATTCAGAGCACCTCAATTCACATTCCACCTTTGAAAAAAAGATCACCTGGGTGATCTTTGATTTAACTTCCCTGAACCTCAGTTTCCTTTGTAAAATCAGAGAATTGAGCTAAGTGATCTGGGAAGCTCCTTCTGGCTCTGAATCTATAACCCCATGATCCTGAGCTTTTAATGACCTTGTAAGGTACTTATTTCAGGTATTATTATTATTAAAGTTATTTAGATGATAAAACTGACTCAGAAGGGTTAAAGTAACTGACCCATAGTTACACAGTTTATAATTGTCCAGAGCAAGATTTGAAATCCAGTATTCTTAGATCCAAATATGACACACTCTCTGTTATGCTATGTTTCTGTTATTGGGGTAGTGGGTGTGGATACTCAAAGCACCCAAGTCCATTGAGATCAGATGCTCGTTAGGGTTAAAAAAAAAAAGGCAAAGTAGCAAAACTGATTAATTGGGCATTGTCCAAGATAGAGTGTTAGGTGCATCCAACTCTGCCTAAGTCTTTGTTCCTTCTTTCTGTGTTTTGACCCTTGATTTTGGCCTGTGGAATTTTTGTTCCACATCTCTATCTTTCCCACTATCTCTACCTAGAGCCACAGACACAGACTTTGACAGCTGGATGAGACCTTGATTCTTGGGCACAATTGGAGCAAGAACTTTGCATGTTGTAGATAGCATGACAGAGCTCTTAAGGCCTTGGATTATTGTAAGGTACATAGAGGAATATGTTTTTTGAAGCAGACCTCTTGTTTAAAACTTATTTGTCTTGGTAAGGTTAGTGGTTCTACCTCCAATGATATACATATACATATATATATATATATATATATATATATATATATATATATTTAACATTGTTCTTCCCAATAAAAATGAGGTCATAAATACCCGGTCACTTCGGCTTTTCTAAATGGAGATGACTATTGGTTATTGCTCCTAAGTAGATCTTAGGGGTGGGGATAAATCCCACACTTTACAGAAAGAAAAGAAGGACTTTGTAGATCTGATCTGAATTTTTGCTGAATGTTGGTGACCTCAGCATTTTCATTTTGTTTATTTATTTAGATGTGTAATGATTTGTTCAAGACATTTCATTATGATATAGTAGACAATGCCTTGGATTTAGAATTGGAAGACCCAGGTTCGAGTCTCTGTTCTGCTGTTTTTTAACTGTGTGACCTTAGACATTCTATTGCCTCTCCCCTCTCCAGAAAAGCTCACGCTCTGTGTCTGTAAATTGAAAATCTACAACTAGATCATCTGGTTTGTCCCTTACATGTTTAAATCATATGATTTACCAGATACTGGAACTGACCATTCTGTACTAAACATTTCCATCTGTGTGAATACCTGGACCATTTACCCCTTCCATCGAGGTTTTTGGCTTTCCAGTTGACTGTTCATGGTCTGAAGGGACCTAGTTTATAAGCCCAAGTAGCCCAGCATCCTCACTATGTTACATATTCTACATCCCTTTGTAAATTGCAGAATCCCAGAGATATTAGTAGCCCTGTAGCACTGAACATTTCTTTTCTTTTCTCCACAGGCATCTCCCTGACCAAAAGCTTTGTTAGGATATAGCTGAACCTAATCCACATAACTGTGTGTCTTCTGTTCATTTCTTTTCCTGTTCTGCTATTCTAAAGATAAATTAAAAAAAAATTTTTTTAATAAATTTTAAAAAATTTATGAGCCATGTGTACATATTCTAATACCTTCTTCTTTGTCACCCAAGCCTTTATTAGCTTACAAAATAAAATGCATACTTTAGTTGAAGCAGGTACCTTTTCCCCCCTCTGCTCTTCATTGATCTATGTCTAGGTATGTACCACACTCATGCAATATGATTTTAATGGAAACTGCCTTGGCCTAGGAGTAAGGAGAATTTGCTTAGTCTTGACTCTACCACTTCAATAGCTGTATGGTTTTAACTAATTGACATATGCTGTCTAGGCTTCCATAGAATGAAATGGTTGAATTAGGCATCATTATTCTATCTGTCTGACTACTCCTCAGTCTCCTTGGCTGGGTATTCATTCATCTGTATTACCTCCCATTTATATCTTAAAGATTTTGTATATTTTGTATATGTGCGTCTTATTTTTATGTTGTCTCCCTATTTAGAATGTGAGCTCCTTGAGGGCAGAAATCATGAGTTTGCTTTTTTTTGTTCTCAGGCTGGCACATAATTGCTTATTAAATATTTGTTGACTGACTTGTTGACTAGAAATTTAAGGTTCCTTCCAACCTCAACAGTCTGTTCAATGTTTTAAAATGTCTTCCAACTCTGAACTTCTGTGCTCTAAGCTCTAAGGCCCTTTAAAGCTCTGCCATTCTGTTCTTAGGTTTTTATAGCTCCAAAATCCTCTAGTTATAAATATCAGTGTGTGTGTGTGTGTGTGTGTGTGTGTGTGTGTGTGTGTGTGTGTGTGTGTGTGTATGCATGCTGGGGAGGGGGGTGGGTGTTAAACCCAAATAAAAGATCATACCTGTCCTTGCCTTGGGGAAATAGAGTTTAAAATCATTTATAGTAGGATTAAATTGATTTGCCAGTGTAATATTTGAATTGATCCTATTGTTTTCCCATTTATTTTATAAAAAATATGGCCAGTTTTCCTTTTTATCCTACCCCTTGTTTTGTTTTGTTTTGTTTTTGTTGTTGTGTTTCTGAAAGCATCCTATTTTCTGACTTTTCCTCTTATCAAGCCAGTTGTGGTAAGAATTGCCAGACCCTACTGCTCAAACACATGGCTAATACTCTGGGATCATCTTTAGATGATGTGGGTACTAGAGGGAGGTAGGTTGTATGCAGAACTGAGCATGTGTTAAAGTTTCCCAGTCTTTGTGGTAAGGTACAAAACGGGGTGCCTGTCATTTTGACTCTTCTAAGTGCCATTCCAGCTGGACTAACATTTCAGAAACACATGTATGTTTGTACTGGAAGCCCAGGGAACATCAGCTAATCCAGAAGCTTTCTTCCATGATGAATTATTCAGGCGATGTTTTCCAAAAATGTCATTGATCAGTGTGCAGGCCCAGATATCATGTAGTACAACTTGTATGTCAGAGACCGTGCACAGTCAATATTTTCTGGCACAAAGAATTTCCAAAAGAAAGATTTAGAGGCTGGTTTTATATTTTCTGCAGGCAGTTTTTCAGGGGGACTCCACCCTTTTTTTTTTTTTTTTTGGATAAGCAGCATAGTATAGTAGAAAGAGTCCTGAATCGAAAGTCAGAAGACTTGGATTCAGGATTCATTTTAGCAATTTAGTCTCAAAGAATTTAGAACAAGAAAGAACCTTAGATTTCTTGTAACATATCCTTCCCCTAGACTTTTCCCATTTTGTAGATGAGGAAACTGAGCATCAGAGAAATAGGAAGAGTCGGGGCTCAGAGCCTACTCCTCTGCCTCCAGATTCAATTACCTTTCCCCCACTTTATGGTTACTATAATAGCAGCTAGGTGGCACAGTGATTAGAGCACCCGGTTTGAAATTAGTAAGACCTGAATTAAAATGTGACTCCTGGACAAGTTACTTAACCCTGTTTGCCTTGGTTTCCTCATCTGTAAAATCATCTGGAGAAGGACATGGCAAACCACTCCAGGTTCTTTGCCAAGGAAACCCCAAATGGGAACACAACTGAACAACAACAGATTATTACTGATAGCATCAACTTGGGCAAGTCACTTTTCTAAATCTTCACTTGCTTATTTGTGAAAGAAGAGAAACGAGAGCAAAGCTTCTTACCTTACAGAGGCACAATAAAGGCACCATTTTGTAAATGATCAAGCCTTCTGCCAAGTCAAGTGTTTGCTATTATTTTGTCCCTGGAAACCATTTTGAAATATGTATTATCATAAAGTAAGATTGCATTAAAGGGAATGAGAACTGCGCTGTATGTATGTTTATTTAGGCAGCACAGACTGAAAAGAGCAGGGACTGTTGAGCAAACTATTATATCAAACTGATATTTCACCAAGTTCTTAAAATGGCAGCTCCTTGAGAGTGGGGATTCTATTTTTTTTGTATTGGTATTCTCAGCATCTAATATAGGTCCTGGCACATAATAGATAGTCAATAAATCCTTCTTGACTGATTAATTATGTTTTTACCTCCATTGCTTTTTTGTCTGTACCGCTGACAAAGCTAGCACTAGAAGAACCCCCATAGTATTTTAATAAATTCAAGAACTGTTGAGGAATTGCCTCTCCCCCCCACTTTTTTTTCTGGAGAAGATGGAGGGTGAGTCTTGATTTGTGATTTTGTTATTTTGAAAAACTGGTAATGTAGAAACCCCATTCAGCAATACAAATCACTGACTTATCTGTAATGTATAGTTTTAGAGAGTTGTCACTGAGAAGTCATGTGACTTACCAGTGGTCACATGTTTTGCATACACCTTGCTAGTAAGAAAACCCAAGGTCTTCCTGACTCCAAGGCTGGCCCTATATTTTCCATGACATGATGTATCTTAATTAAGTTGATAAATTTAAATGTGCCATGCTGTGGTATTGTAAATTTTAAATATAACAACATCACTGCTCTTATATAGCTTACTATCCAGTCACATTTTGAGGGAACATGGAAGGAGTGACTTCTTATCTGTATTCAAGGAAGCCTTTGGGGAATTTTACATTGGTTAGGTTTCCTTTATAAAACTTCCCTAGAGATTAGAATCTAAACTTTAATATCTGAATGGGATCAAGACATTAGAATATTATTGGTCATCATCTGTGTCTATTCAGTAACTAATAGAGTTTTATTATACCTCTTCCACTTCAGGGAGCTAGGTATCTCATTAAAATATAATGGAAAGAACACTGGATTTGGAGTCATCTGCACAGGATTTAAATTCTGGCTCTTCTACTTATTACTCATGTCCCTTTTAGACTTTAACCCTCTCTTTGTTCTACTGTAGAATAAGGGTGTTGGACTAGATCTGTGAGTCATGTCGCTTCTTGACAATAATTTTCCCCTCTATAAAAAGAGAAAGTTAGATTAGATGACCTCTAAGATCATTTCCTGCTCTCAAATTCTTCTTATCATAGACCTGCCATTAGCTATGTGACATTGGCATTTTGGGGTCTCAGTCACCACAGGGAAAATGGGCATGATAACTTTTTGTTCTTGGCTTCATTTCAGGGACTCTATGAAATATTCTGTCAACAAAAGGGGCTCTGTTCCCTTATTACTTCAAACCATCATTATTGTTCTTATGATTAACGAGCCAGTATTTTAGACATTCACATTTAATGCATTTGTACCTTCTAATAACATTCCCTCTTATGTTTATCTGGCTGGTTTGGTGATTTATTAGGCCCAACTCACAAGCAATGTGTGTCTGGATTAAGTAAACCAGAGAAGAACTATTTATGTCTGACCCAAGGAAATTTCCTTTAAGCTGCTTATCTGAGGTGCATGCTGAGAGTCTGATGGAAAGATGGTGTCCTTAGTCCCAGTAAATCCTGGATCTGCTCTTGCCCCACTTTTAGGTAACTGTAAGTAATACACAAAACCCTAATGGCCATTTGTCAGATTTTGCTGACAATTTTACTTAGGAAAAAAAAAACAACAACCACACACTAAAATTCACATTTATTTTCTCACAATCTAACCCTGAAGAATGAAAGTAAAATGAAGTTCATACTCTCAAGAATAGGTCCTTCTCTGGTACACATAGCCACCTAACCATCCCTTGACATCCTGTGTAATTCTCATTCATGACCTTGCTTCAGTTCTGCCTGAGGATCCACCCACTGAAACTGAAGTTCTTTCCCTGATACTTTTACTCCTTCATGGGCCCCAGGACAACATTGTGGTTGATTATTTACAACCCCTTATTGTAATGATGCACATGCTCTGCTTTCTTTTCTGGTTACACAGCATCAATTATGTGTTTTATTCAGTTCCTCACTTCTCAAAAACCCTGAGAGGGAGGGAGATATAGTAAATGGCTCTAGAAATAGATTAATCAGGAAGAACCTTTTAAAAAAATTCATAAATAACACCAACCCTGCATAATTTTTTACTTATCTTTTTTTAAAGGTCATCATAAAAAGTCCCATCTTTGTTCTCAATTAGCTCTTAAATCTTATGTTTTAATGGCTTATTATGTTTATTAATCTCATATTCAAGAGGTCTGAGTTGTCATCCTAGTACCATAACTAAATAGCTGCAATATCTTGGACTTTATGCTATCCAGAACTCAGTTTATTCATCTTTGAAGTGAGAGGTGCCCTTTAATCTTCCTTCTGTTCCCCTAAGACTGTGAATCTGTTAAGAGCTTACACAGCCAGGAGGAAATCTCCTAATTGGAGTACTTCAGAATTTTTTCTCCTTTCTACCACGAGAGGGCATTATGGTTTGATTGTCTATTTGAAAAAAAACAACCTGTATTCCATCAGTCTGTGTGGAAAATAGAGGTCTAGGGAGTGTTTCTATTTCTTTCCAAGAAGGAATCATATCTGGTAAAGAACAGATGTTGATCCTTTTTCCTCACTAGCAAACACTGGTGTTGTCAAATTTGCTAAACTTGGCCAGTCGAAGATTAACATGCAATGTAGAATGTGTATGTGCCATACACTAAGATAAATAGTAAATCATATTTTTGTGCTTTCTTCTGAACCCCAAACCTGAAATGTTTGTGTGTGTGTGTGATTTCCCATGTGTGTACATGCATACACATGATGGGAGAAAATAAAATTCAAATAAATTTTTAAACTGTCAGTCAGAAGATACTTAGTAAAACTGATTTTTTCTTTTACAATGAGTTTTCCCATTTAAGTTTTTGTGTCTCTAAAGATACAAAACTAAAAATGCTTGATAAATGACATAAGTAATAGTTATAGAAAAATAAACAGATTGATATACAAAACCTGCAGACTTGGATTATGGACAGTGGTCATTAGGGAAAGGGCATAAGAGAAATAATTCTAGAAAGACAAAAAAGGTGGGGTGGGGTTAAAAACAAAACCAAATGCATGGAGGGAATTGTTAGAACAATGATATAAAAAAGCCCCAAATCTCAAAATTTCTCTCTTAACCACACATTCACACATACTGTCTGTAATACATGTATATGTGTGTGTATGTATATATATATATATATATATATATACACACACACACACACACACACACACACATATATATATACTTTTTCATACAAGTACTCTTTTTACATACACAGATAAAATCTTGCAGACACCATTTCTCATGCACATGCCCATTCTTTCTCATTCACATATACAAAAACTCACTTAAATCTTTCTCTCACAAATGCTTTTTCTCTTTTTAGGGTAAGGGACTTGAAGTCAGGAAAACCTGGGGACAAAATCTGTCCCTAGAATTTACTATTTGTTTGACTATGGGCAAGCCAATCTCTCTGAGCCTCAGTTTTCTCATCTGAACAGTGGGAAAAATAACACTGCAGTGTCTAACATGATAATGTTGATTTTAACCTCAAATGAGATAATGAAGTATTTTGCAGATCTTAAAGTGGCATGTGAATTTCAATTATCATCATCATCATCATCATTGTTTCACATGCTGTCTTTCATACTCCTTTTGCCCAGTCTTCCTCATGCCCTCACAAATATGGCCTTTCATGCACACACATTCTTTCTCTAATTCACAGATGTAATTATATAATCTATTCAGAGCAGCTGGTTTCAGAGTGGAACCCTCTAAATTAAATTCTGAGGAATTTTTCCATAAACTGTCAGAAATTCCCTTTCTTTCACAGTTCCAACTTGGGGACTGTGCTCTTATACAGAAATGTTTACCTCTTTGTACCACAATTTAGGAGGGTAAGACTATTAATGATTTTATAATGAAATAACAGGTTTTCACAATAACAACAATATCTTTTTGAATGCCACACCTCTTCTGAAATACCTGAAGATTGCTTTATCACTTAGTTCATCCACAAATCATCTCTGGAAAATAGAGACCACAAACAAATTATTCTCATTTATTAGAACAACAACAACAAAAAAGACTTAGAACTATTAAAAACTAAGTGTCTTATCCTAAGTATATAAAACAATAGCATCAGAACTGGAAACAGAAGAATGCAGGCCGACTAGCATAAATATAGCAAAAGCAAGAATAATGCACTTATATGTCCATGACAAAGTTTGGAAATGGCATGATTTCAAAAGTCCATCTTAAAAACAAATGTCTGTTGTTTTTCACATGTATGTTACATGTGGGGCAACTGCCTGTCTTTACTTTCTGTAGCCCTGAATTTATACCTAGCAACTGGTCATACCTCAGGTAGGTTTTGCAGGTTTGTATAGAAGAGGTAGTCTGGTGCAGTGATGAAAAGTGGAAAGAAAATGAATCAAACATCATTCAACCAAAATAATCATATTAAAAACCCCAATCTTAGTAAATGCAGTCTATGCAATAATTTTTACATAATTCATACAGTTTACATGACCATTTTTACTGTGTAACTTTGTATTTTTGAGAGTGCTTAGTATAGTGGTAAGGGGCCATGTATCATACCTAGCTTGAATCCTGATGCCTGGATTCATTAACCATATCATCTCAGCCAAGTCACTGTGGCTTCACTTCCTTCCCCTGTTAGAGAAGAGTAAAATTTTAATTTTCTGTCTGATATGGCTGTTTTGAGGAAAATGTCAAAAAAAATTTCTTTGGTTATTTTATTCACATGTTCATTCATTTATTTGTTTATATATTCATTTATTCACTCAATCCTTTATTTATTAGTGTGTTCATTTGTTTGCTTTGCCAGCTATGTGGTGGTTTGTTTTGTTTTGTTCTGTGTAGCCAGCTCACATTGAAGAATATAAATAATTTTCAGTCTGTGAGAGTTGTGTGACTTTGGTGATTAAATGAGTTTCTCAGAATCATTCCACCAGTGTGTCAGTGGTGGGATTCGAACCCAAGTCTTCCTGATTAAGGTTTCAGAATCACTTTGAGGCCTACAAAACACCTAATTTAAATAAACCCTATGGAGTAGGTAGCATAAGTATTACTATCCCCATTTTATAAATGGAGAAATAGATCTAGAAAAGCTAAGGGACTTGCCCAGGGTCTCATAACTAGTTAAGCACCAGATGTCTTTTAGGTTGAAAGATGTCATAAAAACTAATATTTATTTAGCTATGAAATCTATCTTCTAAGTAATTAAGGGACAGGAAATTTATTCTATCCTGGCTCTACAGAGAAGTAGGCCTATCCCAGGATATTTAGTGTCTCCTGTGCTCCAGGGAGCTGTGAGTGTTTGGCTTGACAGCAGGATGGCCTGCTGAATGGAACCAGCCAGTTCCATTGAAAATAAACCTGTCTGTACTAAAGTTGGGGAGTTCTATGGGGAAAAAGGCCTAACAACTCCCTTAGGGCTAATCCTGGCCTTGTCGTGTTAGTCTTGATAGTGTGCGGAGCACGTTTTCTTATGGTTGGCCTAAGTTCCAATAATTTGGCCACAAAGAAATGGCTAGTTCCAATTGACTTAATGTTTCTACTTTTAAAATGACCCAGATGAACTGATTTGTATAGTATGTGTAGAAAAAGAAGACCCTGCCTTTCTCTCCTTAATCATGAACAGTGGGATTCAGTGTAATAAGTAATTGTTGGCTCAGCAAGCTCCTTTCCTTGGATGAACTCCAGAGTGGAGAAGTGATCCAGAAATAAGTAATATTATCTTCTGTTGGCCCATTTCAGATGCCTCTCCTTGGAGGGATTCCTGTGTACTCTATATTTAGTGTCGTCTCACTGGTGCAACCATTTTGGCTGAACAAAGGCTGAATGGGAAGGGATAGGTTTGATGTGTATAAGAAGTACTGCTCTGGATGGTATGAACCACCTACCAACTAAAGAGGAAAGAAAGCATCCTTCAGAATATCTCTTGGCCTCTTTTCTCCTGCTATAGACAGAAAAGCTTTCTACTGTCTTAAGGCCCGAATTTGATCTCAGCACACTTCTATAATTGAGTGTGCTTTTGGCCTCAGACAGAGAATCTGGTCAGTGGCTTAGCTACTTTAAAAAATGAGGACCAACAGGAGAAAGCATAGAATCATGGGAAAACCAACATATTTGGAGTTAGAAGACATTGATTTTCATCCTCACTCCTCTATGTAACAGTGAAGACCCCCCCCCCCAAATATTAATTGGCTATGCCGTCTTGTATTTGCATTGATTGTCCATTTACAATCTCTTAATCTCTCCCTGAGGAGGAGTCCGTAGACTTCATCTGACTGTTGCCCAGGGGGTCTATGGCATAAAAAAAAGTTCAGAACCTATAGATTATATGATCTCTGTAGTCCCTTCCAGCCATAAATGAACACTGTGATTATGTCTGGTCTAACTGAACCATCTCAATGGATATTATAAGATCATTTTAAAAAGCCAGAATAGTGGCATGTCATAGAAAGAGTCATGGATATGTTCTCAGAGACCTGAGTTTGAAATCTGGCTTGACCATTTATTACTTGAGCCCCCTCAAGACCTCCATTTGTAAAAAAGAATGGTTGTTAGGTGATCTTTAAACTCCTCTCCAACCCTAAAGTTATGAATATTTAAATAGAATCATAATATTTAAAGTTTGAAATTATATTAAAGACTTTGTAGTCCCATCTTACAAATGAGAACACTGATGTTCAAAAAGAATATATGAGTTGTCCAAGACCATATAGAAATCTAGTAAGAAACAGAGTTGGAATTTCAGCCCAGGTCTTCTGACTACAAATCTGATTCCATTTCCACTCCACTACAACACTTAATCCCTTTTTCTGGTTCACAAATATGATCTTAAAAGAATATTTGTGCTTGCAAAATGTTTTCAACCTTCTGAAGTCTCATTTCTTATATTTGGCAAGATCATACTGATGCCCATTTGACAACTGTTAAGCATCAGTATCTTGTGGAAATAGTAATATCTCTAGTTGTCTTTTTTATTGTGCCTCATTTGTTTCTTCATGTCATTCTGTTTAGAGTATAATTTTTTAAAACCAAATTTTGAATCCCATGGACTTAGCCTAGTCCAATGAGACCACTCTATACATGAAAGAACTGAAGCCCCCAAAATAGCTACATTCCATTGAATAAGTATTCATTAGCAGTGTTCAGGTTAGCAAACAAAACATGTAGAAACAGAGAAATGTATATATGTGAGAAAAGGGAAAATGAGGCTTGGTTATTTTATTAAGATGAAGTAAAAAGTTAAAAAAAAACTTTTCTAATCAATTTCTCTGGATAGATTTCAGAATGGAAAAAAATATGGCTTCATAGAACACTCACTTTGCAGTAATATAAATTGAGTTCATACCTTGGCCCTGCTGCCATATGACCTTAGGCAAATCACTGCCTCTATTTGGGCCTCTACTTTCTCATCAATAAAAATGAAGGGGTTAACTGACCTTCTGTAAGATCCTTTCCAAATCTAAATTCTGTGATTTCATGTCTCCAGAACCAGATGCATTTGTTTCTTGAAAAGATGCACTATCCTATACCTTGTAACTCACAGATATTTTGTGAGCCTGAAGTTACAATGTACTGCTATCAAGTATGTCTTCTCCATTAAAGACTGCCCATGTTTTGTGTTTAGAAAACACATACATACATATAACTCTACATTAGATATTTTATCCTTGGAGAAAAAAGTATAATATCAGTATAACATCCTCCCCCAACACATCCCCTTTGCCTGCTCCACTGTGCCCTCCCAGCTTAGAAATTTTTTAGGGTAGTGTTTAGATAAGTCTGTATTACTCTTCTTGGTACCTACATTTAACTGTTGGGGACAAACTTGAATAATAATGCAGTATAAATATACACATCCACACAAACAGAAGCACATGAGCACACACGCATGCCCTACCTCCTGTAATGAAGGCTGCTGATGCGGCTTTCTGCTGCCCTAGGGAGAAGAGCTACCTCTAATACAGTTCCCAGGATTCAACCTTGCTTAATAAGGCATAGAATTGCCTCTGAATTCTTACCTTTTTAGACTGAACAAAACAATAACAGATCTCAGAGCCAAGAGCTAATTGTCTCACAGCACTGGACACACTGGCGTGGCCTTGATATCCTGTTGTGTACGTTTGTTGAGTTATCCCAGGCTCAGACCCAGAACAGTCTTTAGAAATTACCCAGATAAACCCCTTCTTTTGACTAAGGACAAGACTGAGCCCTTGAGCAAGGGGAGGGACTTTCCTATTGAATTCACCCAGATAAGTTAACAGAGCCATCATCAGAATCCAGGTTCTCAGGCTCCAAATCTGGAGCTCTTCCCACAAACCACAAATGCCTTCTCTCTCTCTCTCTCTCTCTCTCTCTCTCTCTCTCTCTCTCTCTCTCTCTCTCTCTCTCTCCTTCCCTCCCTCCCTTTTTCCCTCCCCCGTCATAGATTGCAGAAAAACTAAGCACTTGATATTTCTCTGTCTCCTAGAACTGAAAATTAATGATATCCTTGTAAGGAAATGAAAAAAAGAAAAGCCTGTGAGGGAGAGAGAGAGAGTGTTGAGTGTGAGTGTGTGAGTGTGTGTTTGTGTGGTTGTGGGGGGTGGAACTTTACTACATTCAAAAATGAGTCATTAGCTACATCTTTTGTCTGAACACGTTCTAAGCTGTTCTACCTTCGTGTCCTTCCTCATTGGGAGGAGGGGGTGAGAAATGAACCTAGTTATTTTCTTTTGTTTTTGTTATCCAGTAGGCTCCACCTCTACTCCACAGAATTGGACATTTAGAAGCCTTTTGCACATCCTTTTTCAGTCCTTGTTTCTCCTCCCTCCTTCCCCAACAATTACCCAGCATTGTTTAGTAGTATGCACAGTCAGAGAATCTGGGCTCTGTGGCTTGCTGTATCTGATCATGAATGAGCTATAGTTCCTCCTCTATAGAATGAGGGCTTGGTAGAGATGTTCTCTACCAAGGTTTATTTCCACTATTAATCCTAGGGACATATGAATCCTATCCTGTCTATCCCTTCCTAGGGCACCAATGGAATAAAATGCATCAGTGCTTTATTGTGTCTGTATGTCTGTGCATGTGTTTGGGCATGCATGTAGCACATGTAGTGATTTCCAATGACATTTTTTTCCCCATGTTGACATGTGTTCACTTCCATCACAACTTCTGGGTGGAACATTCTGAAAAATTGACTTGAATGTTATACCCTGTTGCAGCTGGTTTGTATAGCAACTTCCTTCTCCGTGGGCCTGAAAGGCACAAATGTAGATTTCCCCTTGATGTTTCTATCTATAAGGAACTAAATTTTATCTTTCAGATCACATTGTGTTCTCTTCCTCTGTTTTAGGTCCCCAAATACTTAAGATTTATTACCCCTCAAAAATTATAAAGAATTCTTTTGCAGAAAAGGAATGACAAGAAGTAAGTAATTCTCTTTCTCCTTCTTTCCCACCCCATTGTCTCCTTACACAATCAGCATCTATGGGAGCTCAATTAAATCCAGCCTTTCAATGGTATTTCAAGGAATTTATGGACTATAGGAAGACCCTATTTTCATGAGATCTAGAGCTGGGGAAGTGACCTTAGATTTTATCATGTTCAAAACCTTCAAATGAGGTGTAGATGAGGAAGCTGAATTTCAGAGATGTGAGTGACTTTCCCAAGGTCACATAGGTAGTCAGCAACAGAGCTGGTTATAAAACCTATGGGTTTTACATTTCCTCAGAATCCAATTCTGTACTTCTTTCTTGATAATCCACTGCCTCAGAACTATACCATTATCCTAAGGAATAATCCCAGAATGATTTGGTTTTTTTCTTGTTATCTTTTTGATGGTGGGGAAGCTATATCTCCAAATTACATGCAAGAGAAACACTCCAGTGAACCAAGGGAAAGTGGAAGATACTTTTGTAGAGTATTGGGATTTGGGGGCACTCCTAATTAAACAGTCATTTTTCCTTCCATGAACCAACATTTTATGTTCCCAACCTGTTATACAAGATGTCCCCAGATGCTCTGAACGGGGTGGTTTTAGAGTGATTATAGGACCGCAGCTGCTTACAGATCCTTGTGTATTTCTTGTTATTCCAGTTGAGTACTGCGTTCAGACAGAGGTTGCCAATAAAGTTTATTGTAGAAACCAAGTGTCAATATCTGTAGTCCCCCCCGCCTAGGGTGCTTGTAATTAAAATGCCACAGATAGTCTGGAAGAGGCATGAAAATTTGATGGCAAATTGATTTCAGGTTCATCTTGAAATTTGTCCTCAGCTGGACTCGATACTCCTGGCAGACATGGGATGGCTTTTGTCAAAAGGGTTTGCAGGGATGAGACAGAGATGCCTTGATCTGAATATTAAATACAACAACACACTGCTTATGACAAATTATCCATTTAGGGCTAAAACAATCCTGGTCTTTCTCCTTTTTCCTTTCTCTTCCAGTGAGTATTTGAGGTAGGATAACCTTAATCTGCTTTTCATCTGAAGAGAAGTTATGTTAAACTGGCAGAGAATATGAAAGACAACTCTCACAAATATTGGCTTCAAATTTCAGTATATTCTAACCAAAAATCTAAACTTGTTACATCAAATTCCTGAAACAAAGGAAATAATAGTAATTATGTTAAGATTTACCAAAGCTTTAGTGAAGGTTATTCAAAAAAGAAAAAATACACTTTTCTCTCAAAAAAAAAAAAAGTTAAACATGCTATGTAATGAAAAATCCCGTCATTTATTTAATATCGTAAACAACAATTCCTATATACTCTTAGATCTTTATCAAATAACCTGAAAATCACTTATCACAATGTAGTTCATGAATGATGATAATTAAAATATTTTTTCAAGATTGAATGAGACAATTTTTATTACAAAAATGCTTGATCTTGGGTGTTTACATTTATTTTTAGAAAAAAACATATTGTCCAATTGATTCCCCATGTGAAAAACTACAAGAATAAATTTTTATATTAAATAATTATTTCCTATGGAATTTTAAAATTAGTAATTGAGTACATCATTTAAAGGAGAATGATTATTTTTAAGATGTAATGATCTTGTTCATTGAACAAATATTTATTGAATGCACATAGTATGTACAACAGTATTTCCAGGGGGAAGCCTCAAATAGCTGAAAGGCTTGTGATTGAGGATCCAGAGCCCTGGGTTTTAATCCTGCTTTTGGCATTTGTTGGCTTTATGGATGTGATGAAGTCAGTTAACCTTTTTCAGTACTAATTTCCTCATTTGTAAATGGGGATGGTAATACTGATACTACTGATCTTTCAGGGCTATTGTAAGGAAAGCACTTTAGAGATTTTAAAGTGCATTAAAAATGTGACCTGTTATTAGTTTATATAATTAGTGAGAAAAATCTAAATGTTCTGAATAGAATCTAATGATACCTAAATTACATGCTATTATGTAATTAATAAATGATTATTACCTTTATACAAAGATAATAAAAACAATGATAAAGATAGGTCTTAAAATAAGTGGTAATTAATATATATATATATATATGTATATAGAGAGAGCTGCATTTCCTTTTAAATGCACTAAAATAAGAAAATTGTTTGTCCCCTGCCTTTCTGGAACTTGCTGTCCATCTGCGAGAGCACACCTAAGATGAGCATTCATATAGTTATTGTTCATGCTTGACTCTCAGACAATAGCCATGTGCCAAGCCAAGTACTGCATTCGGAGATTACAGGAAATCATGCACTGAGATTGGGAAAAGGATTTTTTCTTTATATTTGAGAAATGTTGATGCTAAATTTTATTGATGGCTCTTATACTACAATAATAAAAGTTAAAGTGGAATAGTAAATGTTATGATGGAAACTCTTAATTGGATGAAATTGGTTTCATTTCTTGACAACTTTCATGGCTTATAAGTACATTTTTCATGTAGAGTATATGTTTGTGCATGTGTGTGTGTGCTTTATTGTTATCTGTATCGAGATCTTATACCACTAACAGACTGTGAACAGTATTAGAGCTGGCCCCACAATATCTAAACTCTGTATTTTCTCCAGCATGAAGAATAGAAAAACACTTAATAATTATTTGTTCAGTAAATAAATGAATCTTGTCAATCACCTCAATATGAAAAAAGCATTTAATGTAAAACTGTCAATACTGGATTTATTTTAAGTGGATTTAAATGATTGAATATCTTTCAGTGTTTAAATAAATCCTGATGCTATTTTATTAATTTAAGGCAGTTTTATATTGGAGTTAATATATAATGAAATAATAATAATACTTGCATCATAAATTTGTAGATTAGAAAGGACTTTAGAGATCATTTAGTCCTATGGTCTTATTTTAAAAGAGAAAGTAACCAAAGCCTAAGAGTTTAAGTAACTTCTTTATTGTCATACCACTCTGTATTAGAGCTAGTATTCACTCACAAGCCACCTAAGTCCAAATCTTATGCTCTTTTGAGTTAAATGTTTAGCAACTTGGAGTCAGTTAAAACACAAACTCAGTGGCACTTGTCTTAAATTTCATAGATAAGATCAGTATAAGGTAGGTTCTTCTTGAACCCCGCTGAAGAAGAATTAGTTACCAAAGAGACCACAAGACCTTGTGAAAAGATAGTTAATCTCAGCATGTACTCCAATAGGAAGGAAGAAAGGAAGGAAGGGAGGGAGGAAGGGAGAAAGGAAGGAAGGAAGGGGGGAGGCAGGGAGGGAGAAAACAAACAAGCATTCATTACATTCTTATGTGCTAGGCACTGTGCTATCCTATCGGTTAATCCTCATAGCTATCATAATCAATTAACCAGTTAATAGTTAATCCTCACAACATCTCTGGGAGTTAAGTGCTATTATTATCTCCATTTTACAGTTGAAAAACTGAGGTAGACTGTTTAGGTGACTTTCCCAGGGTCACATAGCTAAAGAAGTAACTGAGGTCAAATTTGAATTCAGGTCTTCTTCATTCCAGGCCCCTTCTCTATTCACTGTGTCACCTAGCTGCTTCTCGATTCTAGTAACATGATACTGCATTACTCAGTAGTGAGTAATTACCTTGAAGAGATAACTAGTGGTTTAGTGGATCTTTAGGAAGTTTTCTTTAATGTACAGAAATCCTTTGGTCTTTTTTACTTTCCACCAGTGAAAACCTACATTAGAGACTAAATATAAGACAAACATTTTTCAGTGTGTAGTGTATTATAAAGGCTTCACCAATGTTGTTAAGAGAGTGTCTCAAAACCAGTGTTACTCACATTCCTCCAAAGAGGCCTTTTGAGACCTCACAGTAACAATATTGTCTTCAATTATTCAGAATTGAAGTAGGAAATTCTATCTGACTTTATGAAAAACAAGCAATAGAATGTTTTCAAAGAAATGTACAAAATATTTGAGGTAGAAGGGGCCTTCATCCAATTGAGGATGATGATACAAGAGAGGGCCAGAGTGGAGAAATAACTTGCCCATATTATGTAGAATTAATATCAGGGACAATATAATATTTGAACTCAGGCATCTTGAATCTGAGTACACTATCTTTCCACTACGATGGATCTCAAAACTACATTTGATTTACTAATGCTCTACTCTTTCAATGATGAGTTAATTATTTGTAATTAGCATATTAGTTATATGGAGACACTGTTATGAAGTGGTTTCAGAATTGCTTGAAACTAGTTGATTTGTTTGTATTTCTTCTTTTTAGAATGTTTGTGTTCCTTCTTGTTTGTTCCTTCTTTTTTAAATCAATCTTTCTTACCTTCCCCTCACCAGTATGGCCATAGTCTCACTCTTAATTTGCGATAAATATCTCATATTGGTTGGTCTCAAATCTGATTCTTTGAAACTTATATCCCCATACTCCTTCTTCTTTCCTCTCAGACTAAGCAGAACAGATTCCTCTTCTACAAGATAACCTTTAAGTATTTAAAGAAAATTACCATGTCCTCCATAAATCTCATCTTCCAACCAAAGATTCCTTGTTTCTTTGACTGAAGCCTAGGATCCAGGCCCTTCATTACCCTGGTCACTATTGTTTGCATATACTACAATTTAATTAACCTCAATTCACCAAGCATTTATTAACTCCTACTTTGTGTAAGACTTAGTTGTAGGCTCTAATGTTATCTTCCTTATTCTGGATAGTTTTGTTTGTTTATGTAGCTGAAGTTGACATTAGCATGATGGATATACATAACACACTAATGTTTCACATGGAATTTTCTACTCACTAAAACTAAATTTTTCCACATGATCTGTTGTCTAGCCATCTGATACTTGTATGGGATGAATTTAACATTGTGTTTGAGATGCTATGGATTCTTTATACTTGCTTGTTCGCTACCCTGTTCTCCAGATACACTGACTATAATATCATTAAACCATTTTACCTTCTTTTAAGTATTTGATGGTCAACTAAAAGATCTGAAGATATTTGAATGGTATGGAGGTAGGTATGATAATGGTAGGAATGGTAATGGGGGATAGGAGAATGGAAGGAGGTATCATAATCTCTATGGTGAAGTTAACTGGGGAGCAAGGGGTTATCTTGATGAAGTGTAGCTGCACCCTAGAGAAGGTAATTCTTGGTGGCAAATATGGTCTCATCTAAAAGTAAGTATGGTTCACATAGTCTAAGCCTAGCTCACTCTAGGAAAGAAGCTCATATTGACTTTACCGTTCATTGGGAATTTTATCCATCATCAGAACTGGCTGCAGTATTAAGCATTTTCCTTGACTGAGATCATTGTTATAAGGAAAGTTTCTAGATCAGTGCTATTTATGGTGAGGTCAGTGTTGACCCTGAACTTCCTTACCTGACTTGCCCAATAATGACTTTGAGAAAAAGTATTGGTGAGCTTCTGTTTCCCTGCTTGAATCCTTTAAGTATAAGAGTTGAAAACCAGGGTAAGGGAAAGAGTAAAAGGAAGGTGGGAGGGAATCCTTCCCTCTTCTAGCACCTGCCTCTCCACCTGCCATTACCTTGTCTCTTGCTCAGTCTGCTTTGTCAGCACGTTCAATGGCTTTCAGGCAAAGACTTCTTGGCCTCCTGAAAGTCAGCAAAATTATTTGGGAGAAAAAAAATCCAATTTGTGTCTGTTTCCATTCTGGTGAATCCTCTGTGGAGGGTAGTACATTTGCTTTTGTTTCTGTATTCTATTTTTCTAAGTGAATTCAAGAATTTCTTGACATTTTGAAGCATTTTATAAATTTATGATACAGTCTTGTAATTATATAGAATCAAAAAGCAGATGAGCTAGTCTGAGGACATTAGGGGTCATCTAGGCCAACTTCCTTATTATGCAAATGGAACAAGTAAAACCAGGCAGTATAAATGACCTTCTCAAGGTCACTTAGCAAAGGGTAGAGCTTGAATTCAAACCTATGCCTTCTGACTCCATTCCCAATGCTCTTTGCTATATCATGCTGACCCACATTTTGCAGAGAAAAAAATGAGGCCCAGAGAACAAGGTCAGAACAAGGACTTTATTCCCAGTTTCCTGGGCCTTTATTCCTAGAATTTTCTGAGCAAATCCATTGCTTTTTCAGTAATACCTGTATGTTATATCTACCAGACTCTCATCCTCAAGTGCTCTTTTGAACATGTTATATCCCCATTTCATCTAACCTTTCTTGTTCATATTGTGTTAACAAAATATCCTGTCATGCAACTGAAAGTCCAGATGAAAGAACATATGCTGACTTAAATAATTTAAACAACTATATATTCTTTTTTTTTCTTTTTGGAGGGGGGAAGGCAGGGGAATTGGGGTTAAGTGACTTGCCCAAGGTCACATGGCTAGTAAGTGTTAAGTGTCTGAGGCTGGATTTGAACTCAGGTCCTCCCGATTCCAGGGCTGGTCCTCTATTCGCTGTGCCACTTAGCCACCCCAAAAAAGCTATATATTCTTAATGGTGGATAATCCTTCCATGCATGGAGATTATATATCCCTCCACTTCTTCACAAGTATATAGTATCTTATAGCTTTCAAAACACTTTGTATACATTGTCTCTTTCTATTATGACGTACACCCTTCAGAATTGACTATTTAGATTTGAGTGGTTGGGTTTGGGGAATAGGGTATATCAAGAGAAATAAGCAGCAAAGAAAAATCATTTTTATTGGAGAATGGATATTCAGTATTTGAACTATGATTCAGTTATCTTCATTGTGGATGGTGGATTCGTGTTTACAGAATGACTGTAGCGGCAAAGATGGGAAGAAAAAAACTTCTAAATGACCCTGTGAAAAGAGGTGACGAAATTGATATGAGGAAATGAGGCTCCAAATATTAGCTCTGCTATTGGAAAGTTGTATGATATTTCACTTCTCTGGGCTTCTGTTACATGAAAGGACTGGTCCAGAAGATGATCTTAAAGTTCCCTATCTGCTCTGAATCCTATGATTCTCCAATTTTAAATCAAGTGATCACAAAGCATGCTGTCCACAAAACCTTTGCTATAGCTTCAGTACATGTCAATAAAAAACTCATTTTCTGTCCTGTGTGGTTCTTATCCTTAACCTTCTCTTTCAGAAAAACATTTTGACATGCCCTGACTCTAGTGCTCACAAATATGGAAGCTTGTTTCCTCCTTCCTTCATAGAGTAGTAATAATTAATCCAGATGATATATCTTGCATATAAGCTTCTCACCCTGTCTCCAATGACATTTCTCTCTGGGAATCCCTCCCCTTATTCCAAAGCTATTACATGACCTACAGATCTCTCTTAGACTCTATGTATTACCATTAGAAGACATCTACACTGGGAAATCACTCTGTTCCTGGTTTTGATTAATATTTGATCAGCCACAAGAGGAAATGGTTTAGCAGCACTAATAAGTAATTGAGCATATGAGATACCCCTACTAACTTTGGTTTAAAAAATACATATCTGTCTATCTTTCTCAATGTATCTATATCTATCTGTAGTTTAAAAGTGAAGAGTATTGATAACATGAGATATTTGGTTTAAATTAAGAAAAAGTTATTAAATGTAGTGAAAAAACAAGGCTAGTGTTATATGAAACTAAACAAAGAAAAATTTTAGAAGAAATAATCAAGGTTATCTCATAGAATACTAGAACTGGAAAGGAACTTAAAATATTAGAGCTAGAAGGGTCTTAGAACATGGAATGTCAGAGCTCACAGGAATCGTAGAACATACAGCAATAAGATATTGGAACTAAAAGTCATCTTTTACATTATCTAATTGGACATTCATTTCATAAATGGGAAAATGGAGAATTAACCAAACTAAGGTTCAAATTCAACTTGCTTATAGTCATTCAACTAATTAACAGCACCTGTATATAGAAACAAGGTCACTTTTCTCCAAACCAAGTGCTATTAATATAATACCATGCTACCTCATTTCAAATAATTTTCCCTAGTACCAACATCATTAAAATCATTATATCATTATTATTATCATTCACACCTATAATTACCTACCTCTAAATGAGATATCTAAACTATTTTTTCTCAGAATGTATAGTGCACAGTGAAATTTTAAAACTATAAAATATACTTTAATGTTCAGTAAATACTGAAAATGTTGTTGGCTATGCTTTGTCTAAAATCTAAATGCTTTTATGAGAAGGGAAGTAGTATAGCCATTGGTAACAATATTGTCTGGTAATAACCATTTCATAAGTGTTTTTGGAGATAAAGGCCATAAGTTTATTGGCATGTCTCCTTGGACTTTTGAATCTTAGATCATTTCATAAGTTATGGTAAATGGTGGTCTGTTAATTCATACTTAATTGTCTATTAGAATCATAATAATAGAAATAACTTATATATATATATATATATATATATATATATATATATATATATATATATATATATACCTAGATGTTTTCAATGTTAGCAAGTATTCTTATACCCATTGTCTCTGTAAATATTCTTATACCTATTATCCAGGTAGGAAACTGAAGCTATGAGAGAGTGAAGCAAGTTATTCAAGATCACATGACTATTAAGCTCAAAGGCAGTAACTTGGAGCCAGATTTCCCGACTCCAGGTTCAGGATTCTTTCTTTGACTTTTTCTCTAGATCTCAGAGTCTGGAGGGCAACACTAAGATGAGTCAAGGAGTTAAATTCAAGTTGATGAATACAAACATAGAGGAAGACACTGCATATGTAGGCAGAGAAAGTCTCAAACTTATCTCCTCATGAACTATTTTAATTACTTACTACACATGATCAGGTATCTGCTTTGTTTCTAGTTCCAGTATCTGAGAGTCTAAGATCAATGCCTTTTAGAAACAAAAGACTTAAGATTGTAATGTTTAGTTACATGGATGTAGTTTTTTTATCAAGAGATTTTAGCCACTACATAATGGTAACTATGAAGAATAGCATTTAACCACATAATTTAGAATTTTTTCTTCTCTTGGATCCTCTAACCAAAGTTGATTTCCCCCCAAAAAAATTTAAAATAAATAAATAAATGACAATTTATTCAAAGAATGTTTAAAAAAAATCTCAGAGCCTGAAAGGTATTTTGTTGTTGTTGAGTCATTTTAGTCATATCCAACTCTTTGTAACCCCATTTGTGGCTTTCTTGGTAGAGATACTGGAGTGGTTTGCCATTTTCTTTTCCAGCTCATTTTACAGATGAGGAAAATGATGCAAAGAGGGTTAAGTGACTTGCCCAGGCTCACATAACTAGTAAGTATCTGAGATCAAATTTGAAATTGTTCTTGACTCTAGGCCTAGCACTCGCTCTACTGCAACACCCATCTGTCTTGGGAAGCATTGCTTAAGGAAAATGATACCACAGGTAATCTGAGATGAGAGTTTATTGTGTGCTGAAATTTTTATTCAAAGTTATATAATAATTGACAAGGCCACCTTGGAGGATAATTAGTTGCCACTCATTGGAAAAGTTTAGATGACCAAGATGGTAGAAGACTTCTGTTAAATTAAGGGTTGGATGAGGTATTTCCTGAAATCCCTTCCAATTCTGAGTTTCTATGATTGTATGATTGAGTATTTACTCATATTTCCAAAACAAAGAAGTTCTGTTAAAAACCCCTAATTCCTTCTGTATTTAATGTTCATGAATTGGGCTGGAATGGGGTTGACCATATTGTTTTTGTTGCTTGTCAAACTGTAAAGTTTTCCAATTAGCATCTTACCTCATCACTTAGCTAAAAAGCTGATTCAAAAGTATATGACCATGAGGGGTGGCTAGGTGGCGCAGTGAATAAAGCACCTGCCCTTGGAGTCAGGAGGACCTGAGTTCACATGTGACCTCAGACATTTGATACAAAAACTAGCCATGTTACCTTGGGCAAGTCACTTAACCTCAATTGCCCTTCAAATATATATACATACATATATATATATATATGTATATATATATATATATATATATATATATATACATGACCTGTTCCTTGTCTTCAAAGAGATTACATTCTACCTTCATACACACACACACACACACACACACACACACACATACACAAACACACACACACACACACACACACACACACAAAGATTAAATACAAAACAAGGTAGGGTATAATGATGATTTAGGTCCAAGATTCAGACAGAGTACACAAGGAAAATTGGAGTGGGGCAGAATACTTTTTTTTCACGGAAATCTTTATGGAGGAGATAGCATCCAAACTGAACCTTGACAGAAAAGAAGGATTCTGCAAGGTGAAATTAAAGAAGGATTTATTCTAGAAATAATAAACAGCAAAACAAATGCATAGTCAAATGGTCATATGTTGAGTTTGGGAGGGTCTGCTAATAGTAGACCAATTTGGCTAGAACATAGTATGTGAAGGGCAGTGATGTGAAAATAATGCTAGAGAGGTAGATTGTAACTAGGGTATGAAGAAAGCATTAAATGCCAAGTTGATGAGTTTGTAATTTATCTTTGAATGCCTTAGGGTACCATTAAGATTACTGAGCAGAGAAGTGACATCATCAAAACTATGCTTTAAGAACTGAACCTACTCCCTTTTTTGGTAGTTAAATGAAGGATATATTAGAGAGTAGAAAGATGGGAAATTGAAAGATGAGTTAGTAGGCTATTATAATAGTTCAAGTCTGTTACAACATTGTCCTATCCTGTAATGGTAGCAAAGTAAGTGGAGGAAAGAAGCATATGTGAAAAGTGGCATGGACTTCATTGTGGATTGGGTTAAAGGGTACTTGCAGTGTGTGGGGCTTTGATGAGTAGAAAAATTTTAATGCCTGCAACAATAGTGAAATTGGAAATAAGTGACAAATAGTTCAGGTGAAATGATAAATTCTGTCTTAGAAACATTGAATTGAAAAAATTAGTCCTGGTCCTAGACTTTTGAGAATCATGAAAGTAGATATTATAAATGACCCCATGGATAATCATTCATGTTTCAGTGAAGACTTAATAAATTTTGTCTAGCCTTTCACTTTGATTTTGAATGTATTATTTTTACATGTATATAGAAGATTGTTTCATTTTGTTTTCTTATTCATTCTGTCATTCTGTTTTATTTGGTTTGATTTTATACTTGCTTCCCATTTAAAGTTATGATCATTGGACCTGTGCTTTCCTCCATTTATTTCTTTTACATTGCTCTTATTCTCTTTTCCTTTTATGTTGGTACCCTATCCCTGTGATTTAATTTGCTTGGAATACCTTGCTGCCTGTCTCTTCCCATAGACTCATTCCCCACTATTGTTTAGCTATCCTATCCTAAATTTTGTTCCAGTTTACCTAAACATTAATTTCTGTCTGCCCAGAGTAACACAGCTATGTGTATCTGAAGTTGGATTTGAAGTCAGATCTTCCTAACTCCAGGCACCATGCTCTATCCAGTGTGCTACCTAGCTGCCTTAGATGCGTTTATTCTCTCCTTTGATTTCTTGTGCTGGTGGAATAATCTTGAGCTATTCAGATTCTTTTCTACATGTTAGAAGTGCTTCCTCTTGATTCTTGTTTGTTATTGCAGCTGTGAAATTTAACCACTTCATTCCTTGAATATTAAAGTGCATCTGTATGCCTATATCTTCATGTGTATGTTTCCAGGAAGCAGTCTCTAGGTTGTTGATGTTGTTGTTTTTCCTTCTGTAATTGTATCTCCCATGCTTAAGACAGTATCTGGCACTGTGAAGTATGTCTGTGTGTATATGTACATATATGTACATGTTTGTGTTTCCTTACAGAAATCTATAAGTTTTCTCAATCATTGCTTTATTGTTTATATTCCAAAGTTCTAGATTGGTTCTAGATTGATATTATTTCCTGCATTAGGGTGTTTATGTTATTTTCTTTGCCATATTATCCAGAGAGAACGAGAATCCTTATGTTGTCTCTGTGCATATTGTCATTTAGGCTAATGGTTTTGTCTTTTAAGTTATGCATATATTCTTTTAACATTGTTGCCTTTGTTTTTATTTTGTCAAAGCTGCTTTCACTGTGGTATTTTTGAGTTGTAAATCTTTTATTCTTTTTCCCATGTTTTCCACTTTTTTGGCGATACCATCCATTTTATATTTATTTTTTCCTGTTCTAATAATTATGTTTTTGAACTCTGCATTATGAACTCAGTATTCTGTCCTAAATTAATTCCTAAATTCTTCTTATGAAAGAATTTTCAATTTTTTTCTTATTTAAGCCTATTCTAGAATTTGTTGCTGCTGTTCTGGAATCTCTGGGGAATACAAAGGGTTTCTTTCTCTATCAAGTGATTTTGGTTCATTATCCATTATGATACAGTGTAGTGTTTTGAGGTTTAGCTTTTTAAACCATTTTTTCCTCTTTTTTAATGTGCTCTTTGTTTATCTGCTAGCAAGCTAGGGTTTTATTCAAGCTTTCTCCTTTGAACTTCAGTTCTTTTAGTCATTCTCTTATATTTATCACTGGCCTCTTGTCTCCCTTCTCACTCTTTGACTCCTATGGCTTTCACTGACTACATAATATAGTTCCTTGAATCCAGTTGTATTACTAGTGGTGTTAGGCCCAAACATGTTCCTCTCCTGAGTAAACTCTAGGGATGAGGACTTGTCCTAGGTGGATTTGCCATTACATTTCCTCAGTCGTAGATGCTTTTCCCTTGGCCTATTGCAGTTCTTTGGGGGCATCCTTATTTTCCATTCCCCTCTGCAGTTCTTTTTTCTTTGTTTGGCTAGGCAGAACTAGTATCAGCTCATCATGTGAATCTAAGGGAAGCACAAACTGAGTTCTTGTCATGGGAAGGAGTGGGCAGACATATCTACAACCATTGCCAAAGCCTTAGAATTATACAAATTCATTGTGATGTGCTTCAGCTTTGGAACAGATTGCAGGGTTGGATTGCTTAGTGTAGAAAACTATAAATATTTAAGTGTCTCAGTGATATTTCATGAGATACTTACCTAGTAAGTTTCTATCCTCTTATCTTGTGGATTCAGCTCCAGCTACTTTGGATCTGGTGCATGATATCTTTCTTTTTTTTTAAGGTTTTGGGGTTGCTGAGGATCACTGAAAGCAACTACCATCTTACTCAATACAATTTATTAAATAAATTTTTCTTTCTAATTGTTCTTAGAACACATAATTTTAAAAGCATCTTGGGTGGTTGTTAATCACTGGTGACCTCTTTAAAATGGTTTGTTTTTCCCTTATGTGCTATATATAGATGCTGAACAAGAAAGAAGGGAGAGAAAGAAAAGATGTGATAACTGAATGTTTTCTCTCTAGCACATGATTTTTAGCAGAGTTAACTTACACAGCTCTCTATGCTGTGGTTAAAGTAATTTTTAAGATTAGAGACTGTGGTTAAGTTAATTACTGGGATTAGCTAAAAAAGTAGTGTGGTGTAATGGAATTGGATTTAGGAGCCAGAGCTTCAGATTTCAGCCCTAACATTTACTAGTCCTGTGACCATGGGTGAGTTACTTTAATTTTGAGTAAGTGATATGGTGAGATCGATGCATTAGGAAGATTATATTGTCTTTGCTTGAAAATAGGTAGATTGGGATACTGGAAGCAGGAAGATCATTTAGGAACTTATTGTAATAATCTAGGTAAATAGGTGATGAGAACCTGAGCTAGTTGTGGCCATTGGGATGAAGAGAAAAGAATAATGAAGACAAAGGACATTTGAGCAGTAGAAATGCCAAGATTGAGGGGCGGTTAGGTGGCGCAGTAAGTAAGAGCTCCTGGCCCGGAGTCGGGATGACCCGGGATCGGTCCCGGCCTCAGAAAATGAGCACCCACGCATAAATAATGACTGGACGTGTAACCGTGAGCAAATTACTTAATGCCAATTGCTTTAAAAAAAAATGCCAAGATTGGGTTAGGGGGTTGAGGCTTGATGAAAATGATGAAGTGATTTGGAAAGTTTGCTAGAAAGACTTGATTTAACTTTCCTGATTCTCATTAAAATCTCTGTAATGCCTAAACTTCCAAAGCCTTAAGTAGTGAAGAGATACCCCCTTTATATCTTAGAAAGAGGAATAGAGGGAGGAAGGTCAGTGGGAATGAATGAAGTACAAAGGATGTTTCTGATTTGTTTCATTTTGCCCAGAACAAAGGCCTAAAGCCAATGGACAATGATAGGAGTCAGTTCTAACAGTTCTTAGGGGAGAAAAAACAAATGAACAAGTATCATCTAACCCAGCATTTCACAATTGAAGAAACTGAGGCTTGAAGAGGTTGTATGACTTATCTAAGGGCACTTTAGATTTTTGTCTCTGTGTGTGGTATATCAAAGAATTTTAAGGAGTAACAAAATGGGACTGTGACTAAGAAGCAAAGAAAAATGGAATATTCAAAAAGTATGATCATTAGCTCCAAGTCTAGTTGAATGAATTAGTAGGATGAGTTCAGATGATCAGTAATCACAGCAAACAGGGCAAAGTTCAGTAGTCTTGTACCCCCAGGACAGCATAGGATCAATCAGTTTAGGTCCAAATTATGATGTATTTACAAGTCAGTACCTACCTTCAGTCCCAGCATCAGAGAAGGATTAAAGATGACTAGTAACATATTGTAATAGTTTTATGGATCATTATCTGTCACCCCAGCTAATTGCAAGAACATTCCATCTCAGTCCTGGGACAGTCTTTCATTTGTCTCTAAATATTCTCATTTAGTAACTTCATCCACTCCCATGGGTTTAATTATCATTTCTATGCTGATAACTTCCAGATTTCTTATCCAGCCTTTGTCTCTCTCCTGAGCTTCCATCTTGCATCATAAATTTCATAGTAGTCATTGTTTCTGGATACCCCATGGGTGTCTTGAACTTGGCATGTATGAAACAGAGTTCATTCTCTCCCCCAAGCCCGCTCCTCTTCCAAAGTTCCCCCTTTCTGTGGAGATATTGCCATCTTCCATTCCCTCAGGCTCAAAACCTCAGTATCATCCTCATCGATTCTGTGTCTCTCATCCCACATATCCATCAGTTGCCAGATTTTGTTTTTTATACTTCCACATCATCTCTTGAATCTCTCTTCTGGTCGTCATTCAGATAACCACCCACCATTTTCTATTTCTGGTGAAGAAATGGCAGAAAATGACTTGAGACAAATAAGTATAGTGAGGCTTCTGACTCCTCTCATTCCCTTTACACCCAAAGTATATGCAGAGATTCTCCCTCTCTTTCAAGTATACTAAGTAAGGTGAAGGTGGGAGGAGGATGTGACTCCTACTGAGCCGGAATAACTGATGATTTGATGACTTCCAGTCAGTCATTGGCTTCGTATCTGTACTCCAGGCCCAAAGATATGTTTTCATTGAGATGGAGAAGGGCCTTCTCTACCTCCAACCTAATGCTGATTGAGGTCACCACTCTCCACATGGAATGGGGACTTAATTAATAGCAATATACCGGGGTACCTGGCAACCGAGCTTTCTTTTGTGGGTTTCTTTCCTTTAGCTTAGACCTAGTAAGCACTAAAAGCACTACCTCCACTGATGGTAGCTGGCACTTTCCTCTTCCTTTTTATCTGAGCAGCAGTGGAGAGAGAAGGCCCAAATAGCAGTAGGAGTGGGCTGATGCCAAAGAAAGAGTAGGTGATTGGGGTTGACTATTGATTGGAAAATTCCAGCCAAGAGGTAAAATATGAAACACCTAATTAAGAGCATTGCAGAAACTGTTCCATGTTCCAACAAAGATGGAATATTGGCCTTCCACTCATCTGCAACTTATAAGTGAGTTACTGCTTTCCCTTGTTTATTCTGTTATTCACACTATGGTTTTCTTGCAGTTTCATGGTTTTTTTTTTCCTATTTGGTATACCTTATTCATGCTGATATATTGAATACCTCTTTTGCTTAATTATTTTTTGGGGAAACCCTAGACTAGTGCCAAAAATAAAATTGACTCTGGAGAAGTCTGGATGAAGGTGATTAAACCAATGGGGATATGAGAAGAGAAAACCTAGTCACCTTCAGAAGGGTCAGACTCCCCTGTAATGAACCTGGTACAGAGCTACATGACTAGGTTATCAAATAGGGAGTAGCACGGCTCCCTATCCTTGTGAGTCCCAGCAGATCAGTTCTCTGTAGTCTATATGCTAGAAAATAAAGAGAACAAAATCATGTGAGTGAGTTGGAGGGGTTTGGACTGGAAAGGGAGGACAGAGGTTAAACTTCAGGAAGAGACATTTGTCAGTATTTTGAAGAAATTGAAAACATTTGAAGGAGAATAATCTCTGAGTGTAAATACTGTTCCAGACAGTATTTCTTGATTGATTGAAAGAGGAAAAAAGATCAAAGGGTCAAGAATGATTAGAAGATAATCTGAAAGGTATAAACTTAAGAAAAATAAAAGAAGATAGTTGGAAATATAAGGCAAAATAAATAAGAAAAGATAAGTGCATCAATTAGCTGGTTAAGCAGATCGACAGAGTGTAATAGTAAGTGGGGCAAACTGATGAAAGAGCAAGTTTGTTCAAGACTGAGTTGGAAGTGCCTGTGGCTGTTGTAAAGAGACTCATGCTTAAGCAGGGATTTAACAAGATGACCTCTGAGATCCCTTCTAACCCTGAGAGTCAGATTCTGTAAACATGATCTCTAAGGTCCTTCCCAGCTATAATAGTATACACAGTACATTTTGGATGGAAATTAATAAATTAATGTTTCTTTTTGTAGACTGCAGAAAGCAAAGGCTGACATAGCATGTAAGAAATCATGTGACCATAGATTTAGAAGTAGAAGGGACTTCAAAGTTCAACCCCCTTAATTTTCTGATGAGGAAACTCAGGTCTAAAGATGATAAGTGACATACCTATTATTATATGAGTAGCAAGTGGCAGGACTAGTATTGGAACCCAGATCTTATGACTCCGTCCCTAGTCTTCTCTCCACTTCTCTCCTCGGGCAAATATTGACTCTAATGGACTACTTTGGGATGATTTTGAGACTTTTCTAGCCACACTCCAAAGCAGAGGAGATAAGTGATGAAGAGCGATCTAAGACTGAGAATTAATCAGTTGTGTCAATTGTGTTCCCTAAAAGATGGAAGTAAGTTAGCTAGTCAGTAAAAACACACTAAAAATAAGATCCTAGGTAGAGAATCCTAGAATGTCAGATATGAGAAGTTCCTAAGTGACCATAAAATCCAATTTGTTCATTTTATAGATGAGGAAAGTAGCTCCCAAAACAAGAACTTGCCCCAAATTACAAAGCTAGATTGGGGCAGAAATAGGATGACGTCAGATCCAGTGTTGTTTCTATTATGCTGCCATTTCATTTGGATAATAGAGTCTTAGAAATGGAAATAATTAATTAAAAATTTTTTAAAAAAAGAAATGGAAATAATTTATGGATCTGGGTGGAGAACAAGTGAAGAAGTAGGTAAGGAGGCAGTGGTCAGATTCAGCCTTGGATATGTCTAGATATTGACGATGAAGGTTTTGCCACTTTGGCAATGTGGGAAACTTTCTTTGCAATGTAGGTCCAGACCTCTCCACATTTTAGAAGACTGTTTCTTATGAGATGCTGGAATTAAAAATAAAAATGTATACCATCCCCTGGTAGATAATCTTCTGGTGATGATACAGGCTATTCTGGTCATTGATTGACAGAAACACAACCTGTCTCTGGCCCTTTTCAGTTTTGTAAGATTTGACCCAGCTTGTATCCTGCCTGGAAAGTCTTCAATAACTGATTCACCTCCACAAGTACAAGTGTAGTAGGCATGTTGCCTGTGTAAGTTATGTGTATCTACATGGGTAGTTTACAGAGAGACATAAATAACTATCTCTGAAATCTTATCCATTCCTCTCCAAAGAAGATGTTGATTCTTGCCTGGAGTGGAGCAAGAGATTAGGTTCACTAGGCTAACTATTCACTTCTCAGGGAGGAGAGTAGACCTCATTTTTCTTTTGCTTAAAATGTGTGGGCTGGACAAGATCTCTAACTTTGAATGTGTCAAGTCAATCCTGGACTTTGAAACCTCACTGCTAATAATGATTGATGCAGTTGAAATGTTTAAGGTGTGCTTGTATATTTGATGTCAATTAACTATTTTAATTTAAATCTATCTATGAATTCATAATTTAACATTAAAATCTAGCATGCTTATTTCCATAATAAAGTACTAAGTCTGATCAATAAAATAGCAATATTATCTGTGAAAAGATGGGGATTGTTAAAGGGACATTTGCATGGTGGAAAGGAAGATAACTTTCATGTCTGGCTTGCTCACAATTCTCTCATGGTCACATACTTGATTTTTTGTTCCAGAATATCCCTTTGGTTGTGAAGCCATGGTTGCCCTGTGGTGAATGTGAGCACCCTCAGGAATTGACTGTGGCAAGCCTAGGTGTTAAGAGAGAGAGAATTTGAAAATGGAAAGAGCCCTCATCTTGGAATCCGAAAATCCATGTGAGGGTCTCTCTTTAAACTTCAGTTTCCCCATCTGTGAAATGAGGATCGTAGGACCTAACTCACCAGTGCTTGTGGTAGGGGATGTACTTTGTATAACTTAAGGTGTTATAAAAATCTTAATTTATCATCAACATCTCTTGAAGTGTTCCCCATAGCTTTTTCACTTAGATGCTTACCCTCTTTTTACACCATTCAAGTGGTGGTAGAAAAAAGCTTATGGAGTGCTTCTTGACAAGAGATACCATTACCAGTTCTACTGACTTTGTTACTTACTCAACCACTTTTTTACAAGGTTACTGAAGTAGAATGTTCTAATTCTTTGAATCGAAATAGGAGACTGTAGCACAGATCATAGATCCATAGCTAGGTGCAACCTCTGAGTCTATCTAGTCTAGTTCCCTTATTTAACAGATATCTACTCCCCCTTTTCACCCCTTCACTTGATTCAAAACAGGCAAAAGACGTGGGGGATTCTGCTTTCTGACAATGATAAGTTAGGGCTGAGCTACTGGCCTACTCTGGCCTTTCCTGGATTTTGTCCCTTCTTCTAGTGCTCCTCACTAGAGACATTGCTTGCTTTTCCAGCCTTCTTTCTGCCTCTGCCAACCCTATGTCTAAACCTGCTCTATTTCTTGACTGTAGCTCTGATTTTCCCTCAAGTGTGTTGTCTTTTGCTTTTGGATCCTCTAGCTTTAATATTGATTTGTTTTCCTTCCCCTCTTTTAAGTTTCTCTTTACCTTGCTGCCCCCACAATAATCTGTGAAAACAAACAGGTGACATCCCAGAACCCTGTGTAGAAGCACATTATAGTGTCAAGAGCACAAAATTTGGAGTCAGAGCACCCAGAATCTCATTTCTTTTATTTATTAACTAGGGCAAGTCACTTTGGGCAAGTCATTTTCCATTTCTGGGTCAGTTTCCTCTTTTTTCCCTTTTTGTAAAACAAGTAGGTAAAACTAAATTTCCTTACAACCCTCTAAATTCTCTCATAAGTTCTGAAATAAGGAGAGTTTGAATCCCTGCTCTGCCACATAATATCTCTCTGACCTTGGCAAGTCACAGCTCCTCTCTGGGTCTCTGTTTCATCATCATTAAAATGAGAGGGTTGGGCTAGATGCCTTAAAAGATCCCTCTCAGCTCTAAAATCCCATGATTCTTCCCTTCAAGTTCAGACTCCCAAGATGGGAAAATCATTATATTTGGGAGAACACATTGAAGTTGGGCAGTTCTTTGGAAGAAAATTAAGTTGCTGATTGCAGTCCATTCTCTGGGCTTCTGAAGAGGGTAGATTGTAATCTTTAATTAATCTATCACTCACCCTGAGAAAACGGGAATGGTTCATATCACACTGATTTGGGATGGCTGGGAACTGCCGACAGAGGCACAGGCTGCAATTGCTGGGCATTTCTGTCAACACTCTACACATTGATATGTTTGTTTAGAATTTTCATTTTCCCTTGGAGCCTCAATGAGAGAGCCATGTGCACTTTCAAAAGTGGTGTGTGCACTCTGGCCCTGACTTTGCTGTGGTAATGAAGATGAAGGGACCATAACGCCAACCTTTCCCTGCCTTTGTCTGTAGCCTGCCCTTCTCTTTAACTGAACACCTTTCAAATGAACAAGCTCTGAACTCTTGAACTGCTCATTCTGTTCCCTGAGCTTTACTGCGCAATTGGCACTTTATCATTATGGGCCTCCCAAGATTTTGTGTTTCCTATATTTGATATTGAGAGAGAATTTTTCATTGGCCTTCGTTAACCATAACTTTGATTGTTAAGGGACTAGATTAATAATGTTTTTATTACTGACATCTAACTTTAAAGCTTTGATTTAAAGGGGTCTGTTCTTGCTTTACCCACAGTCCCACATCTCAGAAGAGACAGACCTGGAATCTAAACTTTTATCAATTTATAGCTCTTTTTTAAGGCCATTTGATTTAGGCTTCAGTTTTACTGATGTGGGGGAAAAAAACCTGAGTTCCAGAAAATGGGAGGTAATTTAGGCCCATATACAGGCTCTGATACTTCACAAAGGAAGTATCCGAGTCTGTGTTTGAATTTTGGAAACTTGGGGTGTGAACTTGAAGTCTAGGACTCTTTTCACACTTCTCACCACTTGTGATTCTTTTCAAACTCAAATAAGTGAAAAAGTCTAAAGGTCAGTTGATTTAATTTGTTTCTTTTTGGTATAGTGCCTATGCACCTAAACTTCTCTTTCTTCACTATAAAATCTGGATAATAATACTTGCCTAACTGCTCCCAGAAAGTCATTGTGGGGAACTACAGCAAACATTTATAAAGCACCTACTTGGTACAAGATTTTATGTTTCATATTGTGACTGCAAAGATAAAGATGGCAAAGATACTACCTGCAAAAATTTTACAATCTAGTCCTTTAAAATCTTAAAGCATTATGCAAATGTGAGCTATTATTCCCATAGCTTATATGTGCTTTGGTGATTATTATCCCAACTCCAGCCAGTATTGGTAATTTTAGTGACCAAAGATTTACTTCATCAAATCCTCTGAATCCTAGGGGTGACCCCAAGGGTCTGGTGAAATCCTCTTAATGCTATTTCTCTGATATACCATGAGTTAATAATTGTAAAGTTCTTAGCACAATGTCTGGCACATAGTGCTACATGAATGTTAGCTATTATTATTATATTATTTTTATAGTAAGCGCCCTTCTAGTGTATTGCCCCCCTAATATCAATTAAGTGATATCATTTTTTTCTGTATCTTCTAACTAGCGATTAGAGCCCCAACATTATTTTGATCAGTTGTTATCTCCTCAATATTACTGAAAACCGCTTAAGGTCAATTAACTTTCACAAAGGGATATTTACTGTAAAGGCATATCAAGAACCAAAATTCAGAGTCATCCCACTGAACTGGGGTACACATTATACTTCAGGCACTGGGGAGAGTGGGCTCAAGCTTAAAATGCTTGCTACAGAACCCTACTCCTTCTGGGTTCGCTCCTGGGGGCAGCATGGCGTGTGGTCAAGTCACTCTCTCTATATCTGAGCGCAGCTACTTGATGGCTGAGTAATTCATTGTCCTTAAAATTGGCTCCTCCTCAGTCTGGCACTCTCATCACTGAACCTCTTGTGACTCCCCTGAACTTTCAAAGCTCACAGGTTTGTAGCATAATCTGTTCCATCTCATATAATAATTAATCTAAGAGCAGGAGAGAATGAAAGAGAGATTCAGATTCCTCCACTGGAACCTTCTGTATGCAGACTCAATAACCTGAGTGCAAGCACGTATTTCTTCTTTCCTGCCCCAAGTCTCTCCTTTCTTCACCTCATTCCACACAAATTGATATTTCTAAAGCACAACTATGACTTTATCACTCTTCTGCTCAGGAAATAGTGGTTTCCTATATAAACTTCTCTGTTTGGAATTCAAAGCCCTTCACAATCAGGCTCTGCCCTAACTCTCGAGTCTCATTACACCTTGTTCTTCTTCATATATTCTGAATTCGGTCAATGCAGACTCTTTGCTCCTCAGTTTAAGTTTGGGCCTACTCTCCTCCATGGTGAGCCCACCCTCCCTGTTAAAGAAAAAAGCAAAGAAAAAGAAAACCTTGTAACAAATAAAAAAACAAACAAACAGAAAAATACCAAATTCCCACATTGTTGAGGTTTGTCAGATTTCCATAGCAAAGAATATTAAAGATAGAATTTCCCTGAAATTTAGTGGCACCTGGGAAACAAGATTTTACAATTCAGCTTTCACTAAAAACCAAGAAGAATCTAAGAATCTAAGCTGTATTTAGTCATATTATTATAATTTTTTAGGCCACTTGTTGGAGAAAGTCCTGGTTTTGAAAGCAAGAGAGACTTGGATTTCCAGAGTTCCTCAGATTCCATCCCTTGTCCACTCTGTGACTATAGATAGCTATTTCTCCTGTCTGTGCCTCAGTTTTCTTATTTTTAATATCGGGATGCTGTCACATACACTTCAAAGGAGTTTAAAAATCAAACGAGATAGTGAGGATCCAATGTAAAATGCTGTCCAAATCCTGATTCAGTATATTAAGCTAAGTTATGATCATCATTGTAATTTGTCAAAAAAACAAAAACAAAACACCACCATTTATTAAAGTATCTAGTAAGGTACTGTTTTGTGGCAGGAAGAGAATTGGGCTTGGAGGCATGAGCTGGGTGACTTTGAATAGGTCACTTCATTCACCCTTTCTAAACTCATTTCTTCATCTAGAAATAGAAATGCTGATGATGCCCACACAAATAACCTCACAGGTTGTGGTGAGGAACACAGACAAGCTATTGTTGCAAAGTAAATGCTCTATCCATGGTCTAGCTTCCAGGGCAGACCCTGCAGGATGTTTTCCTACTATAGTTTTCACACATTGACATCTTGGGAAGTTGATGCTTTCATTATCATTCTGCAGGTAAGCCAACACCCTCCTCCAAGTTTCCTGTGAATCTGGAGATTATTCATAGAACTTAAGGGAAAAAAATAAAATAAATGAAAAAAGATGAACAACTATTATATTCATGCAAAATGGCCCCTTCCCAGTACTTCATCCTTTAATCTTATACCCCAGTGTTTGTGACAGAATTATAATAAACTTTCCTAATTTGAGACTGATATTTTTATACATTTAATCAATCAGCAAGCATTTTAGTGTTTACTATTTGTTAGGTACTGTGATAAATGCTGGGTATACAAGTTAAAAGTGAAAATAACCCTTGTCCCCAAGGAGCTTAATTGCTATTAAGGGAGATGACATTTACATAGATAGATAGATAGATAGATAGATAGATAGATAGATAGATAGATAGAAAGAAAGAATAAGCCTCTATTAAACATTTACTATGTGCCAGGCACTTTGTTTAAAATTGGAAATAAAAATGCATATAAACAAAACAGCCTCTCTCCTTAAGGAGCTTACATTCTCGTTGGGTAAGACAGTACATGAATGGGAGCTGAAAGGGAGGACATTGTGCACCTGCTCAGGCAAAGTAGGAAAAGGCATTGTTCTCAGAAAAACAAGGTGAAAGCTCACTTAAAATAACTGTGGAACAGAGTTCAAGGTTACATGGATGAGAGGGGCAGGTAAGGAGAATGTCAGGAGTGGTGGCAGCATGGTAAGGAGATGTCCAGGAAGTGGCATGGAGGCTTCATTCTGAGAAAAAGGGTGGTGGTGGGGACTCTGGACACAAGGTAGTAAAGAAGGCACCATGTCAAGACAAAGAAGAAGTGGGGATTGGGAATAGCATCTTCCTAAGGAAGGCAAAATCAGAGTTTTTGAAGTTGGGAGCTATTCAGAATTCACATTTTTCTGTTATTGCTTTTCAGGGTTTAAATAATTCCTTCCAAAATTGACAGAATTGAATTATATAAAAACAATTTTTGAAACCTTTCAGATTTTGTTGTACTCATGTTGCTTGGATCAGAATCAAACTTTTACTTTTTATGAATTTAAAAATTACTTCACAGGTGTAACACTTCCTTTTGGCTACTTCCCCAGTGAACATGTACTCCTTCAAGATCAAAGGAATTTCCTGAAGGTTCCTAAACTTTAGCTAAGGAACCCCTACCAGTGTGCATCCTATAAACAGCCATTCTTTAAACAAAACCAACTCTTGGCAATGATATTTACTAAGAGAGCATCCCCCCTACCCCCGTAGATCTAGACTCTCCCATAGATATAGAAATGGATGTGTGTGTGTATCCATTTCTATATGCATAGTGTCTAGGAAAAGTGGGTCAGATAAGGTATTTAGTGATAAGCAAACATATAGGGGAAACATTGCCAAAGAAAATCACAGCTCTAACATTGTAGTGCCTCAATGACCTTTCTTTCCTTGTGGAATTCTTCAGAAATCCCCCCCTCAGTTGTCAAGACAAGTGGCTCTTTTATTCCTCAGTGCTACTTCTGGACTTGGGCGAATGCTTCTATCTCTATCTTTGTTTCTGCTCCATGGATGTGATGTGTCCCTCTAAGCAAGTAGCTTTACCAAGAAGACATGGAAAATAGAGCGATGAAAGGAGAAATAATATCACCGTTTCTCTCAACCTCCACCCCTTAAGGCCAGCTTCTTTCCTGCTGGTTTCTGCACTGTTGATGTTTAGTCGGTTTAGTCCAGTCCAGTTCTTCATGAGTCCACTTGGGATTTTCTTGGCAAAGAAACCCACTGGCATGGTTTGCCAGTTCCTTCTCCAGCTTATTTTTTTTAATAGATGAGAAACTAAGGCAAGCAGGGGTAAGTGACTTGCCCAAGATCCCACTGCTTAGTAAGTGTCTGAGGCAGATTTGAACTCAGGAAGATGAGTCTTTCTGACTTCAGGCCTAGAACTCTATCCACTATACCATCTACTGCCTCTGATTCTTAAATTGGGTATTTTAAAGACCACCTGGCGGGGCAGGGGAATTGGAGAGAGTGCTAATCATCCTTTGCCCAAAGTCATTTCCTCTTCTGATTCAGAGAAATTCACACTTTGCAAAGGGATAATTGGCTTTCACCATTTTGTAAACACAATGCATCATCATTTTTAGCTACATCTTATCATTACATCAACTAAACTAGAGAAGCCACTCCCCCCAGCTCCACCTACAAAACAGATTACCTCTCCTTAACACAAGAAGCTATGGGCTTTGAATTTATAGTCCAAGGACCTGTGTTTGGATCCTTGCTATGACACTTATACACGTAACCTTGGACAAGTCCCTGCACCTCAGGTTCCTCATGAGTGATTTAGACTATATGACATCTGTGACCCCTTAAAGCCCTAAGTCTGTGATCTCATTTGAAATAAGTTTGTCATTCACGGAGTCCTGTTCTATCTGCTTTCCACCAAAATTCTTCCAATTTATTTAATTAATTTTAGAGATGAAATTATTTTGTGCAATAACTATAATGTTAATGGGATTCTATGTAATGGTCCAGTTCAGGCTTGTTGGTTTGAAAATATACGCCTTCATTTCACCATTTGCCTTTCGGTTGCAGTCCGTTAACCTGTCACACAGTATAACCTCATTAACATCACAGCTTAATTGTAAATTAATGTGCCTCTTTTTTTTAAATCAGATTTTGGGCTTGGCTACTATATTATGTGCCCAATATAAAATAATATTCTGTACCACAGAGTTGGTGTTGTTATAATGCTTAAGATGTAGTAGCTCTGATACTGCTTTAATAATACAAGTTTGAACCACTTTTTAAAAGTTGGAATGAATAGGGAAGGGGATCTTTACTCACTAGAACATGATTATGACACTGAGATTCACAGACATGTACTACACTTGGAAATGGAAGATGTTGGCAGTATTAAAAGAGGGGCAATGTAATCTCTGAAGAAGTGAGGAAAGAATTAAAATCTACATGCTAATAGCTTTGCTGCCAGTCACAAATAGATTCATTCTTCACATCTTGGATACATAAAGCTTATTTCAAAATAAATTCTGGGGAACATTCAAACTGATTGGATCTGCCGTGGCTCTGTTAATATATTTGTTCGAGTCACTTGCACTCAAAGCTTTTAGATAGAATATCACTTTTTTATATTATTCATGGTAATGTAATTCCCCCCTTTAATCTCTTCAGGGTTTCCCATTAAGTCATGATATGCAGTTCAGAGGAATTTGGATCATCCATTAATCACACTAGCTGTACTTCTCTGGATCTACTTTTTGGCCATCTCTTAAATTAGTAACTTGGCAGTGGTGAAGATGTGGGCTACCCCAGGAGGTCTGATCGAAGAGTCCCTGCTTAGGAGATTAGGTTGTGAATGTGTAAGCAAGCTAATGGAAATCATTTTGGAAGAGCTTAACAACATTAGAAAAATCACCAAATTGTATTAAAATCCAGTATGTTTTAAAAAAAAACTTAATCCTATCCTTTAAATATGCTCAATCTAGGCATAAAAATTAAATAAAATTCTTTTTAATAACCAAAACACTTATTTGTAATTTCACATGTTAATTAATGTCATAATTCACAGCTGTGGGTACCTAGCAACTCTACATAGAATATGCTTTTTGGTAAATACTTTGGAATGGAAAATTGATTAGTTGGAGTGGCCTCTAAAAATAAAGGAGCATTAATACATTCTTAACAAAAGTAATATAAGGATCGATCTGAAGAGCAATAAGCAGTTGTGTGCTACATTGGTACGCTGCAGATGTTGAATGGACCAGTTCAGGCTTGTACAAGTCTTCCAGCACATTAGTTATCTCCTCTATGGTGGAGATTCTTAAATCTTTTGTGTCATAAACCTTTGTGAGAATCTGGTGAAGCCTATGGATCTCTTCTCAGAATTATATATACACAGTATATATATATATACACACACACACATATATATATGCACACACACACATATATACACATACATACATACATACATACACACACACATACAAACAGTTACCAAAGAAAATTAACATATTGAAATATCTTTTTTTTAAGCAGACCCCAAATTAAGAACACTTGCCTATGAAATTCAATTCAAATAAAAAATGTTTATTGAGCTCCTTCTGTCTTTTACTGTTCTGGGCACTAGCAGTACCAAGTTCAGAACTAAACATGGCAATCTTTGCCTTTAATAAAGTCTCCTAATCAAACAATACCTGATGACATCTCTTATTCCATTTCTCCTATCCAGATCATTGTTTAAAATGTTCTGCACCCTATTTACACTCCTAAATTTTCTTTATTTTGGCCTTTTATTCAACTGCAGTTTTAATTATTCAGAAATCCCAGTGTTTCCAGAATCGCAGCAAAAGAATATCATGAAGAGAGAATTAGTTGGAGGAGATAGACTTTTACAACTGTCAGCACCTCAGGGCATCAGAAATATTGTATAACCCAGTTTGACTTGGTTATACACCTATTTCCTTTCCTCCTATTCAGTACAAAGTCCCTCATTTTATATTTGTTAGTGCTTCACACACACACACACATACACACATACACGTCTGTACATATGTGTATGTATATATGTATACACATACATATATAATATACAAATATACCTATGCACATGTAAACACGTGATAAATTAGTCTTATTTTTCAATTATAGGCCCAGCTCATTGTGCATCTGCAATATCTGTCTGATATCTATGAATTGAGCGGCTATCTCAGTGCTGTTCATCAATATCATGGTTTCAGTATTGTAGGTTTAAATGATTGTTCTTCAAGAGATCACCCTAGGGGCGGCTAGGTGGCGCAGTGAGTAAGAGCGCCGGCCTTGGAGTTGGGATGACCCGAGATCAGATCCGGCCTCAGAAAATGAGCACCCACGCATAAATAATGACTAGCCGTGTAACCTTGAGCAAGTTACTTAACCCCAATTGCTTTAAAAAAATAAAAATAAAAAAATAAAAAAAAGAGATCACCCTGCATTCTCCCATTTTATATATAAGAAAACTGAAGCCCATGGAGAGGAAATGACTTTCCGGTGATCACACTGATCCCTGGTAAATGATAGTCACCTGCAAGCCCTGGTCTCCTGATGCCCAATCAGTTCTCTTATATGCAATTCAATCAAGCAGATTCTGATTTAAGAGGATCACGAGATCCTCTTATGATGCCTCACTATAGATTAAAGGTGATCATGGACCTGTGCTCCACCATGGTGTGATGATAATTATGAACTTTTGAAGACCATGTAGAAAAGCACAGACTCTTGAGGACACTACCAACCTAGAAGAACTTGCAGTCTTCATAATGGGCATATCTATACGGACCCTGTGTCTCTTATCCCAATCTAAGCTTAAGTCATAGAATTTTTTCCCAGGATAGCTACAGGGTAATGGATTTTTTTTTTTTATTTTTACCACAGGCAATCTCAAAGACTATCTAAAAAGTCTGAAACAAGGTATGTTAAGCAAAGAAGCACCAGTACCAATGCAATCACGGACATCTAAAGTATTGCAATATTATGCAAGACAGTCCTAAATTTTGAACACTGAAATCCTTCCACTTTCTTTGGGATTGCCCAAAGTCTACCTTGGAACACCCAAGAAGACTATGAATCTTAGACCCATAGCGCAGAAGTGTGGTGAAAATCTTGTTTAGTGACCAATCCAAGAGATGTTTAGGAAGACAACCTTCAGGCTATTGGACACAGCATTCATCAGCATTACTGAAGCATTAATTTTGCTGCTGTGGTAGCACACCCACAAATGAGGTGCTGACCAAGGAGGGGAAAAAAAAAGAGAAAAGGAATCAGGAAAGTCAGGAAGAGACTAGTAGACAGATTGTAACAGCATTGCATCATTAAAGTCCAGACGGAGCTAATGTTCCCAAACTCCTGGGAGGGAGGAAAAGCCTTCCTGGCTGCATTTTCTGTTGGTCTTAAATATGAAAAGTTCACAAAGTACTGACCCTCTTATAACCTTATTTGAAACAAAAATAAATTAGTAATCATCATATGGATCCATATGTTGGATAGATATTTGCCATGGCCTATACACTCACACAGCTATGAATCTATGTGTGTATATATGTATTTGTGTGTGTGTGTATATATATATATGTATGTATATACATACATACATATAAATATGAAGAAATGAATCTACATGTGTATATATGTATTTGTGTGTATATATACATATATATATATATATAAATATGAAGAGAGAGGAAGGGAGGGATGGAGGAAGGAGAGAGAGAGAGAGAGAGAGAGAGAGAGAGAGAGAGAGAGATAAAGATAAAGAGCACACATGAGCACACTGGAAAGAACATTGGACCTTGGAACTGGAAGTAGAAACTCCTAGTTTGTCGTAGCTCTTCCATTTATTAACTGTATGAATTTAGGCAAGTTACTTCCTTTCTCAGGGCCTTAGTTTCCCCATCTATGAAATGAGGGTTTTGGACTAGTAGATCCTTAAGATTCTTTCTGGTTGTAACATCCTATGATCCCTTAGGTTAACTTTGTTCTTATTTTTCCCCCTCTAATGGATAAAGAGAATTTCATTTCTCATGTAAATGATAATGAAGCATAGATGCATTATATTCTGCATTGTTCACCGTTAAATTTGTGGGTATTAAAAAATAAAGGCTATGATATACTGCATCACTTGGCATATTTCTTGAAAGTTATTTAGTTTTACAGCTCACTACGCTTTACAATTATATAGTCCATGATTTTAACTACATTATCATAAAATATTGAAATACATTTTCCCTAAGAATAATGTTTACTCACACTTTTGTAAGGAATTGGGGCCCATTCAGTTTGATATCAAGAGGTGGGAGTCAGACTTGAGTTATGGTGAAGCAAATCTATTGGTTACTACCTATGTAACCTTTGGCAAGTAAATTAACCTCTCTGGACCTCTGTTTCGTCATCTATAATATGAACAGATTGGACTAGATGGTTTCTAAGAACTCTTATAGCTTTAACTCTATCTAACCTAATCCTTAAATACTGGTGGGGAACCTATGTGCTTAAGCTGATCAGCAATCCTTTTTGAGATCTACTTTCTTCCTCCAAATTCTAGTCCCACCCTTCCTACTATCATTCCCCCCACCACCACATTATACACATCATATTTTTATATATGAAGTCAGTTTATGATGTTTTAGCACCATTTTCCCCTGGACTATTGCAATCATTTAAGCCAACCTGTACATATCCAACAAATCCTCTCTCAGACAAGGGATGTTCTATCCTTCAGGGAGAGGGATATTTGAATTTTTTGAGGTATTTAAGAGAAAGAGGATTGTGGATATCTTCCCCTTCTCCTATATTTTAGTTTGAAGACTTAGCACTTCTGAAGATAGTATGTTTAAGTAGTGTAAATGAAAGCTAGAACAATACATCAGCAAAAACAGGAGGCTAGAAAATTCTGGACACTTTCTGAAAGATGGAGACCTCCAGTTTGTTATAGTGCTTAGGAGTGAGTGTGAAAATGTGGGGGTGGGGGAGATGAAGGATTGTGGAAGACCTTGAATGACATAGAAATCCAGAGCTGAGGTCTCGTGAGAAAACAGTTTCAGTAGGACAAAGAGACCAGAGACTATAGCAGAAGAAAGTGTAGAGCTGAAATAGCCATGTGTTGAGGTCAGAAAATGGCATTAAAGTAATGGCCTGAGAAAATTCCCAAGGGGTAAAAGGATTGGATGTCTTGATGACAATAAAGAAGAGGTATAAGATGTTGGAAGCATAGGGGGATTTTCCTCAGATGGGGGAATGTCAGAGTTTCTAATTAGAGCAGAGGAACATTTGTTGGTAATGACAGACCTTGAGTGTAACCATCCCTGTGTGTCTGATGTGGAGTCAAGGAGTAGAGATCATGGGCCTTAAGGGAGTTCAGGAAATGATAGATTAGGGAATTTGAGGGAGCATTTCTCTGGGTATTAAAGTCTTGGTTATGAGAGCAAAATTTGGCAAGGAAAGGGAAATTGTGAGGCAGGGGCTGACCTCTTTAACGATTGGGAATGATCTGAAGGTTTTGTATGAAAACAACTGTAATGACTAAATAGACTTCAAAGAAGGAAAGCTTACTGAGTGAAGGAGTTCCAAGGACAGTCTAGAAATAACAACAGGTTGTAAATAGTATTCTTACCCACCCTCTAGGACCAATGTGTCAGGGCTGTTAGCAAAGAGGGATAGTCAGTACTGGAAAGTATACCTGGGGATGTAGTGCTAACAGAGGGGAGCCAGGTCTCAGTGAAGGCTACTAGAAGGAAAGGGTGTGAAAATTAAGTAGGAAATAGGGAACCACTGAAAAATTTTGAGCAGTATAGTGATCTGTTCTTATTATATCTTGGATTTTGGTTTCTGGAAATCAGATGAATCTCTATTAAAAAAAAAAATCTCCATCCAGTAATCATTAACAAGTCTGCAGATAAACATTTGTCTTAGAGAATATTTCACTTTCCTCTCCTGTGGTGGTCCATTGTGCATACAGTTAAGAGTAAAGGGATTTTTCTAGAGTATTCAATATTTATATTACACATATATTGTCAGAAATGAAACAGACCTCCGAGATCATCTCCTCCAACCTCCTCATTTTATATAGGAAGAAACTGACTAAAGGGGGAAGTAACTTGTCTAGGATGGCAAAATGGATTAATGGTGGAGCAATGACCCAAACCCAGGTCTCCTGATTCCAGTCCAGTGCACTTTCCACTACGTTGTGCTGACTGCCAAGATCAACAACCCCAAATCCCACTGTCTGTGAAGTTTTCTTTTTTCTCTTCTGCATATTGGAAAGAGGCCTCTTATTTTGACTTTGTATCCAGATATCTGAGGCTGACTCAAAAGCAATGGCAAACAGAAAAATGAGAATGCCAGTTTAAATAAATGTTATCAGAATCTCCCCTGGAATCATGATTTATCAAATTTTAAAAAGTGTTTACTATAGGGTATTTATTATTCAACAGTCCACTGATGAAATCCAGGGAATGGAGCACCATGATTAGGTTGGGGGAGGGGGGATAGAAAGCAGAGAGAAGTACAGGAGAGAAAAAAAAAAAAAACAACCCACAACTGAGAGAGACAGAGGTCCAGCCAAACCCTGGCTATTAATCATCACCCTCCATTACTTAGCGAAGATTCATTCATTGTTCCATAAAGGTACCTAGAGGGTCAATTAGAGACCACAGACAGGATTTTTCCAAGACACCGGAGGCTCAATTAGGCCCTCCTTATAATTTTCTGCTTTAACAGCAGATGTCAGCCTATCGCGCCCCAGATACAAGGGGGCTTAGAAATGAACAGGGCCCTTGGTTTGTTGTTGTTGTTGAAACAAGATATTTGAGGCAGTTTGCTCTTGATAACATATAGCCTGCTGTCACACCTTGGTCAACATGAGGCAGAGGGGGTTTTATCATTGCAACTGGTGAGAAGCAAAGTTCTTTTGGGGTCAGGACATATGGAATGATCAGGGAATTTCTATGATGGAATGGTCTGTTCTCATCACAAAGGTGATCCATTTATCTTTGGAAGGATCTTAACTATATAGCAGGCCTACAGTAAAAATTTAAGTTATCTATGACTGAAATGTTACCTGAAATCAATTCAGGTACACATCAAGAATGACACACTGTTTGAATCTGCCTGGTGTTTGTGCCTCCTTCCCCAAGCTACTTCAGGTATAAGCAATTTAGCCAAATACACGTTAACATCACACTGTGCTTTTATATTCCCTGTGGAATTGTGGGCACATCACCAGCTTGGGAGTCAGTAGAATGGAGTCTGAACCACAGATCTGTCATTTCATGACCAAGTTGTTCCACTCTTGGCTTAATTTTTTTTTCTGGAAAATGAAAGAGAATATCTGTTTTAACATTCTTTGTTATGATCACTGTCAGCTCTGATAGTACATGTTCTTCTATCCATCAGTCAATCGATGAACAGCGACTATATTCCTGACACAATGCTGAAAATAATGAAGATGATAAATTAGTATAAAACTTTGGGGTTCAGGAAGTACTTTTGTCACAATCCCCCCTAAAAGTTATGAGGTATGAAGAGCGTTATGCCCATTTTACGGATGGAAAAACCAAGGCTCAGACACTTTAATAATAAATCATACTCTATTATTATTTTATTTGTAACATAAATAAAATAGTTAAATATTAATTGTAAAATAGATAATGTAATATAAATAATATTATAATATTATTTTAGTGCTTTTAGTTTCGCAAAGCACTGTTCCCATAGCAGTGTAAGTGGGGAGTTCAAGTATTATTTTCCACATTTAACAGGAAAAGAAACTAAGGCTAAGAGAGATGAAAAGACTTGTGAATGGTTATATGCTAGTAAGCTCTATATGCAAAGTTCAAATCATTCTAGCTCCAGTTTCAGTTTATTCCATACACCACCCAGCTTCACTGCGTACAACATATTACTTTCTGAAGAGATGCATTATTAAGAAATAGCCAATTACTTGTTTTCTGTTGTGCATACATTTCTCTATGTGGTCGTTTTATCCTCTCCTTTAGGGAAACTCCTTCCCCTCCATAGCCTCCTAGCAAAGAGTTCTAACTAATGACTTTAATCACGTGAATTCTGTGTGCAGACAGACAAGACCATCTCCAGCCCATTTATCTTGCAGACCCCAAGTGTACAAACATGCCCTTTGTTATTTTGCACTTTGCCTCAATTTACGCTTTGGCTGCCAATCTGCTGCAGAGAGCCCGTTTTCCCTGCTTCCCAGGGAATATACGTTTTCTGTTTTCCCAGAAATAGCCCAGGCTTCAGAAGCTTGCTGTTCTCTCACTTCAGAGAAATTTGTGACATTGCACATATCAAATCATTTTATATTATTTTGATGCGAAAAAGAAACTTAAAAAGTAGTATGATGATATTGGAAGGAAAAAAAGCCATGGGTTTTTTTTTCCTGTATAGGAAAATAAAATTAAGCAGATTTAATGAACTATACTTCTCTTATAGGATAAATTCAGATTGACGTGTGACTGAAGACAAATGTGAAGTTCTTTCCATTAAATTACAATATATATGCATATATATAATGATTAATAACCAAAATCAAATAAGTCAGTACCTCGCAGAATTATTTTGTATCTTCTTTATATATATTTATATGTATACATGATGTTTCTGCTAGTCGAATGGAAGCTTCTCGAGAACAGAAACTGGTTTGTTGTTAGCATTGTATACCCCAGTGTCTAGAACAAGCAGGCACTTAAAAATTGCTTGTTGATTGATTAATAGATACAAGAATATCACTGTCACATGATAAAATAATCCCTGACATTATAATAATACTTGGTTTTACAAAGCACTATTTCCCTATATCTTCATAACAGCCCTGTGAGGTAGATACTACAGGGATTATCTCCATTTTGTAAATGAGAATATTTAATTCAGAGACGTTGTGACTTGTCCATGTTCATTTAGTTAACAAATGTTAGAGATGGGATTTTTGCCCCCATCTGTCCTTATTACACATTCACTACTGTGCCTAGTATATTATACTTGTTGTTGTTCAGTTATTTACAACTCTTTGTGACCCCATGGACCAAAGCATACCATTTCTGTCATAAAACCTCATAAAAATAAATGCTGAAGTTTTCTTGGGAAAGATACTATTTGCCAAGGCAAATAGAAGTGACTTGACCAAGTTCACACAGCTAGTAAGTGTCTGAGGCCAGATTTTAACTCAGGTCTTCCTGACTCTAGGCCCTGCACTGTATCCACTGAGCCACAATAACAAAGTTATATTGTACTACAAATGATAAATTTGGCTCATCTCTTGGAGGAATGTTTTCTAGGCTACCTTTTGTTAGTCTTTTTACATATAAGGGAGGATAGAGCAAAAAACCCCACAAAAACTAAAACAAAAGTACTCAAAAAGCAAAAAAAAATTACCTTTAATAAAAAACAGTCTTATGGTGAGAAAGTTGTACCTGCTTCTCATTAATTATACGAATAATGAATTTTTAGGGAGATCCTTTAGTACCACAGATTCAAAAGTGCTGTTCAATTAATATGTACCTATATTATGGATTATAATACTTAATATTATATTACCTTCTGGATCTTGGATTTCACATGTATTGGGAGGGGTGCATACATCTCTCTGTCATACCAAATTGTTTCACGGCTTGTTGTGGTCAAAAACACTAATCACTTCATGGCCAAACTTATAATGATAAGCCTCCATACAGTTAGTTAAAGAGGTTATTATATGCAGACATATATTTTATTGCTTGTGCTGTAATCAAATCCTTTTCAGTCTGTTAGAATATATTGGAGTGTCTATTCTATTGGCATAGTCTTTCATGGATGGATGTATAGATAGATAGGTAGATAAGTAGAGGTATTCTAGTAGAGAATTGATCAAATAAGCATTTATTTTTATTTTTGCTTTTTGGAGGGCAATTGGGGTTAAGTAACTTGCCCAAGGTCACACAGCTAGTTTCTGTGTGTGTGTGTGTGTGTGTGTGTGTGTGTGTGTGTGTGTGTGTGTGTGTGTGAAGTGTCTGAGGTTGGATCTGAACTCAGGTCTTTCTGACTTTGGGGCCAGCGCCATACTCACTGTGCCACCTAGCCGCCCCCAAAATAAGCATTTATTAATTAATTGCTATGTCAGGCACTATGAAAGGCAGTACAGATACAAATGACAACATGAGACAATCACTACTCTCAAGGGACCCACATTCTGATAGAAGCCTACAATAGATGTAGGACACCAGGGACAAGGGAGTGGAATTTTCCCCAGCAGAGTCTCAGGATTGTGAATGAAGCTATACTGCACTTAATTGGCATATTCTTTCCAATGGCAATAGTAATTTGTCTTGCTTACTGTTACAAGAGGTGTGTATGTGTCTGTGTATGTCAGGAGTGGGGTAGATGACTGGTTGTGATAGCATAGTCTGAGGTCACCTGAATATTGTGAATAGGTTTCCATTGACTCCCCCACCAATCTGCAAAGCTGAGACCCAGGCTGTTATGCCAATTTTTAAGTGAATTAATTAGGGGGAGAGGGATGGTCTTCAGAGGTCTAATGTTGGGGAGCAGGCATCAGCATGGTAGATTGCAAGATGTGCAAGCTAGGTAAGCACTCTCTTTTTGGTAGATGACTGGATAGCATTTATGGATTTCAGAATGAAGGGTTACCCCCACACCATGAGGAGTCTTAGTGGAAGATTTTTTTTTTCATTTTGGAGGGGGAAGGCAGGACAATTGAGGTTAAGTGACTTCCCCAAGGTCACATGGCTAGTAAGTGTTAAGTGTCTGAGGCCAGATTTGAACTCTGGTCCTCCTGACTCCACGGCCAATACTCAATTTACTACACTACTTAGCAGCCCTCTCAGTGGAAGATTTTAATAGAGAATATTCTTAGTTGATGTTTATGCATCCACTTCTACCAATTTCATTACCATTTTAAGGTTTTTTTATATACATTATCAAGTTTGAACCTCACAAGAACCCTGTGAGTTGAATTGAAGCCTGTGAGTCAGTTGAAACCTGAGAGCAAATATTATATTTTACCAAAGAAGAAGCTGGGGATATCAGGATAGCCGTGTCTGTAGGTAACACAGCTAGTAAAGTGATGATGTGAGATAAACCAGATAGTAAACTCTGTAAGTCAGGATTTGGAGCTACCAACTCATTCCTTCACATCTATGTGGGGATAGAGTCCATGCCTGGAGTCATGAACATTCATCTTCCTTAGTTCAAATCTGGCCTCAGACACTTCCTAGCTGTGTGACCCTGGGCAACTCACTTTGCCTCAGTTTCCTCATCTGGAAAAATGAACTGGAGAAGGAAAGTGTAAATCATTCCAGTGTCTTTGCCATTTTGCCATGAAAAACCTGAATGAGGTCATGAAGAGTTGGACATGATTTGAAATGACTGAACAGCAACAACCTCATTCCTTGCTCCTTACTCCTGTGAATAGAGTCCAGTTCCCTTTATTATGCCATTGGCTTCTTTTAATGTCTCTGTTTCTTATTCCTCTGCAGCATATCACATTCTAAAAAAGAATTACTGCTCCATTTCCAACTTTGCACCTTCTTTATACTACTCTTTAAGCTAACTGTAATGTATCTCATTTTTCCCCATGTACACAAACAGCATAGAGCCAATCAGGTTTGAAAGCTTTCTCATGAGGGTTAAGTAGCCAGTCTCTGGAGCCAGCTATTTCCAAAGGAAGATCTGAAATCAAGAGAAGTCTATAGAACAATAAAGCCTCATTTGTATTGCTGAAAACATAAGTCATAAGACCTTTGGAGAAAGCTTTTCCTTTCATCTGTTTTCCTGTGAATTGGGGCAGACTTGCCCTGGTAAAATTGCTACTCTGGAACTTATTAACAGAATGACTTTAGAGAAGTGATTTTCCATCTCTAGGTCTTTGTTTCTTCCTCTATAAATTAAGAGGATTGGACCATATCATCTCTAAGGTCCAGTCTAACTTTTCTTACTGTGAATCCATTGACTCTTGGCCTTTTGTATATAGAATTGTTTGAAACATGTTGCAGTGAAGGGGAGGTGCCCATAATAAGCAGGGAATAAGACAATATATGATTGAATTGTTAAAACAAAGACTAAAACAAAGGCCATGAAAATGTTAATTATAATAATGATTACCATTATCATCATCTCTCTGATTCATAAATCACTTTATACTTTATATACAGTGCTTATCTTCCTTAGCACATTCTAGTCTCCCAGCATCCCTATGAGGAAGCACAGCAAGTGTCATCTCCCTTTAACCAATAAAGCAGCTGAGTCTCAGAAAAGCTTTCCAATGGGCTTGTGGGGAAGCTGGAGCACAGTCCTAAGGCTTCTGATCTCAGGTCCAGTGTTCTTTGCAGATCTCAAAGCTAATCCTTACATTTGTCATTCTTATCATTATAAGAAATAAACAGATTTTAGGCTCCGTTTTCACATAGCTGTTGGACAGTAGGTGGTTATACCAGCTTACAATTTCATCTAAACCAGAGATTCTTACCCCCCCCCTTTTTAAATGTCATCAATTCCTTTGTCAGTATGGTAAAGCCTATGGACTCTGTCTTAGAATAATATGTTTAAATTCATAAAATAAAATGCATAGGGCTGCAAAGGAAACCAACTGTATTTAAGTCAGTCAATAAACATTTAAGTACTTACTATGTGCCAGGCACTGTGCTAAGCACTAGGGATACCAATACAATTAAAAACCAAGACAGGCCCTGGCCTCAAGGAGTTTATAATTTAGTTGGGGAAAACAGAGAAAAGGGAATTTAAAAATGCATGCAGAAGAGGAAGGGAGAAGGTCTCAAGTACTGGGGCATGTTGGAGAATTCCAAATCAGTGGAGCTGGTGAGAAATGGTGAGAAAAACTTTGCTGAGCTCCTTTGCCCCACTTTAAAAAGAGGCCCTGGAGGCCCATGGCCTGACCCTGATCTAAACCAACCAAGGAAATTAAATAATTATCTTCAATCTTTTAAAAATATCCAGGACCAGAGACTAATGCTCAATGAGTGCTTCCTGAAGTATGCCAAATGTGAGTGTGAGGATGAAATTGAATGAAAAGAAGCTACTTGATTGCCTAGAAAGCTCTGCCACTGACTGAAAGGTATCAGTCTTAGGGAACTACTGGTCCAGAAAAGAAATCCACCTTCTCAACTCTCTTTTCCCCATTCTTGCCTGGAAGACTCCTGGTCTTATGGAGGTCACCACTCCAGTGCTATCATGATGCCTTTTTCAATGTTAACTAAATTAATGAGAGGTTATAAAATTTTTTTTCACACTCCAAAGGTGGGAACTTTGTCTTGAATCTTACACTTTCATATAGTTGTGGCATTAAGGACACACAGTAACTTAGACTTAAGACACAAAAAGTATTTGGTTAAAAATTGTCTTTCTATACTGTGTACAACAGGGCTGTAGGAAACTGGCTCAACCTATCCAAGCTTTCCTCCTATATATTCTGAAATATACTACAGTGTTCTGGAATATTCCTCAGTTGGTGCTATTGTATGTCATATTATATCATAACATAATATTCTACAGCTTACCTCAACACTATCCTGTTTGCTTTGTCTCATAGTGGTCGTTATTTCGAGGTCATTGGCCATTTCACAGTTAATTAATACTTCTCCAAGAAGTGGCAAATGAAGAAGAAAACTGAGATCAGTGAGGTGAGGTAGTCTGTGAAACTTAAGGTGAAATCTAGAGTTGAGAATAGCTATAGTTGTCCATTATCCACGCTCCCCCATCCTCTACTGAAGCAGATCCAACCCTTCTATGTGTTAGTAGAAAGTTTCATGAATTGTTCTGGCTTTAGAAAAAAGAAAAAGAAAAAAGTCTGCTGGTGATCCGTCTTCTGGTAATGAATATGACCTTCATTTAAGGTTTTCCTGAGTCAAAGGACTTGAAAACTTTTTGTCTCGGTAGAATTAACTAGAGTTTATATTCAGCTAATGTAGACTTTGAGAGATCTAGATTACCTCCTTGACACAATGAATTTCACGTCAGAGAAGTTCAGAGTACTACTGTATTATATTAGACCACTTATGAAAAATATTTTCCCCTAAAAAACCTGAATTTTATTAAAATTTGAGTTTTTCATTTAATCTTTTAAAAAGCTATATGAGTTTAATTTTTGTCTATTTAAAATGTTCACTTTTCTTATTTTAGCTGATAGCAGGCCTGACATAGTAGCACCCAAGAGTAAGATGTTACATATTGAATCTGAGAATTTGCAAAATGATGTCCGTAAGTGGAATCATTTCTTCTTCTTTGCATTTGACTGTTTGTTCTGGTTAGGTATTTGCTATTTGCTATGTGGTCTAGATTAAGAAGAGGATAATAGTAAAGGAGCTATGGTTGGTTCTAAAAAGTCATCTCCTTGAATATAAACTGAAGGATTCATGTCTAGACAATAGGTTGTCTTGATAAAAAAAAGATCTGGAGATTCTAATCAAGTGTAAGTTCCATATAAGTCAACAGTAATATCGCAGCCCAGAAAGCAAGTTTAACCTTAAGCTGAATTAATAGAGATATAACTTCCCTGCATAAGGAGGTAAATCCTTCCATCCATATTCTGCCATCAACATGATAAAGCTAGTTCTGTGATCAGTTCTGGGGACTACAGTTCAGGAAGGACCCTAGTAAAGTGTGCAGAAAAGGGCCAGCAAGAAAATGAAGGACTTCAAGTTCATTTTACATTAAAAATGTATGAAGGACCTGGGGATGTTTCTTCTGGAGAAGATTTAGGAGTATTTGATAGTCATCTTAAAGTGCCTAAGGATTGTCCAGCCGAGGAAGAATGAGGCATGTTTTTCTTGGGCCCAGATGATACAAGTTGGTGCAGTGGATAGAAGAGCAAAGAGAAAACTTGACAAAAGGGGGGAAAAATAAAGACCAAGCAAGCAAACAAAATCTTTGTAACAATAACATTACTCAAAAATAGATTGGAAAATGTTAAGTAATGAATCATTCACCCTGTTTTGGGTCTTTAATCAAAGTCTAGATTCCCACTTTTCAGTAATGGCATAGAGGGGAATCTTTATTTGAATGTGAGTTAATGTAAGATGAGTTTTGAAATTCCTTCTACTCTGAAATTTCACAATTCTGTGCATGCCTTTGGCCAGATAAGGTGATCTTAATTAGTTGGTTCTACTGACTTTCAGAAAGACAATCTTTAAAGCCTATTGCTTCATTTCTTTTATCTAAGAATTTTTTAAGAAACCATTTTGGAGAGGGAGTCAAGGAACACAACTATAGTATTGTTGTTCATAGAATTTCAAAACTGGAAAGACAAAGAACCAACTTGTCCACCTCACATTTCAAAAAAGCTTTGCCCCTACAATTTTGCTCACAACTCTTCATCCAGCCTTTCCTTGTAGACCTTCAGTGATGAGGAACCCACTGCTACCTAAAGCAGCCCATTCCCATTACTTCACAGTTCTAATCGTTTCGAACTCCTCCCCTCCTTTCATGAATCCAATATCTATTTTTATTAAAATTCTGCCCTCTCTATGTATAATCATGCTTCCATATTATAATCCTTAAAATACTTGGATACAATTGCCATGTTTCTCTCAAGTGCCTCTTCTCTAGGCTAAGCATCCCTACTCCCTTCAGCTGAGCCTTGGTATGGCCTGGTCTTCATTCCTCTCATCAGGCTGGTCACACTTGTTTGGATATGCTTAATCTTGTCCATAATTTTCTTTGTCATAGTATCCAGAAATTTACAGAATACTTCAGGTTCCATCAAACAATCAATCAATGAGTATTTATTTTAAAAATACAGTTTATTGATATGTTTTTATATCACCTATGTTTCCCACTGCATTTCTCTAGTGGTCTGTCCTATCAGGGCCATCCCTTTTAGCAAAGAATAAAATAAAAAAGAAGAAATACATAAAGGTCCCTCAAAACTAACCAACATATCAAAAAGAACTTTGATGATATATACAGTAATCACACCCATGGTACCCTCACTTCTTTTAAAGGAACAGAAGTATCTTTTAATTTATCTTTTGTGGGACCAAGCTTGTTCATTATAATTTCACAGTGTTGAGTTTGAATTATTTCATTGTTTTTGTTTTTTCTCCACTGACATTGTTGTAATTGAATTGGTTCTTAGTATTTTATATGAATTAATAGAATTATTTCCTTGCTTCTCTGTGTTTATTACACCTCTTACAGGACTACATTATTGCTCCAGTTTTACTGGGGGAATGAGGAAGCTGAGGCAAGCAGATGTTAAGTAACTTGCCCAGGATCACAAAGCTAGGAAACTTCTGAAACCAAATTTGAGCTAAGAACTTCCTGAGTCCCATTCTCTTTCCACTGCTCCACCTAGCCACCCCCAGTTTCTTCTTTTTATTAGAAGATACCGTCCTACATAATGTCTGAGTTCCCAGTTGAGCCTATGAATGTTACTGTTGCTATTACTGCTGGTGATGGTGGTGGTGGAATTGCTAACAGCCTAGCTCTTGTTTAGTATTTCTGCTGATGCTGTTGTTGCTACTGTTGTTCTTATTGCTACTGTTGCTGCTGTTGCTGTTGTTACTTTTGTTGTCACTGTTATTTTACACCACTCCTTGCACCGCAGCCCTCTTTCATAAAGTGCTACACCCAGCCTTCCTTCATCCTGCATGCAGCTTTCCTGGTGCCATTTTCCTCCAGCCCTTAAAAACAGCAACAGAGAAGTCTCCCAAATGAAAGGAACCATGCTAATACCAACGTAGTGCATTCACAATGATCCCAGCATGCTGTTATTACCCATAAGTCTTTAACCACAGCTTTCAAAGTTGTATAAAAAAGAACTTCCAATTTCTTAAACTCCAGAGACAACAAGCTGTTAGTTAGATGCCACAATATTAAGTACTGGCTTCCATAAATACCCAGGATATCTGCTTTCTGCCTGTGTCTTAAAAGTCTTAAGGGCCATCAGTGGACAAGTCTAATAATACTCCCACTGTCATATTTACACTTGAGGGCTTGTTATATATTTTTCCAGGCTATGTAAACAGGTGAATAACTCGAGTCAGAAGTAGTAATATCGTCTCTCATATCATCTCACTCCAGACACCACGTACAATGAGATTGTCAGGGTCTGTTTGTCAGACTCCATGGCTCATTACAGGTAGACCGATCTTTGCAGAGATAAAGCCATCCTGGAGGGTCAGAAAGGGTTACTGAATGGACAAATCTGTCTGCAGCTCACTCGGCTTTGTGAATGGTAGCTTAAACTTGTCAGATGCTTTAGTAGGTTTTTATAGAAAATTATACAGGTGGAAATTTGACTTTACCCAGTTAAAATACTTTTGCCCAAGCAATTTTATGTGGTTAAAAGTCAGTGTGCAAACTCCTGTTTGCTCTTCTGTGTGTGGTTTTTTTGTTTTGCCAAGGTTGTCTTTTGATACCATGACAAAGAAGTGCATTATAGTGGAATGAACAATGGACATGAAGCAGAGATGTGGCTTAATATCTCATCACAAATGTTTGCTAACTTCATCTATGGGTAAATCACCTCATCTTTCCAGTCCTCAGTTTCCTCATTTGTACATCAGTCGTCAAGGACCTATAAGCTTGTTGATGTGGAATGTCCCTTCACCAAAGCAGGTTACAAGCAGCATATACTTTATAATCTCAGGGCTACTGGAGGCTTAGAGAGATAACGTGACTAGCTGGTCATTCACGTAACTTGTAAATATCAGGCAGGATGTGAAAACCAGTCTTCTGATTGTAAGTCCATTCTTCTCTCCACCATGCCAAATTGCTTCTCCCTCCTCAGCCAGTGCTCATCTCATGGACTTCTTGTGAGGCATGTACTTTAGAAACCTTATAGTGCTATAGAAATGTGAATTATTATTATCATATTCCTTTTGATTCCATTAGAACATTCCATTCTGTTGACATTTGTGTAGTTATTTCAGGTGGTAATGTTTCATCATTTGAAAATGAACGTTTTCCCATAGTATTTGAAAGAAGAAATGTTAAATGTTAAGGGTTCTTTTTCTAACCACAATTTCATCAGTTTCTTATTATACATATATGATTATAAAGCAATTTGCATGAAATTTACACCTTTTTGAATTTTGAAAATTGCCTTGTTGAAAAAGAATTGCTGTACTTCTCAATACCACCCTGATTAATCACAGTTATAGAGTAGACATAACACTTTTATTAAACTCTCACTGAGCAGGAAAATTAGCACTTCCTGCAATAACGATACTAATTTCATTAGTGAACGTTTTCATTTATAAAACTCTACTTCCTTATTCTGCATCTTTTATCTCTTCTTTACTGACTGGAAAAGTAAAGGGGAATCATCAATTCCTTGCTAGTTCTCCACCAAGCACAGTGATAGTGTTATGTATACTCATTGATAAGCCTCCTTTGTAACTGGTCATTTTTTTTTTTTTTTTTGCTTTTTGGAGGGCAGTTGGGGTTAAGTAACTTGCCCAAGGTCACACCGCTAGGTTTTTGTTTTGTGTGTGCATTAAGTGTCTGAGGCTGGATCCAAACTCAGGTCCTTCTGACTCCAGGGGCAGCACTCTACTCACTGCGCCACCTAGCCGCCCCATAACTGGTCACTTTTAAGGCCATTATCTACTTACTGTCACAATGATAATATTTGAACTTTGTTTTAGAAATTAAACTGCAGCAAAACTCAAATCACAGAATCTTCAAGTTGAAAGCGACCTCCAAGGTTATCCTGACCAATGTCTTCCTGAAACCTGAATCTACTGGACAGTATTTCTAACAAAGAGGAACAGCTAGGTGCCCCAGTGAATAGAGCACTGGCCCTGGAGTCAGGAGGACCTGAGTTCAAATCTGGCCTCAGGCACTTAATACTTACTATCTGTGTGACCTTGGGCAAGTCACTTAACCCTGTCTAAATAGCTCCAGTGATATGAATAAATAAACAAAGAAAACATTTATTAAGCATTTACTGTGTTCCAAGCACTATGATTGGCGCTGGAGGTACAAATAGAAATGTAAGATAGAGTATGCGCTCAAGAAGCTTACATTTCGATTGGGGAGAAACCATACATAATGGCCGGAATTAGCAGCAGGGCAAATGGAAGGGCCCAATGATATTAAGTGTAAAACTCAATAGTTACTGAGGCAATTAGCTGTTAAAACTACAAGCTGCTAAATAAATATGAGCTTGACTCTTACTTGTTATATGCTCTTGGGAAAGTTTTAATCCCTGAGTCCCTGTTTCCTTATATGTAATATTGGAGATAATGATACTTGAAGAAACTATTTTGCAGTATTTGTGTGTTCTTTGTTTTCTATTAAATCTCCAGTCGCTGTACCCCTGCTTGTCTAATCCATTGCCTGAATCTTTCTTCATTTTTCTTTCTGAAAATCTTCTCAGTGATAATTAACTCAACTTTACACTGTCCTTGACACCTAAATTCCTTTCCTCCTTGTCCTGCAAGCACTCTTCCTCTTCTAACCCTTGAATGTCACCACTCTCTACTTTTTCTTTCTTACACACAGTTTCCTGAATGCTCTTAAGGGAAATCATCAAACCATGTCTAGTGGGTCCACTAAAAACTTATGGTTGTTGTTGCTTCATGGCCATGCTTAACTCTTCACCAGTTGACTCATATTTCTTGCAGTGTCTATTCCAAATCTTCTCTTGTCCAGGAATTCTGATTGAACTTGTGTCTAAGCTGTGTCTTTCTGTTTTGAAGATATTTTTCTCTTTCTCAGTATATTGGGTATCCCTGTCACCATAACAACTCTTAATAGTGGGGTTTGTTTGTTTTGTTTGTTTTTTCTCATTCTTCCAGTTTACTTTTTGGCTATGAATTTTATGTTATTGCCAGGCTCTGTGCATTTCTAGGGGGAATGTCTGAGTTGAGTTTTTGTTCTCTTGGGACCTTATACTACTTTCTTGCAGTATTGAGTGTTATTCCTAGACCTCAGGGACAGTTCAGGCTTGCGTCCCACAGGCTTCCCAAAGTGATATGATCTGGGGTAGAATCTGATCACTGCTCTCTGACCTAAACTTAGCAAGTTCTTGCTCCAACTTTTGGTTTGAGCAGCACTCATAGCTACATCTCATCAACTTGGAAATTTTAATAAACTTATTTAATAGACTATTTGCTATCAGCCAGCTGCAAAACTCTGCATGTTCAGAGTATCTGAAATGTAAGCTTCCATTTGGTCTGAAATCCTGCCCTGTTTATTCCATTGCAGGATTCAAATTGTGGAACTGAGGCTCATCTGTGGCTTCAGACAGTGTCTAGAATTCAAGACCACTCCTAAACTCTGCGATGTCCCTGGGCTGAAGTCCTTTCCTTATTTTGCCCTGGGACCTAGGTTTGGGTTCTAAGAAATGAAGCTGTTAGTTGGAACTTCTTCCCATGACCTACACCAAGTCACCCCAGTGTCCTGTAGGGATTTGGGATCTCACCTTGCCTCAGAGCACAGCCTCATCCTCTTTCAGCCTCTGGGCTCTAGACTGCCTCTTGCCATTTAGTCTTCTGTTGACCATGGTCATTCCCAATGTCTGCAGACCTTTTCTGTTTCTCTAAGCCAAACTGGGATAGAAAAATGACCAACTATGATAGTTTTTTTTTCTTGAATTTCCCCATCAGGACTTGGTCTGGTGCATTTCCTTGATTTTGGTTGAGAAAAGTGTGGAAGAGTTGGGCTTTACTAGGTATTAGGCTTGTAATGTTCCACAACTGGCTCTCCAGAAATGCCCAACACATTTTTTAAGTTTAAACTGTATTATTAACATTTTCTCCATTATTCTCCTAAGTCTAGGAAATCAACAAAACAATAATAAAACAATAAACCAATAAACTAAGCCCTTTGTAGCCTTTGTGGATTTTTAAAGTTTAGTTGTGCTGACTGAAAATTTAACAGTAGACTCTTGTCAGTACAAGCTGGGTCTAGCACATCACTGGTTATACTTCTTTCTGCTTCTCTGCCATCTTGTTTCTAATCAGTCTTTTCAATTCCCTGCTTCAAATTTTCTGAATCATGGCTTTACTTTATTGGTAGCCAAATAGTATGCTCAGTAGAATATTGGTGTTAAAATGAGTCAGTCAACAAGCCTTTTAAAGTAAGGCAGTCACAAAGGACTAATAATGAAGCATACTATCCACCTCCAGAGAAAGAATTGATATTGTCTGAATATAGACTGAAGCAAGCTATTTTTCACTTTCTTTCCTTTGTTCTTTTTTTCATTTGAGTCATGTACTTCATGTACAAAGTGACTAATATAGAAATGTCTTATATGATTGTATATGTATAAACTCTATTGGATTGTCTATCCTGTCTCAGGGAGGGAGTAGGAAGGAATAGAATTTAGAACTCAAAATTTTTAAATGCTAAAAAATTGTTTTAATATGTAATTGGGGAAAAATATTTGTGTGTGTGTGTGTGTGACAGAGAGAGAGAGAGAGAGAGAGAGAGAGAGAGAGAGAGAGAGAGAGAGAGAGAGAGAGCACTTACTGTATGCTAGCAACTATGTTAAACACCGAGGATACAAAGAAAGGCAAAATCAGATCCTGTCCTTGAGGAACTCACATTTTATAGCAGAGGACAGCATGAGGTGGGGGGGGGGGGCGGGGGAGGGAAGGTGATGCAAATGGGAAGGGAAGGCGTATGTCAGAGGGTTGCACAATTTCACAAATTTGATAGAGTTGTTCTTCCCTTTTCTTTTCAACTGTGGACCCAGGACATTGTCCATGAGCAGTGCTGGTCTGAGATATATTTGCTCAAGCATAAATTCCATAGGCTACCTAACCAGATACATGTCATCCTAGTCTGCATTAAGGGACTTGAATTATAGAAATTTTAAAATAATATCTGCTTTGAAATTTCTTACTTGGAGAACTAATACAATCAAAATAATGAACCTTTTTGATGGCCTTTAGCTTTTTACTTTTAACTCTAGAGTTCTTTAATTTTTAAATCATAGTTTTTCCAGTTTTTAAATTTATCCACAGGTTGTGGTATCAATATGTAAGACTTTCTCATACTTAGAGATGGAACATGCCTTGGTAAATACTCAGAAGATTTTTAAACATGTAAAAAATCAGTTTTCATAAGGTTACATCTTTTTACCTCTTTATATAAAACATGCTATATTAAAAGAGAGATTAAATTTTACTCTGCAGAGTAAAATGCAAACACAAAATTATTTTTTCATTTTTCAGGGCATGCACAGGATTATCATTTATTTATGAGACTTTTTTTAATCTTGAATCTATGGAAATCTTTTCTTGAAGCACAATATAATATTGAATTGGGAATGTTGTCTGACAGTTTCCTCCTTACAGTTGCATAGAATCATTCTACTGTATGAATTTTTTAAAGGAGCCTCAATATACTCTGCATTTGAAAGGAAAGAAATAATCATTGTAATCTTGGAGAATCTTTTAAAGATACTTTCTTCTAGCTTTTTTTTTCTTCATATTTCAGACAAACTACTCTCTAACAAATAATGTTTTTGTGATTTCCAAGACTTCACAACTGTCCAGTTCTCTTATCTTGCTTCAAATGTATACTTTTACATACATAGAAATTAATTTCATATACTCTGAGAACTGGAAGGAAACTTAGAGATCATCTGAGACCACCCCCTCTTTGTAGACATGAAATCACTTGGGTCTGGAGAGAGAAGTGAATCCCTCAAGGTCACATAGTGACAAAATCAGTCTTTTCTAACCTCAGTCCCAGAGTTCTTTTTCTAGTGCCAAACTCTCTGCTTCCCCAAGAAATTTTTTGTAAATGTATAACCATGGGTCATCCACTTCTTTAAATTGAGCTTTTCCCTCCTTTGTATACCAACAGTTGCTTTCACCTCTGACCACAAGATGGTATTCACATATCTCATGAAAACATTTTGTCTGAGTTCATTCACATTATTTCCTTTTTATCTGTTATTGCTCTACATAATGAGGGCTCGGGTCAGAACTGATCATCCCTCCCTTGATTTTTTAATTTCTCTCCAAACTAGATAATAGACCAAGGGTAGGGAACCTGCAGTCTTGAGGCTACCTGTGGCCCTCTAGGTCCTCAAGTATGACTCTTTGACTGAATATAAACTTCACCAAACAAATCCCCTTAATAAAAGGATTTATTCTATAAAACTTGGACCCAGTCAAAAGGCCACACCCAAGGACCTAGAAGGCCACATGTGGCCTCAAGGCTGCAGGTTCCCTGCCCCTGTACTACACATTCCACTAAGGATTCTGTCTCTCAGGTAGCTACCTGATCCTGTGGCATCTAGTCTCTAATTCAGATAGATGATCATGGATCTCTGAGTCAGGTGATCGTATTTTCATAAACCCCTTTTCACTCATACTCAGATGGTTTGTCTTTCTGCCTGATTTCACCGCTTATCCTCCTTGCCCAATATCAAAGATAACTGGGGGCTCCAAACTGTGCCTTTCATACCTGGTGACTGTCATAGCCGGTTATCACTGGCTCCCAATGGTAGCATTGCCATAGGATGGGGGTGTTGGGAATAATTCACTCTGTTTCACTGAGTGGATGCATAGACAGGGGCTATATGCATCAATTCATTGCCATACTATCTATCTCCACTATCTCCACTATTCCCATACTCTTTAAATTGAGTCTCATAACAAAGGGCAATCCCAGCCTAGAGTCTGTGCACTCTGTAGTGGAACCGGCTGCCTGTTTCTTCTAATTCTAATTCTTGCTATTTTATAACTTGCAGGTTGTTGTTGATGCTGTTGCATTTCACTTTATTCCTTTGGTACAGTTTGGTCAAGTGCTCCTTCATATCCTAGCCATTCCCACCAAAGGCTGTCTTCTCTGTCTCTTCACCAAACTCCTTTGTGAGCTGTCAAAAAATCCCCCAAAACTTTAGCCTCTCCTCCTTCCACTACTACAAAATTCTATGTAGGATAACTTGACATTCTGTGATGCAACTTTCCTAAACTCTCCATGTTCCATTTTAGGGCCATCAGTATTTGCACTGCTTTTCTCACCCCCAAAACTCATCTCAGGCACTACCATGCCCTCCTTTATGATAATCCTAATCTCAAACTCTGCTTATTTCTCAGGCCTCATGGAAGACAGGTGTCATTTATCCTGGCCTTCTGAGTCAGCTATGGGGAGGGACATAGCCTAGGTATGCCACAGATGAGGGAGATGTACTACTTGTACCAAGTTTAAATTCTTTGGCCTTGTTTCTCACTAAAATCAGTGGCATGAGTCAGCCTCAACAGCTGTGCTCTGGGCATGGGATATCTTATCCTGACCCCTGCTGTCTGTCTAGTGGATAGAACACTGGGCCTCGAGATGAAATCCAGTCTCACTTATTCTGTGAACCTGGCCAAGTCATTTAACTTCTTTTTGCCTCAGTTTTCTCACCTGTAAAATGGAGATGATGATATTACCTACCTCACAGTGCTGCTGTGAAGATCAAGTAAGATAATATTTGTAAAAATGACTAGCAGAGTGTGTGGCACATCATAGGTGCTACATTAATGCCTATTCCATTCTCTTCTCTACCTTTCTCTGCTATTTTCCTTCCAGAGGTCAGGTTCCAGATCACTAGGGCCCAAAATAACTCCATATTAGTAAAACCAACCATTCTGTGCCCCAAGGTACCTTTGGGGGCAGAAAACACCTAGCAATAGCTCTAAGCCATCTTCACCTCAAACTCACAACTGCCACCTCTTCAGAGCATATCTGGTTTTTAGCTAGATGAGTCCTTAGGAATCATTTGATCTAATCCTATCTTTTTAAAGAAGAGGGAAGGTTCATGAATCTGTCCATCATTTTTATTATATGTCCTACCCAGCATAGCTCTTTGTACAATAAGGTACCTTCTGTGGATATCTTTATGTATCATTCAGTCCTTAGAGTTATACCATATGTTTATTTTTCCCATTGTAGTCCTCTTGCCTGGAGATGTTCATTTCCCCAGCATTTTGCTTTCAGAAATCTGTTTTGACAGCTTTCCTTTGGGACCAGCCTATTTGAAAATGTATATAGGTTAGATCATTTTAAGAAGGATCAACCTTTGCAGATGTAAGGAGGACTCATCACTTCCTATGACATTGTTCTCTCCTGATTTTCCTCCTACCTGTATGACTATTCTTTCACAGTCTTTTTGAAAGGTTTTTTATTTGTACTCTTTTTTAAAACATCCCTATCACTTCCTAATGACTCACCCTTCCCCAGAAGACTATGTGTTATTGCAGGTACAGTCAAACAAAACAAATCAATACAATTGTCTTTCTAAAAATGTAGGCTTCTTTCTATACATATTATCTCCCCCCTCTTTGTAGATGGAGTCAAGATCATCATCCATCTCTTACTTCCTTCGTATGAGTGTTTTTCAGGACTCTATCCTGGGCCCTTCCTCTTCTGCTCTCTCCTCTCTGTACATTCTTTCCTTGGGTATTTTTATTTGCTCTCATGGTTTCAAGTATTATCTCCATGCAAGCCCCTTCCAGATCTAAATATCTAACCCTAATATCTCTCCTGGACTCAATTTCCATGTTTGCATCTGCCTCCTGGTCATTTCCTCTTGGATATTCCATAGGCATTTTAAACTCAGCACCCTTCAATTACATCTTATTGTATTTCACCTAAACAGGACCCTTTTCCCAGTCTTCCTGATTTCTCTTGAGGGAAGCACTCTTCTTTCAGTTACATGGGCTTATGACCCCAGAGTAATCTTGGACTCCTTCTTGTCCCTCCTCATATCCTATCAGTGGCCAAGTCTTATTGATTCTACTTCTATTATTGAACGTCCTCTTTGGGGGCATCTCTTCCCTACCCCTGCCCCATCTTCCTCATAACTGCCAGCCCTGTCTTTCTAAGGTATAAGTTTGTTCTAGTCATTCTTATACTCAAAAAACTTTCTCTCAAGGAAAATAATAAAACCTCACCATGACATTTAAGGCCCTTGATAATTTTGCTTCCTTTTCTTCTTTATTTTATATTCTTCTCCTTTATGAAGTATATATTCTAGACAAAATCATCTATTCTCCAAATTCAGTAATACATGTTTCCATGCATTCCTATAAACTATCCTCCATGTCTAGAATGTACTTTCTTCTCATTTTCACATACATCAGTCAGTCAACAAACATTTATTAAGTGTTTATTATCTGCCAGAAACTGTGATAAATGCTTAGGGTACAAAGAAAGGCAAAAAACAGGCCCTGATCTCAAGAAGTTTGCATCTTAATTGGGGGGGGGGACAACATATAAATAATAATATCCATGTAAGATATATTCAGTGTACCTCCAAGGTAATCTTAAAGGGAAGGCACTAGAGGGTACCAAGGGAAAATCCCTACAGAAGTTGGGATCTGGGCTGATTCTTGATGGAATCAAGGGAAGCTTTGAGGTAGAAGTAGCAATTTCAAAGTCAAGGAGTTGGAAGATGGATTGCTGAATTAATAACAGCCAGTACACCAGTGTAGTTGGATTGCAGAATGCTTGGAAGGGACTAAAATCTAAAAAAAACCCAAACACCAAAAAACAAAATCATAGGGAAAAGAAGGGGTCTGTTTGAAGTGGACTTGAAATTCCAAACAAAATTTTGTATCTTATCCTAGTTTAAAAATATAAGTCTGTGAAGTTTACTAAGTAGGGATTTTGATATGGTCAAACCTATATGTTAGGAAAATCACATTAGCAGCTGAGTGGAAGCTGGTTTGGAGAGGGAGAGACTTGAGTCAAGGAGAACATATAGCACTGACCATGTGATTTAGAAAGAAGAGAACATATAAAATAAATGTCATTACAGGGAAAATAATAAGATTTAGTAAGAAATTGGATATTTGGGTTAAACACTGGTAAGGATTAAGGATGCTACTAAGACTGAAAGACTAGGTGACAGGGAAGGTTGTGCTGCCCTAGATTAAACAGAAAATTTGGCAAGCAGGAAGGATTTGGGGGGAAAGGAAATGAATAACGTTTGGACATATTGAGCTTGAAATTCCTACAGGACATCCAATTCAAGATATCCAAGAAGCAGTTGTTAAAATGCAACTGGAGCTCAGGAAAAAAAAAATAAGGTGGTATGAATCTGGGAATCATCTGCAGAAAGATTATTGTTGAGCTAATGATGAAATCACCAATCAAAAGCAAAAAGAGTGTCATTCATACCGGGGTCCAGGATTCAGCAGGAGTGGCAGTGTCAGGGATGGCATTCTAACCCAACCAGAGGCCACCGGTGTGTTTGTGAAGGGTTTCAACATCAGTTGGGACAGTTACCAGGGCTTTTCCTGACGACTTGCTCCTTCAGAAGAATTTGCTATTTATGACTACTCTTTGTTTGTATGATCATAGATTTAAAGCTGTCAGTGACCTTAACATTTGCCTGGAGTCCAATGGCATTCAAAACTAACTCTTTGATTCCAAATGTAGTATTCTTTCTAATACATTTTACTGTCTCTTAATAAATGTTTTTTTAATTGAGTTAAATTAAATGGAAATGGAACTAAACATAATGAAATAAAATAGCACATTTCATATAGAAGCTTCAATATCTATTGAGTGACAGTTAAGCAGCCTTCTTTAAAGGTGGAGTGAAAGTAGGACTGGATTTGTAGTTGTACATAGGATTGAATCTTTATTCTATCTGTGTGATTTTGTGAAATCTACTTTCCTTCTCGGTGCCTTAATTTTGTTCTCTATGAAACAATGGAAGGAGATATAGTAGGTGATCTCTTAGAAGCTTTCCAGTTTAATATGGTATGAAAAATCTATCTATATACACTTCAGGAAGGTAGCAGTTCTTGGTAACCATAGTTTCCAGCAACTTCCATTTCTTGAGTCCTTCCTCACAGAGATGCTCTCAGGACTGATCAAAGATATGTGAAACCAGTCCTATGGAACATGGGCCAGTAACCATAATGAAGGACACAGCAAATGATGCAGAAACAATTTCTTTAGTGTAAGTACATTTTTCTACAACATTAGCTTTATAATTCAGTGATTCTGATGTTAGTCAATTACAGAAACAACATGTGACCCCCACCTGGTCTCTGCAGGATATTAAAAAATTAAAATTAAAATGTTACTATTTTTTCATGTTACAGGAGATGCCTTATAAGAGAGAGTTATATCAAATAATAAAATAGTAATACAAATATGATTTTTAAAAGTGAGACCAAAAAAGAAGTTGAGAGAAGGAATGTGCGATGTTGTTTTCCCCTCTCCCCCTTATTTTTTCATGTTTTACGATGCTACATGTCTCTGTATTGTTGGCAAACCTTTCCCTCAGACTTTGCATCTTCAGGAGTTTCCCCTTCTTTCTGACATGCAGTTCTGAGGTGGGGGGACAGAGTGAGAGGTGTGAGGCACACTGTCATTGGAAGGACAATGTATAATACAAATTCTAATACCAGTTGTAACCTGGCATCATTCAACCTCCTTGTTCCTCAGTTTCCTATCGTGTAAAATTAAGGGCTTGAGTTCACCAGATAACCCCCAAATTACTTTTGTTTCTAGATGACAGAAACACAGAATCTCAGAACTGAAAGTGACCTTTAAGCCTATCTTTTCCAATGTGTGTCTAAACAAGAATCACTTCTATGACCTATCTGAAAAGTGACCCTCTCTGTTCCCTTTGTGGAAAGCCTGCTCTGAAGAGCTTCAGGCATTCCTACTCAGCCTTTGCCACAGTTCTAGTTGTTAGGAACTTTTCCCTAACCTGAATTTGCAACTTCTGCTTCTTGTTCCTAGTTCTTCTTCCAGGCTTAAGCATAGCAAACCTAATCCCTCTTCTACTTGTCAGCCCTTCAAATACTTGACTGTGCTGTGATTCTGGCTCTGTGAGCAACTCAGCTCACCTCCCTGACCCTGAATTTCCTTGTCTATAAATTAGAGCTATTAATAATACTGGCACCACTTACCTCACAGAACTGATAGAAGGGGAGCACTTTCCAGTCTGTAAAATTCTAGAAATGTGAACTAGTATTCATGGTATCATTATTATTAATGTCATTATTTACAAATATCTAGTCTCTGCCAGAAATCCGAAATGACAAACTGTAGTTTGGTATGGATCACAAGGAACTGTGCATATACTGTTAACCAAAGCCTTATCAGGCCAAGATATGAGTTATTTTTTTTTGGAAAGTTTGACATGGCACCCTCCCTCCTAATACTAAGAGATTTTTCAGTCAGCATTTGCTGTTATTTTATATTTTTAATTTTTGTATCTTAGTATTTTATGACATTTTTCAAAAGCCAGTATTCTGATCTTTTTTTAAAAAAAAATCTATAAAAAAGTTACATATGGTCATTTGAACTAATTGCTAAAATGACACTACATTAATTAGATAATTAAGGACCTTGAACATGTGGCTATTGTATTCATTGGGCTGAAAGCCAACATTTTCTATAGCTGAGAAAATGTGTTATCATAATTCAAAATTCAATTGCTGTACCGTTTTTCATATGAATAGATAATACAGAATGGGTCTTAAATCTAGATTGAAAAACTAACAGGAACTGGTTTTATTTTAATTGAGTTTTCAAGTACTTCTTTGCCATCTCATTGTCTTTAGAGTTTAACCCTTAGTGATTTTGACAGCTTGCTTCTTATTCAAGCTACCACCTTGCAAATTAATAATAATGATCTTTTAAAATTTACTATTAACCTTTAATAATATGCTCACTATAAATAAATGTCTTGTAATCTGATGCTAAAGCACTTATTTTTTTCCTGTTGAGAATGAAAGTTTTCTGCTTGTTTTAAAGCAGTGTATTGTGTAGACATGTATTGATTCATAGGTTCCATAGGATTTACAAACAGGAGAGACACTTTAACCTAATAGCTTTACTTTTTTAGATGAGAAACTGAGGCCCAGAGAGAACTGAATTACCCAGGCTCATCCAGCTATGAGGTATCAACAAAAACAGGCCTCATTTCAAGAGCCTTTAGATGTTTACAAAGCTCAGCTGTCATCACAGTACTGTGAGATAGGTTAGTGCAGGTCTCATCCCCAGGTGGAGGAAGAAATTGAGCTGAATTGTATTGGGGAAACTGAACAGAGCTTTCCGTGATCCCAGGCTGGTCACTACCTACTCAAAAAAGCTCTTCTTATTATCACTGATATTTTCTTAGTAATGTTTTATTTCTGCAAATTATGGAATACCCCTATTATCTCTAGAGAATCAAAATTGTAGGTGATCCAAAAGGCAATGCATGTCAGAGAAGACACCAAAGTCACCAGGAAATATGGTCATATTTGAGGACATATATGACCAGGAAAAAAAGGCAAGTTGGCAGTAATAGTAAGAGATAATGTCTTACTGCTGCGGTAGTATCCCAGATATGGAAGGAGCTGGAGCTGTACATCTGTTGTTTTTAGTTGTGTGTATGGAAAACTGTGGACAAGAAACACGTAGGGTGAAAATACCTGGTTGAATTATAATCCACACCCAGGGAGGGAGTATCCATGTTGGAGTGATCATCCTCTATTAAAGGATAAAAATGCATATGAAGAATAAGAGACCCATATTTGCTTAAAACCACACCGTTAGCAAATGAGAAAACCTAAATTCAGTCCCAGATCTTTTTAGTTTAAGTTTGGTATTCATAGAACATAAAGAATTAAATATGAAAGAAACACCATCTATTCCAGCTACCTTATTTTATAGTTTAAGAAACTGAGGTTTACAGATGATAAATGATTTACCAAAGTTATACAGATAGAACTAGCAGAGCTGGAATAGACCCAAGTCTTCTGACTACAAATCCAGTATACTTTCCATTATGTAATAATTTTTCTACTCTGTCACATGCTTATAACCTATCTAATGTTCATTATGGTTTTGTAAAAATACATTAGGTGAAACAGTGGTAAGCGGTGGGGAAGGGGGTGCAGTTATTTCCATAGGAACATTGAACAATTGACTGAACAAGGTTGCAGTGGTTTTTGCATCATTATAGTGGTGTTTGGTTGTCTGAATGACGTTCATTGGTAGGGCAGGGTTACACAGGGTCTGCCTGTTTCAGCGAATTTGCCATGTGCCTTAACTTATCAAGGTTATTTGTCAGCAGAATTATGTCTTGTAACTTTAGCCTCCATTTCTTTAGATGACAGGACTTAATGCAAAAGTTTTCCCCATACCCACCAGTAGTCTAAGTTGATTTTATATCCTTTTATTTTATAAAGTTTTGCTTATCAGGTTTGTCATCCTCCATTTGAAATTAAAATGTGTGGTCTCAAGATGACCTTAAAGTAACTGACCCCCAAATCTAATCACAGCGAGCGCCCGTGGAAATCGACAAATATGTCAGGTGTAACTTGGAGCATCAAAACATTGTTTTAAATATTTCATTTGCAAGCAAGGAAAGGATCATTCTTCAGTGAGTCCTCTGAGTGAGAAAGAAGGCAGGGACACTGGCAAGTGGACATTTTGCTGTTGTATAATCAGTACTCGTTATCAGGGGGTTCATATGAGTGGAAAATTTAGAGTTATATATTCTGTGTGAGTGAATTATTGATCACATTTACTGCTGGGAGAATGATCCTAAATGGTCAATACATGGTCAAACAGTGTCAGGTGAAGGCAAAAATAAAATAAACCAAGATCTATATTTTTGATAGGAATGGTTGTTGCCTGATTTTAGACTTGTGATTTGGGATTATTATTGAATACTGCTAAAATTTATCTTTCAAGGATCCATGATTTCATCATGCATGAATCTTCCCTCCACTAATGTAGATGAAAATACCCTCGGTTGCTTTATAGTGAGGCAGTTTTGTCCGATACAAAGAAGACTGAATTCAGAGTCAAAAGATTTTGTTTCGGTTATTACTGCTGGTATCTGTAAGTTGTATAAGCCTCAGTTTCTTCATCTGTAAAATAGAACAATAGTACTGGTACTTCCTGCCTCCTAAGGTTATCATAAGAATTGTGCTTTACAAAACTTAAATCACTATAATGGAATAAATAAAGATATATTTTAAAAACTCACTATTACAATAAAAAGTGTCATTAGTAAATAATTTCTTGAATTGCTGTGCTGTCAAATAATTCATCACTTGGTAGCTCATTCTTTCCCTACTTAAGTACACTGGTTAGTATCTCAAGATCTCAGAGTCTGAAGGAACTTCAAACCCAAATCTGAATAAGAATCACCTCACCATCCACCCCTCAACATGCTCCACACATCCTCCTGTCTTTGCTTGAAGACATTTGAGAGTTCTCAAAGAATTCCATATTTAGAGCAGAACTTTTTGTTGTAGTAAAGAATTAGAAACAAAGTAGGTGTTCATGACTATACAAATTATGACATAGAAATCTATCGCTGTGTTAAAAGAAACAATGAAGATGAGGAATACAGAGGAAGTATGGCAAGATGCACCCCAAATATATTATTCTGAAGATGTTGTCCAAAATGAAGCAAACAGAATCAGGAAAGCAAAACACATAGTGATAACTATAGCAATGGAAATAAAAGTAACAATAGTAACAGAACAATTGAAAATGAATATTGCAAAGTTACAAGGAGTGGGATTAATCCCATGGAAGAGATAAGAGAATGTTCTTCCTTATTTGCAGAAATGGGGGGGGGGGAATATATGTTTGTAAAACTGCATGTAATGTTAGACTTAATTGATATATTGGAGAGCTTTACTGAAATAATTTTTTTTTCTTTTTTCTTTCTTGATTGAGACAACTCTCTGGGAGGAGAAGGGGAAAGTTATATTGGAAAATATATGTTATGTAAAACTAAACAATATCAGTGCAATTTTTATTAAAAAGAATAATTTACAATTAAGAACCATAGGAAAGAATTGAAAGGTCAATAGCCCTCTTGTCAGGGAATCTGAATTTAATAACTTACCTCCTATTATTTGTGTGACCCTGGGTAAATTAGTTACCATTTCTGGGCCTCAGTTCTCACTGAAATAAGGGGTTTGGAATAGGTGGTTCCTAAGGTCCCTTGCCTTTCAAGACCTTTGATCCTGTGATCTTTTGTGATCTTCATTCTTTGTGTGCTTAAGATTTCTCTCCTTTAATTGTGAAAAATGTTTGACCTCATTCTTTGTTCTTTCTTTTTGTAAATGATGGGAACTTTTATGTTACATTTGGATATCCATTTTGATTTTACTGTGGTACAAGATATTATTCTAAACCTAATTTCTAAGAGTTTTTCTTGATTTCCCGGCAATTTTTTTCCCCCAAATGTTAAGTTCTTTCACAAATAGTTTGTTTATAGTTTTATTGAACTCTCATTTACTAGGTTTCATTATTGTTCATTACTCCTTTTCTAGCCAGTTCCACTTATATACTTTTCTACTTTTTTATCTATTTACTTTTTGTCTACTTAACTATTTTACTAGTACCAGTTTTTATGATTATTACTTTATATGATAATTTGACTTCTAGAAGTACATATGTCCTTTTATTTCCCTACCTCTCATAGGATTCTAGATCCTTTATTTCTCCAATCAATATTATTATTTCGTCTAGCTCTACAAAGCAATTCATTCAGTTTGATGATACTTTTAGTATTAATGCGTTGTCTTCAGATTACTTTAGGTAGCTTCGTTTATATTGGCATGGCCCATCCATGAGCAATGGATATTCCTCCAATTAGTTAATCACTGTTTCTTTCTTTTAAAAACATTTTATAATAGCATTTATGTAAATCTTGAGTAGGTCTTATTAGATTGACAAAAAGATAATTGTATTTACTTGTATTTATTTTGAATGACTTTTCCATTTCTGTAATTTCCTATGACATATAATGCAAATTTTTGTGGATTTATTTTGTATCCTACTAATTTACTAAATGGCTTAATTTCTTTTTCTTTGCTGATTCCCCAGTATTTTGTGAATAAGCCAATTCATCATCTGGAAAAAAAAAAGCATAGTTTTCTCCTCATGGATTGTGTTTATACCTTTATTTTTCTTTTCATATTTCTATAACTAGCATGTCTTGAACTGTATCAAAAAATAGTGTAGAAAGGTGGCATCCTTGCTCTTTTTCCATATTTATTAGGAAAGTACCTAGCTTTTCTTTGCTGAAAATAATGCTAACTTTTGACTCTAGATATATGCTTTTCATAATGTTAAAAAGGGCTCTTATATGATTTGTGAGGTTTTTAGTGTGCATGAATTTTGTATTTTGTCAAAGGCTTTTTCTGCATCTAGTTAATCTTATGGTTTGGTACACTTTTATTTTTGACATGATTAATTATCTGGTTTTACTAGTGTTGAAATATCCTTGCATGTATGTAAAAGATATTTTCAAAGAATTATCCTCCAGGGTTGAGACATCTAGAAGAAAGTTTTCCTACCACCCAACAAAGTACATGTGTCTCTCATGGAGCATTTACAAGAGGAAACAGGCAAGAAATAGATAAAAGAATATTTAGTAGGCTACAATTTGCACAATTCGGAAACTACATTATGATTTTGTTGCCCCAGATTATTTTGAAATCAGTCATTAAACATTAATTAAATGATTACTATGTGCCAGGCTCTGTGCTATATTTGAGGGAATCAAAGAAAGGTAAAAGACAGTTACTGCCCTCTAGGAGCTCACAGTCTAATTGGAGAGACAATGTGCAAACAATTATGTACAAACAAAGTATAAAGAGTATAAATGGAAATAACCAACAGAGGGGAGGCACTTGAATCAAGGAGAAATCAGAAATGACTTCCTGTAAAGGTGAGATTTTAAATGAGAAATCAGGAAAGCCAGGAGGCAATGATGAAGGAGGGAGAGTGTTCACAGCATAGGGGACAATCATTGAAAATGCCTGGAGTTGAGAAATGAAGTACCTTGTTTGAGGAAGAGCAAGGAGGCCTATATAACTGGATCTCAGAGTAGTTTAGAATGCCATATGATGAAAGGAGACTGGAATGTTAGGAGGAGGGAAGGTTATAGAGGGCTTTTAATGCCACACAGATTTCATATTTGATCCTGGAGGTAATAGGGAGTCACTGAAGTTTATTGAGTAGGGAGGGGATGTGGTCAGGCCTACACTTTAGGAAGAGCATCCGTGTAACAAAGAATGAAATAGAAAAAACAGTTAAGCAAAACTAAAATATCTTCTGATTATGGCAGTACATGCAATGTTCATACCACTGAATCCTGGGACCTCTGTAAAAGTGGTGATGAGGTGCATTTTCTCATCTTTTCTCCAGGGCCAAATTTGCCTATTATCTTTGCCCTGTACTAGAACCATTTCTTTTTGTTTGTTTGTTTTTTGGCTTTTTTGTTTTTTGGAGGGCAGTTGGGGTTAAGTAACTTGCCCAAGGTCACACAGCTAGGTTTTTGTTTATGTGCGTGTTAAGTTCTGAGGCTGGATCCGAACTCAGGTCCTTCTGACTCCAGGGCCGATGCTCTACTCACTGCGCCACCTAGCCGCCCTAGAACCATTTCTTAATGGATACAAGCAGTATCCTTATGGTTGATAAGAAGGAAAATTACTAAGAGAAGTCAGCTTGTGAGACAGGAGAGTGTTGCCATAAGCTGAATCTTGAATCTTCATGGTGTGATAGGAAAATATTATTTTTACCATTACTAATGACACAAGAAAGCATTAAAATGTAATATTCCTTTCCTGTACATTCCTGCATGTGGTAAATCTCTTTTTTATTCAGGTGCATTTGGTACTGACCTCTGCTAGAAGAGGCATAGGGATACCATTCAGTACCCCCCTCCCAACATGCATTGCAAATAGGTTGAATTGATGCAGTAAGAAAATAACAGTAATACAAAGGGCAGCAATGTCAAGCCGTCGGGTAGGGGGACGATCTGGTGTAGAAGGCACTGAACCTAATGCAGTATTGGTGATCCAAAGGGTTTTAAATTAAGTGTTTTTGACACATAGAATCAAAAGTCAAGGGCGAAGCTGCTTTTTAAACGTTCTGGCTGAAGAGCCCAGAGTGGATGTAATTGAACCTCTCAGGTGAAGAGCTTTATTAGAGTGAGCCAGTTAGTGTCTCACCTTCATTCTGGGATATTTAAGGAACCTCCTAGTACCTGGTCTGTGACATTGCTAAAGGCCTTCTCGCATCCCCAACATTCCTAAGAAAATAGGAAGAGGGTGTACCAGTATAAAGAGCACTGAACTGTAAGGCAAGAAGTCTGAACTGTAGTCCCAGCTCTGTGGCTTAATTACTATCTGTGTAACCTTAAGAAAACACCTTCCCCTCTCTGGTCTTGCGGGTATAAACTAGTTTGTCAAACTTAACACTCAATAAATGTTAGCTTCTATCACTTCTACCCTGGTGCTACCTTCTTTTACCTCTCCTGAACTTTGGATAATATAAATTGTGCTGTGTCTATTAAATGATACATCCATTAGAAGGCCAGCACAAAGTGATTATGCTGCTTATGGGCAGTATAAAATTAGGATGGCAGCCCAGATGATTCACCATAGGATTTTAAGCAAATGCTATATGCCTTAAAAGTGTGTTTAGTAATGGGAAAAACAGAGTTTCTTATAGAGTTTCCAGTCTGGTATGATAATTATAAATACATAATTATATAGTAAAATATAATTTATAAAATTACTTAAGTGCATTAGAGATATATAAAGTGCATTTGGAGGTCTTGTTTGGGGGTGTAGTTAACTGGGAAGGAAATCAAGGGTTGTCTACTAGAAGAAGTGACATTTGAGTTGAGTTTTAAAGGATGCTAGAATCTTAAGAAGGGAAGATGAGGAGAGAGGTCATTCTATTTATAAAAAAAATACTGAAAAATTCCAGGAGAGGACAGAAGAAGCACAGAGTATTCTTGGAAAATAAAGCACAGTCTGTTGGCGAAAGATAGGAATAGGAATTTGGACTATACTTGTAGGTAATGTGGAAACACTGAAGACTTTTTTTTTCTTCATAACATAGGAGTGACATGTCCTGATAAAGTCCCTTCCAACTGCAGAGGTCTAAGATATGGTTTTTTTTGTTTATTTTTTTAAGGGATTCTAAATGCTAAGAAGAAGTTAAGTTAATGGGTGAGGAGGAGAGAGAAGGCTCAGATGACTTGCCTATTTTCAAGGTTTGCTATTCTTGTGGATTTACTCATATTCTGGGTCTGTATTCTGCTCCCTGATACCTTTTCTATACTGTCCAGAGTGACAAGTAGCTCATTTATTAAACAAAGTCATGATTTAATATGTTACCACTATTACTCCCTACCTCAGGTAGCATTTTCATTTTAAAAAGGCATTTTCCTTAGATGGTATTTTAACTCTTAGTAATGAATGGTTGTAGATTAAAATCTCACATAAATGGCAGAACAATTGGGGAGGACGAAGGAAAGGATAGGGGTAAAGGAGATAATTTTGAGCGTGTTGTCAGGTACTTTTGGTATCTCTCACATAAGGCCATAATGATGACTGCTATTGTGTTTGGAGCTCTCGATCACACACTGAGGTGGTTATCAGACTCTGACAGATGCCATATGAGAGATTAAACCTAATTCTAACTATATAACCTTTTCAGAAAGGCTTTATCATCATTGACTCACCTACCAGGACGCTGACCTCCAGCTAACAGAAATACCAAGCTTTAGCCACAGCCCATAAGATGCTTGAGGGAAGGAAAACATAGATACCACAGACTGCTCCTCTGACTTCCTTTTTTTGAGTCATTATACCAAGTGAGAAACAGAGAAATATCCACATCAAAGATGTTTCCATTGTTCCCAAACAATGAAACCCTACCTTGCCTGAGCTCCAGGAACTCACAGGAGTCAATTATAGAGAACTGTATATAGAGAACAATCTACCAAAGTAGCCAGTCTGTTGACAGTGAACTCTGCTTTTCCTCTTCCTTGAAAAGCAAACATAACCAAAACAAAAATGACCCTATTTCTTTTTTTGTAGTGCTGAACCGGCTTTCTTCCTATGCCTGTCTCTACTTATCACCTTGGTAATAAAAGGTATATACTTTCTTTTTAGGCTAGTCTTTCAGTATTGTCTCAATCTCTTGTACAAGTTTCAACATGGTCAATGGTTGTCAGTCCATTGGTATGTCACTGCAGCATGGGAAAGGATCATCCACTTAATATTTAAAGTGTGATTTAGTCTGAGTTCCAATATATTAAGTAAGACTGTTGATGGATTGAGGAATGGGAAAAAGGAAGGCTAAGGGGAGTTTTAACAAAGGAGTTAAATGCCAGGTCCAAGGGGTGATGCTATTGTTAAAGTCAGAATACTTTTTTGAACACTGGATGTGACTTTTAAGTTGATATTATTCTTGACAATTTTTCAGGTTTTTATTTTTCAACTGGTTGAATGGGTCAATGAACCAATTATTAGTTGTTCTAGTTGTTAATGATGATGATGGGAATGATGATAGTATTATAAAAATATAGAGAAATAGTGAAAAGATCCCATGACAAGGCATTGAGACACTAGTGTTTGAGTCCTGGCTCTTCCTGCTAATCAGCTGTATGACTGGGTAAGTTATGTGACCCTTGCAGGACATAGTTTCTTTATTTATTAAATGAGGGATTTAGATAAAATTATCATGTAGTCTTAGTCACTCTCCAATGATAAGCATTGCAATCCAGCCATACTAGTTCTTTCTAGTTGTTCATCCTACCAGTATGTCCCATAAGCAATATCTCATGTCTATCACTCTGTCTACATGACCAGTCCACCTTTTATAACTTTGATATATTCAGAGGAATACATATGTGTATGTATGTTCCTCTTACGACATTACGTAGGCCACTTTTTTATTTCCAATATATCATAGTGAACTCACACTTACCCTGGACTTTTCCATTACTTTTTGGGGAGCCCTAACTTCAGTTCTTCTAATTTTCAGCCATACAGGATCCACAGAAGTATAGTTGCGTTTTAAAAAAAAAAAAAAGACATGCTATAATTTTTCTTTGACCCTCTAGTTCTTTGGAATTAAATTATTTATACCAAAAGTCAGAAGATGGCTGTTCCAATTAACTGTTATTCTTTTTTCAAAGGCCCTTTAGTGAATGTAATACATATACACACATATATGTCTAATTTATATGTGTGTGTGTATTCATTGTCAGCAAAGGATGTGTTTATTATTGATTATTTTTGTAAGGTTTTTATGTCCTAATTCATGTTCAACTTTCATAAAGGTGTCATGAATAGCTCAAATGTATGTATAGTACTTTTTATTACCAGTCAGTAATTGCTAGAGGCCTATCCAAATTTTGTAAATTTTTTGTAAAGTTTTGTTTCTTATTTATCTTTTTTGTTTTCAGTTTGTCTAGGTCTAAATGGATATATTGAAATCCCCAACTATTATAATTTCACTATTTATTCCTGCAATCTGATTAGTTTTTACTTTATGTTAGGGGTTCTTAAACTTGTGTTATATATATGTACACACATATGTGTATGTGAATGTTTCTATATTGTATCAACTGGTACAAAAGCTGACATTATTTTCATGTTTGGTATTTTTACAAATGCTTATCATGAACACTGCAATATGAGATGTCCACGTATTTCATGAACTGATATTTCTTATTGCATCCACATGCACAATAAAAACTTCACCAATTTCTCTAATTGACTTTCCACTGAAAATCTCAAAGCCATTCTTCCATTTAGTTGCAGCTTCATTTTGTTTTCTGGTTTCATTTACACTAAGAATGTCAAGATTGATATCATTCAGTGTGCCCAGTCATGTGTCACTCATAGAATACCAACGGTGTAGTTAATTTTTAAAAAGTTTAGAAACTGTTAATCTTAGCACTCTGCTATTTTTTCTTCTACTCTTCCATCATCATTACAAAAGCAAAAAGGAATTACACAAGGATGAGGTTTATTTTGTATTTTTCTTTATTTTTATGGACTTTATAGGAGGTAGTCAACGTATTCATAATAAACCTCTTCATGCGTAGCCAAACCTCAGAATATGTACATAGTCTGTTTCTCAGACTGTACTTGAAAACTTTCCAGTATGACAGAGCTTGCCAGAGAAGGTAGAACCCTCATGAACATAGAGTCACCTCCATATTATGAAGGGGCAGTAGGACTTTGTGGTAGAATTGTTACCAAAAAATATTAATAACTCAAATTTCTTTTGTACTTTAAGGTGAATTTTTTGAAATTAATTTTTATTTTATTTACAAAATTTTATTTTCTCTCCTTTCCACTTCCTACCCACCCCACATTGAAACAAAAGAAAAAAGAAACCTTTCTGAAAAATATGCATGTTCAAGCAATACAAGTCCCATATTGACCATGCCCAAAAGTATGCATCACCTTCTGCATATTTAGTATATCACCTCTCTATCAATAGAGAGTTAGTGTTCATCATCAGACTTCTTGATTCATGATTGATCATCTCAGTGATCCTAATTCTTAAGGTTTCCCATGTTATTCATTTTTATGGTGTTATAAATTGTCCCATTTCTTCTCACTTAAATCTCTATCAGTTCATAAAAGTATTCCCAGTTTTCTCTGAAACTGTCCCCTTCATTTTGTCTTACATCACAACAGTTAATATACCATAATTTGCTCAGCCATTCCCCTTCTGGCTTAGATTTGCCTCCTTTGCTGCAATAGAACTACTATAGGGGGCAGCTAGGTGGCGAAGTAAATTAGAGTACCAGCCCTGGAGTCAGGAGGACCTGAGTTCAAATCCGACCTCAGACACTCATCACAAAAACTAGCTGTGTGACCTTGGGCAAGTCACTTAACCCCAACTGCCCTCCAAAAAAGAAAAAAAAAAGAACTACTATAAATAAAATTCTGCATATGTTTTTTTTTTCTTTCTTTGTTCTATTTAGGATATTGGCCTAGTAGTGGTATTGCTAGATCAAAAAATATTTACAGTTTAGTTATTTGGAGGCATAGTTCTAGATTGCTTTATGCTTTGGCTGTACAAACTCACAACTCCACCAACAGTGGATAAGTATATCTGCTCACCTGATGATTGTCATTTCCCTGTGTTGCCAACTTTAACGATCTGATGGGTGTGAGATAGAACTGCAGAGATTTAATTTTAATTTCTCTAATATTTATTGATCTTTAGAACTTTTTATCACTTTGCAATAGAAACTTGGATTTCTTTCCTTGAGAAGAAATCCATATTTTAGCCATTTAAATGGGGAATGAGTACTTTAAGTCTTAAAAAAGTCCTTTTCCATACCATACCAATTCAGTGAGGTAGTGTAAGTGCTATTATCTACATTTTATAGCCGAGAAAAAAAAGAGGTAGAAAATGTAAAGGTGACTTGCTTGTGGTCATTGAGCTTTTAAGTGGCAGATCTTAAGCTCATTCTTTACTTCTCCCTGCCACGTGTTAAGTGCTGGTTGGTTGCCAACTGGAGCTGTTTTACAAACCTGGTACCTGACCTGGAAATGAGCAAAGTATCCTAATGAATGGCAATTCATTGTTGTCAGAAGTCATTACCTTTCTTAAGTGACACCTTTTTCTGTACCTGTTTATCTGTTGGTTATTTATATCAAACAGCATCCTCTCTCAGCAGTGAATATCAGGAACTGAACCCACACTTTTGAGAGTCAGTAAAAATAGGGAATGTCATTGGAAAACCCCATAATTTAGGAAAAGAATGATTGGGTTTGCAGTCGGCTTGTCAGTGAGAACTTGGCAATATGGGATCAAATGAACTTTCCTTCCCTTTATTTTTATTTTCTTTTTCCCCAGCATACTCAGCACTTTGCCACTTCTGGACCTTTGTCCTCACTGTTCCCTAGGTTGGGAATTTCATCTCTTCTCTTTTACCCAGCCTTCAAAAATCCAAATGTAGGACCACCTACTTCAATCAGCCAATCTGTCAGTAAATCAACAAGCATGTATTAAGTACTTACTATCTGTCATACACTGTGCTAGGCACCAAATATACAAATACAACACATGATGCATACTCTCAAGGAATTACAGTCAATTGAGTGAGACACCAAGAAAACACACACACACACACACACACACACACACACACACACACACACACACGAAATATAAAGAGAGTAAATTCAAGGTGGTTAGGGGGCCAGAGCATTAGCAATTAGGTTGGGTTTGGAAGCAGGAAAGGCTTCATGTATAAAGTGATTCTTGAACTGTATCTTGAAGAAAGTGAGAGATTTTCTGAAGTGGAGGTTAGAAATGAGCATGTTTCAGACCTTGTGATGACAAGCACAAAGGCTTAGAGGCAAACAATAGGGTGCCCTGTATTAGGGACAGCAGGAAGGCAACTTTGACTGTATTGTGGAGAGAGGACATAGTCATTTATAACAAAATTTATCATTTATATTAATATAATTTATGGTAAAATAGATTAGAGGCAGGCTGTAAATGACTTCGAAAGCTAAACAGAGGACTTCCTATTTCTTCCTAGAGGCAATGGGGAGAATTGACTGAGTAGCAGTGTAATTTGGTCAGATTTACACTTAAGGAAGATCGCTTTGGTGGTAGAGGGTGGACTGAAGTGGGGAGAGACTTGAGGCAGGAAACCAATTAGCAAGGCATTGCAGTATTCTAGTTAAGAGGGCACAAGAGCTAAGATGGCAACCATATGAAAGGAGAAGAAAGGGTAGTTGTGAGGGATATTATAGAAGTAAAAAATACAAGATTTAGCCATGATTGTATTATATAAGGGATAAATATAATATGTAAAATTAAATAAATATAAATAAAAATTTAAGCATTAAATTAAGTTTATGAATCTGGGAAATTGGAAGAAAGGGATGTTGCCTCCTGTAAAGAGAGGGGAGTTTGTGTTTGGGAGGTAAAAGTTCCCCATGGGTAATGATGTTAACTCCTCATATGATTTATTTTTTATTTCTCTTATATTTATGTGACAAAGATTTATGTGATAAAGACAGACTGACTGTAGGTGCTACTCCTTGCAACACACAGATATTCTCTCCTTGGTTCCAGTGTTCCACATTGAAACTTGTGGGGATCCTTTTGCTGACCATATAGAGCTCATTGCTGAGGTGTTTTTATTATGTGATGATTTTTTAAAGTTCCTTAATTTACCTGCTGAGATGAATATTCAGGGTTTTCAATGGAAGATGAGAAGTTGGTTGCTAAGCCAGAACTCAGTGGTTAATACAAAAGACAATAACCTGTGCGTCTTCTCTTTTCTTCTCGGCAGCAACTTAGACATAAGTGGTTTGAGTGACTTCCCAAGAAGCATATGGGAGAAGAGCAACCTGCCCCATTCCCCACCCTATCATGCTGTCCATGAATACATGGTTATCTCTCACTCTTTGATAATTCTACTTTCCTAAGTAGGTTACCAAGCAACAACCTCAAGATATTGAGAATTTTGTGAGTTTAGAAGCTTTCGGGGCCCCATCAAACTTCCAGTGAACAATCTAAGCAGATTTGAGGGAGTATAAAGTATTATTAGAGCTATAGTACCTGACAGCAAGGAAGCATCTTCCTTGGGAGTAGAGAGACACACCAAGGACATATGGTTATGAAGAAAGCATCACCTGAGGAAAGGCAGCTTCAGGGAAGGTGATCATTTGTGTAGGAGAGAAATGCTGGAGACTCTGCCCCAAGGGGACTCTGGAGAGAGAAAGGACTTCCTGTAGTACCTCTCTGAGGAGTTGGACTCTTAACCAGGAGTCAGAAATCATTCCTTTGCCTCACATGTTCCCTGACTATTCACTACTGTACTCTAAGTTTGCACCCAGTCTTTATACAGACCCTATGTATAATGGTGGGAGTGGGAGTCACAGGTTTCTAGGGAAAAATATTTTGTACTAATTGTTCTTACATTATCACTTTGTTAAAAGCTAATCAAGCCTACTGGCTGAATGGTTAATGGGAAGCACACCAGTAGGAACTCAGGGGGTACAGTGTTAGAATATGACTCCACAGCAATGTCCCTAGAACCCTCAATAGCAGTTGCTCCTTTGGGGAGATACACACACGTGTGTGTGTACATACACATATGTGTATATATATATATACAATACATGCATATAGACATATGTGTCTATATTTATATAGATGTATATGTGCACATATGTATGTGTGTATGTAGTTAAATTGAAATTAATTAAATTTAACACCCTTAATCTGACCCCTCTATCCTGTGTGTTTTATGAGTACTGCGCCTTTGTCCCTTTCTAAATTTTTACCTTCCATGGTACTGGCCATATCTAGTCAGCATAAACACTCAGTAGTTGGTTATTTAATTGAATCAAATGTAATCACTGATATTTGTGGACTAAGTAAGGGAAAAGGAAAGAGAGAATCTTCCCAGGTGGTTCTAGTTTAGATTACTCTGGATGAGAACATGCTTCACATACATTTTGCAGATAAAAAGACACAATCTAATTCAGACAGTTCCAGTTTTAACTGTGTACTGTTCTAGGCAAACACATTAAAATGAGTAGTCTGCCATTGGTAAGATGCCTATGGATGATTCACTCTTTAAATACACAAATTATTTCTACCCTTTATCCTGGAAATTTACTCAGAACTGAGACACATGTTTCAATAAATATTTAAATACTTTTAAAATGCAGTTTCATTGGTGTCGGGGAACTCTTCCTACTAATACAGTTTCTCGCACTCTCACACTTTAATAATAAACAATTCTGTAATTAAGTTTTGCTACAAATATGCCTCCACTGGCCTCTAATCTTCTGACTTATAAACCTCTCCACATTTAGCTGTAAAGGTTTCTGAATTTCAGTCATATAGTCTGTCATTAGATCTATACTTGAATCCTTTCCAGGCTTGGCCTTCAAGATCAGAGGGTCTCCTTCATACCAAGAATAGCCATCAGCAGACTTTAGTGGAGGCATTCAATAAATTTTTGTTCCTAATAAAAAGATAACTTTCCTTACCAAGGTTCACAATTGTGACCAGATACCTTACCCAAAGGAGGATTTGCTCTCAGTAAACATTAATTTCCTATATCTGTATGCAAATTGGTTGATAGGCCTGGGGAAGTCATGATATGCCTTCATGAATGTTGTGTTTGAACCACAGCTCTGATACTTGAACTTCTGGTATAGACTTAGGGTAGCACCTTCTCCTTTCTGATCCTGTTTCAACATAAGCTAAGTGAGAACACTTGGAAGCCTCTGACTCATAGGGTTGTAAGGAAAGTGAATTGGAACCTATAACAACTATATAACAAACAAATATAACAAACTCTATAACTTCTATGAATGTTGTAAGACATTTTGAATTGACTGCTCCGATAAGCATATTAAATTCATCTTGTCCGAAACAGATAGTCTCTTTTCCTCAAAACCCACCTCTGTTTTGAACTTCACCATTTCTTTTGAGTGTATAGCCATTCTTCCAGTTTACCTGGAGTATCTACCTCATTGTCATGTTTCTCTCTCTCACCTCACGTACCCAATCAGCTCCCAAATATTTTGATTTTACTCTCATAACATTTTTCATATCTATCCACTTTTTTCCATTCACATGGTCACCACCCTTGTTCCAATAACCTCTTCATTCATCTCATCCCAAATCTCTCCTCTCCAATTGCTCTGCCAATGTGATCACAAAGGATCACAGGATAATAGATGTTAATGTGGAGGAACCTTAGAAGTCATTGAGTACCCACTCCCACCTTTTCTTTTTGTTAGTGAGGAAACTATAGCAGAAAGAAATTAAAGGACTTACCCAAGGTCACACAGTAGAATTGAAACTAACTCTGAATTTCACTGGCTGTGTTTATTATGCAACCGACTCACCTAAGTCATTACAGCCTAGATCTCACCATGTCACTCATCCACTCTATAAACTCAATGACTCCCTTGTTAACTCTAGAATCAAGTACCAATTCTCTTTGGCATTTAAATTTCTTCACAACCTGTCTCTAGTCTACCTTTCCATCCTTATTATAAATTGTTCTTCTTCATGAACTCTCTGGTTCAGCCCAACTGGCCTTCTTGTTGTTCATCATCACAACTCTGTCTTCTGTCTCTGTATTTAGCATGCACTTTGCAAAATCTTCCCTCTCTGTCCCCAGCTCCTGGAATATATTTCTGCCTTGGATTCCTAGTTGCCTTCAAAGGTCAGCTAAAGTGCCATCTCCTACATAAGTCTACTTTGATGACAACCCCCCAAAAAATTGTTAGTACCTCCCTCCCAAAATTCCTTGTGTTTATTGTGTACATATTTGTGTAGATATAGAATATAAGCTCCTTAAGGGCAGGTACTATTTCATTTTTGTCTTTGTATTTCTAGCACAGTGCCTGCATATACTAGGTATTTAATATGTATATGTTGATTGATTGATCAATGAAATAAGTACTGATTTCATTATGGATGGGGGAAAAGTGCCACATGCAAACTCTTCAAACTCCCATTCCTGGCAATGCCTAGATTGTTTAACCTAACTCTTGGCACAGTTAGTAGTCTAGTGCACCTTGGCTCGTCTTTTTGTTTGGTGAAATTGACCACAGTTGTTGGGATTGGAAGGATAGTTGGACACTGCAGACCCAAAAAAATGGTCAATCCACTTAGCTTCAAAGCCCACTCACTCTGCCTTTGTTCCCCTTTCCTGGTTTACACTGTACAAAGTGAAGTCATTCTCTTTTTCTAGAAAGTGACTGTTCCATGGGCAAAAGACATAGTAAGCATTTGCTATATGTATGTTTTAAGTCAGCTCAGTGAAGCCTGGGAGAGACACAGCCTTGGGGAAGCTAGCTTGGAGTCTTTACTCTGCCAGTAATTGACTGTGTGACTGCACAAGTCTCCTTCCCTCTTCAGATCTGTTTCTCCCTCTGTACTGTATAGGAAAGGGCATTTTTCTGGGAGTCAGGAGAATTGAGTTCTAGTTCTTGTCCTTTTACAACTCTCTGTGTGATCTTGGACATGTTGCTTGATCTCTCCAAGCCAGCCAGATGTGCACTGACCAGTCACTTTAGTAAGCATCCTGGAGGATTCTTGTTCACCTGGATGATACATCCACCTCCCCAACCCCAGGTGCCCAGGATCAACTGAGAAAGACACTAAGCTTCCAGAATATTTGCTGCTCCAGTCCCTGTTCTTCTATGCAACTGTCAAAATAAAGAATAGAAAGACCTTCCAATCACCTAGCAAACTTATGCCCCAATAATAGTAATGGAATTTAAAGATCCCCCCAACCCAAAAACCAAGCCAATACAGGAGCATCTTTAATTCCATTACTATTACAGCCCCTGGGGTACTATTCCTTATAAACCTCCTGTAGAGTGTCTTACCTGAAGGTAGGAACCACATTTAGATGGTTCTGATCACAGTATAAAGATAACAATTGAGATGATACAGCGTTTTGATTAACTATGAAAATCTAATACTTGAGAAAAAAATTACCTACATTTTTACCTTTTAAAGTGGTTTTTAAAGTTGTTCTTACCTATTAAAAAATAACCTAGCTCTTTATTAGCTGTCTGGCCTTGGATAAGTTGTCTGACCCCTCTGAGCCTGATTAGAGTTATAGGTACAATGGGGGTAATAGTACTTTAACTACGTAACTTTACAGAGCTGTTGTGAGACCTGCATCTCTAAGATCAGGTTGTTCTAAATCATGAGTACTCTGATCTTGCAGTGTTCTCCGTAGCCTTACTACCCCATCCCTCCTGAGGCAGATTTGACAGTTACAGATATTTAGGCAAAGATTATCCCTGCCTGTTGATAAAAATAAGGCTGCTTTAATTTGGGAGGAACACAAGCATGGACTGTATAGTCAAGCCAGGATGATTTTAGGGTATGTGCAGAACAGCAAGATTCAAGAAGCCAAAGAGTCTAAAAGGAGCAGAGACATACTGAAGGCTGTTCTTTAAAAGACATTAGCCCTAGGAGACCAGTATTGTAAATGATCTCCATTCTCCCTTCCTCATATGTAACTTTGCCAGAATGCTGAGATATTAGCTGAGAATGCTGTGTTATGCTCAGTTCAAATATCTCAGCAATATCAATCGATGACCAGATTGCCAGTCACCCCCAGGGAAGAGAATGATCAGAAGATGTGGTCCAGTGCCTTTAGAATAATAAGGCCTAGATTCCAGTTTCAATGTCTCTGACACTTATCACTAGTATCACCCTAACTAGGCATGAGATTCACTTTGGAGATCTTGTTTCCTCCTATAAATGAAGAAAATTATCCATGAACAACTACCTGCTTCACAGAGATATGCTGAAAGTACTTGGTAAATCTTAAAATGCTATTGAAATTACTCTTATTATTCTTCCTGCTGCTGCCATGACTGTTCAGTTTATTGTTCTTCCACCACTAGTTGTTGTTGAGGGGAAAAAAGACCACTGACCACTTTCTGTACAAACCTGTATGAATGACTGTAGCCATGAGTGTTTGTAACAATGCAAATATTGACTTCTTATTTCAATAGATATCCAGATTTATTATCCCTCAAGGTAAGTATTGATTTTACCTTTGTCTCAGTCAATATTTGCCTCTTAGGTCAATACATGTGGATATTCACCTCAGATTCAGTCAATACCCATTTCATATTACAATATATGATGTACGTATATGAAAATAAAGGACATAATTATAAGGAAAGTATAGTAGTAGATAGAAGAAACTTGGAGAAATATGAGTAATTTCAGGGGTTTTTTTGTATTGCTTTCTTAAAATTGAATAGATTCTTTTTTCATTAAATATGTATTTTTATCAGAACTAGTATTTTGAAGCATGGAATGAGTCTTTTGGCAGCAATTTATATATAATAATTTGTTCACATTTCTATTTCACTTTAAGGTGTGTAGCACTGTTCTTAAAACAGACATGTGACCTAAAAACTGTAAATATAATCCCCATTTTGTAGGTAGAGTTTTATTGTTGCTAAATGGGTCCAGAGAATTTAGGTGACTTTATTACAGAGCTCACAAAAAGAAGAGAAGAGGACCTAAACAAAGACTTTTAGAAATTTAAATGTTCATAAATTTAATTATGAAATATTAATTACAGATATAATATTTGATATTGTATCTACATGATATATATATATATATAATTAAATACATATGAAGACATACATACAGACTCTACTGCTAACAACATCTGAGCCTAGCTAAGTCATTCAGCCCCTCTGAGTTGCATTGACCTTGTTTTTTAACATAAATAAGTTGGACTTGTTTAGTTATGTCTGACACTTCATGACCCTGTGGATGCCAGTGCTGTCCATGGGGTTTTCTTGGCAAAGATGTGGATTAATTGAAGTTAAGTGACTTGATCAGGGTCACACAGTCAATAGTTGTCTGAGTCACATTTGAACTCAGGTCTTTCTGACTCCAGGCCCAACAATCATAGGCTTTAACGATCCTCCAGCTTGGATATTCTATGATTCTATGACATCCCATAAGAAGGGAGCTATATCTAAAGTCTGACAGATTCAAATGATTGCCCCAGTTGCCAGCTTCCATTGAGACCAGTACAAGTGAAGTGGCATGTAGAAAGAAGAAAAAAAAACAGACTGTTTAAATGTTTTTTAAAATATGTGAAACACCACAGATTACACTCTCTTCCTTCCCAACACAAATATTGTCATCAAGCAAGCAAGGATGAATGTGGAACTATTGGTTGCCCTCCCCCAAGTGCTCCTATGCTACATACCTCCTATAAAACAGAGACAAAAAGATTTATAGAATCACAGGATTTAAGCTATATGGCACCTGAGAGATTAATTATTTACAAACCTTTCTTTTTTCAGAGGAGGAAACTGAGGCTGAGAAGAGCCAATAGTGGCATAATCAATAGCCAGAATTTCAAGTCAGTTCCTCCCACTGGTAGTTGAGAGCACCCAGAAATTCCCCCTTTAGAATATGACATTTGAACGAAAAGCAGGTGGAGTGTCATATATAAGGAACAGCAAGTAATCTAGTGTAGCTAGAACATGGAATGCACAGCAGGGAGAAAGTATAAGAAAAGTAGGAAGGGGCCAGGTTGTAAAGGGCTCTAAATCCAAAAAGGAGATTTTATATATTCTCCTAGAGGCAATAAGGAGCTGCTGGAGATTATTGAGTAAGGGGTAATGGGGCAAGAGCTGTACTTTAGGAAAACCTTTGGCAGCAAAATGGAGGATAGATTGGAGTGGGGAGAGCCTTGAGTCAGGAGAACCAATTAAAAGACTATTGCATTAGTACAGGAGCATGGGGAAGAGTCATGGATAAACTTGAAATGGATGAAGATCCTGAAAAGGGTGCTAAGAAAAAATTATCACACAGCTAGGAAGAGAACCAGAAAAGAACAGTCATGAAAACCTAGAGAGGAGAGAGTATCCAAGAGAAAAGGGTGATTGACAGAGCCAAAGGCTACAGAGAGGTCTAGAAAGAAAAGGATTGTGAAAAGACTATCAGATTTAGCAGTTAAGAGATCACTGACAACTTTGGAGAGGGAAGCTTCAATTCATTGATGAGGTCAGAAGCCAAATTTCAAAGGCTTAAAAGAGAATAAGAAGAGAGAAAGTAAAAGAACCACTTATGGGTCATTTTCTCAAGAACTATAGCCCAGAAAGAGAAGAGAGATGTGAATAAAAGCTAGTGGGGATAGCTTGATCAAGTGAGGGTTTTTTAACCTTGGAGGAGACATAGGTGTGTGGGTAGGAAGTAAGGACTCAATAAATAAGAACAGATTGAAGGTTAGAGAGAGAATGGGGACAAAAGTGTAAATAATGTCTTGAACAAGATGGGAGTGGAAGGTATCAAAGATACATGAAGAAGGTTTGGCCTTGGCCAGGAGAAGGGCTATCTCTACCTTCTATGCAGTAGTAAAGGAGAAGAAATAGAGGGGGGTAAAATAACCTGAGAGAAGTGAGATGAAGAGGAAAGGAGAAGGAAAAACTCCCAGGAAAATGGCCTCAATTTTTGGAGTGAAATATGAGACAAGGTCATCATTTGAGAGGTTGAGGGTGAGAAATTGCAATGAGAGGCTTAAGGAAGGATGAAAATATTTGGAATAGCTTCTATAATGATTAAGATAGGAAATTGATTATGGAGTTATAAAAGGATTGCTTTGCTTCATCGAGAGCCCAAATGAAATCCTATAACATGAATTTGTAATGAACCCAATCAGAGAGAGAGAGACAGAGACAGAGACAGAGAGAGAGAGAGAGTATGAGATTTTCTCCCCTTCATCAGCTTGTGAATAGAAGTGAAGGAGGATTATGGGAGTAATCCAGGTTTGGGGTTTGGCAAGGCATAATCAGTAACAGGACAAATGGACCAAAGATTTGAGAAAAGAAAATAATGTAGAGTTCCATTGGTTCTCTAGGGGCCAAGAAAAGGAAGGGAGGGCCAGTGCAGTGTGATAGCTTGGGAAAAAACTGAAAGATAGAGGGACTGAAAGTCATGGTGAGGATAAAGAGCTTTAGAATTAATAAATGTGAAAGTGAGACTCTTATAGGAGATGGCAATATCCCATTTTACAGGTGAGGAAACTGAGGCAAAAATAGTTCAAGCAACTTTCTTAGGGACACACAGTTTTAAACTCAGGCATTTTTCCAATTTCCTCAAATGGTAGTGTTTTCCCTTCTGAGATTTTTTTTTTCATATACTCCGTATTCATCATATATGTAGCTAGTTATTTACATCTTGTCTCTCCCATTAGAATGTAAGTTCCTTGAGGGCAGCAGGGATGTTTTTTGTCCCTCTTTTGTCTCCCTTGTGCCCCCAGTGTTTAGCATAGTACCTAGCATATATAATAAGCACTTAATAAATGCTTATTGACTTACTGATTCATTGACCAACTAGTAATAGGACAATTGAACCATAGTTTGACCCCAGTCTGGTCCTTGAAGTTCCTTTGGCTTGATAGGACCTGCCAATGTTTCTGCTCTGATGGCAAAACCTTGAAAATCCCAGGCTATACCAATGCCAATTTAAGGACTATTCAAAAAGGGACCATCCAATAAAACTAAGTGGAAACTATGCTAAAAATTAAATTTCAAAAAAAAAAAAGCACAAAAACCATTCAGGTGTTTTTAATAATAAAATTTTATTTTTCTAGCCTATCAGACTTTGAAGTAGAGAGAACATTTTATTTAGACAGAGATGGCATGTTCAGGTTCTAGCTTTGCCACTTCCTTTAGCAAATCATCCTTTCTCTTTCTCTGTATTCTCTGTCAAATGACCTACCATTGTTCAATACTAGTTAATCAGTCAGTCAAATGAGAGGGTGGAACTCACTGTTCCCTCAGGACCCTTCTATATCTAAAACCTGTGATTCTGCATGGGTCCAATACTTTACAAATGAGTTAGAGTTTTGAAGAAATGACCTTTTTTTAAAAAAAGGTTGAGATTTTTTACGACTAATTCAGATACCCACTTTATGTATTTTACATGTGATGAAAGGCCTCAGCTCATCATTTTTTAGAAATCAAAGCTGTGGTATTCAAACCATCTTCTTTGGTTTGTCAAAGGGAGCTCTTTGCCCAAGCAGTCAAGCTGTATTTGTTTAAAGGAACCCAGAGGGGACCTGTCAGGAGCTTGGAGATCCATTGTTTTTCAATAGACTGCCTCAGCCTCTCCAACAAGTTTTCTTGACTCTCTTTCACCCTTAGTGTTCATAGGCTACATCAAATGTATTTGTTTTGCTAGAAAAACAAATCTATATGCATTGGCTACAGTTGTATGGCCCCCAAACCTTTCAGAATAAAAGGAACTTTGTTGTTGTTGTTGTTTTTTTATATAATTGAGAAGTGTAGTAAGTAATGATCCATCCTGGGCTGGGAAGAATAATACCACCATTACCTGCCTTGTAGGAAATCCTAGTTCTACCACTATTAACATATAAAATTAGTTGTTACCTTTTCCCTTGTCCTGAAGCTGTTTCCTTATCTGGCAAAGAGGGGGCTCGACTAGATGAGGTCTAAAGTCCTTTAGAATGCTAAAGGCCTAAGATTCTGTGATAGCAATTGTCCTACCCACCTCCCAGAACTGATGGGGATTAATGAGCTTGTGGAGATGATGTAATCCAGTGCCTTCAATTTACAGATGTGGAAACTGAGATCGAGAGAGGTTAAGTGAATTGTTCAGGGTCACAAATACAGCAAGCAGGAAAGCTGGATTTTGAGTTACAGTCCTCAGACCCCAAATCAAGTGCCCTTCTTATGCATGATGTCTCCTTTGTTTCTTGTACTGCTAAGGGTGGACATGCCTTATTACCCTAAAGCATCACAGTGAGGTCAGCTGCTTCTATGCTCTCTTCCTGAATCCCTATTTATTTAAGTGATATTTAAGAAAGCAGGAATAATGGGGAGGAAAGCATTTGTAATGTAATGTAATGCATTTGTAGTCAGGGGCTTTAGGTTCTGACCCTGACTTTGTGACCCTGGACAAGTCACTCTACCTCCTAGGCCTCATTTTCCTTTTTGGTAAAATGAGGACATCTGGGTAATTGACCTTTCAGATTCCCTCCAGCTCTAAACCTTGTGATGCTGTAAAAGTAGTGGTCAGTTCATAATAGCTCTTTGGGCCTATATAAATATAGCCCCCTGCAAGTATGGACTTGGTTGAAGGATATCAGTGTGTGGGAGCCAGATGCTTTGTGGTGAGCTCCCCTGGGAGGTAGCAACTGGAAGCTGGGATGCAGATAATCTTAGCTCTGACTAGAACAGTAGCAGTGGATTCAAAGAGCTATGAAATCCCACTCAAAACGAGCACCGGCTGCAAGAATGGATTTGAAATCAGATCCTTCAGCCGTGACGCAAGCGTCAGGAATGCAGAAGCAAGTGCAGGGGCAGCTGGAAGCCTTTTCTCATTTCTGTAATCCCATCCAGCTCTATCTGTGCCTTCTTTTTTAAGCATGCGATGAGCTTACATGATGAAAAAGTACCATGCCATGTAAGTTAGGAAATAGAGAGCTAGGGAAAGGAAATGATTTACCCAGGATCACACAATAGAATGGCAGAGCCAGGACGCATACTAAGGATTAGTCATGTTGCTTCTTCCAAAGTAGTTCCTTTAAATTAATGAAAGCGAGTCGCCTATATTTGTAGTTCTAGGTCACTGAGAATTGTGTAGAAAATTTGTCTTTGAAAATAAAATAAGAACCATCATTGAATTCCTGTTTTTTTCCTTGGCCACCACGAAGCAGATTTTTCTGGCCATCAAAACCATCCTTCCCTTTGAAAAGCAGGAACTCTCAAAGGTCCTTTCCTACTCAGAATCCTACAACTCTAATAAACCATATGTTTGAGAACCTTAGCGGACTTTGAGAAATTTTTTTGAGTTTTGTGCAATAAATTTTTCTAAATGACTCAATAATAAAAATAGTACACCTTGCAATAACCAGGTTTACACATTGCTTTCCTCCCAAGATTCCAAGTTGGAAGAATGTGCAGGGAGAAGGAAACTGAAGGTGATTACATTGTACAGAGGAGAAACTGAAGGTCAGAAAGGAGAAATAACTTGTCCAGTGTCCCAGCAAATCAGGGTGAAGAGATGGACCTCAAATCAAGATCTGCTGACTCTGCAACTTTTTCTAATGCTCTGCACTAGACTGAACTAAGTTAACATAGTCACGTGTCTGCTGACAAATCTACCAAAATAAATAAATAAGTAAAAAGCTGTTGTTACAAGGCATAGTCTCTGGAACATAATAGTTTTGCTACACTTTACCTGGTTCAAACCATACCTAGAGTATTGTGTTTAATTGTTCTAGGTGCTACATTTTAATTTTTGTAAATTATTGTTATATTTTATATATCTCATCACCTTAATTTCCTAATAAATCCCTTCCCACTCTCTTCCCCACTAAGCAAGCTAACACTTGTAACAAAATAAAAAATTAAAAGAAAAAATAAGCAGATCAGCAAAACTAAACAACACGTCAAGCAAATGCTTCACCTTAAGAACTTCCACATGCTGTATTGTGTACAGAAGGAGATGACCAGGAAGCACAGAGGAGTAGAGAACATGCCTTCTAAGGATCACTTGAAAGAGGTAGAGGTATTTAGCTTTAGGGCGGGGCGGGGGGGGCATGGTGATGGGGAGACAATGTGTTAATTTTCTAAGAATGTGAACATCTGTCACAAGGAAGAATAATTAAATTTATTCTGTTTGACATGATAGAACTAGGAGCAGTTTGATAGTGATGTAAGAGCACATTTCTCCACAGTCAGAACTGTCCAAAAGTGAAATAGGCTGTCTTGGAAAGCAACAAGGTCTCCTCATCTTTAGGAAGAACCTAGATGGCCACCCATCAGCACTGTCGCGGCAGATGTCTGGTCAAATAGAGGTCGAGCTTTTAGACGATGGGATTCTGTGGATCAAAAACAATTTACAACACTGAGTATTTGAGAGGATCGACTTTCGGAGGATTTTGGATTGGTTGGAACAAGGGACTATTTCATCATTACTTCTCCTTTCACAGATGAGGAAAATAACCCCGCCCCCCCCCCCAAAGAAAAAATGGAGAGTACTTATTTGATGATGGTAAAACCAGTACTAAGTAGCAGAACAGGAATTTAATCTCATGTTCTCTGTCTCGGAGTCCAATGTTCATTTTTCTCACTCAAGATCCAGTACTTTTTTCACACTCTTACCTGGGTTATCTGTCCCTGATCTTCAGTTTCTTTGTCTATTAAATAATCTTTGTATTGCTTTCCTCACAAAGTTACTGGGAGGGATGTACTTTATAAAGTGTGAAACTACAGAAATGTGTTGCTATTATTATTAGCAATAATCATTATTGTTCTAAGCAACATCTATATTTTTGTTATCATAGTGATCTCCTGTGGTCATCTAGATAGCCAATCTATGGTTTAATAGGCTTTACAATGTAGGAGTTTATAATCTATAATGTGTGCTTTGATGTGCATACCGAATGTTTGCTGGACTTTTTTTTTTCTTTTGAAATTCAGAAATTTCTAGTTGTGTTGATTCCCCTCGTCAGCATACTTTATCATATCAAAGCCTTTTCAGACAGTGTAAAACTACTGAGTTATGTTTGGGTCATGTTTTGTGGTCTGCCCTTTAATACTGTAGCTTTAGAAATGCAATTTTCAGCCTCTCCTTATTAGAATATGATAAAGTATGCCTGGTCTGTGTCCAGCGCCGCTAATCTCCAGACTGCGCTTCATGAATTAGGCATGAAGATTTGAGTCAATGTACTCTCAAAGACCAATGTTTAGGGAATCATGGATTTTCTACAAGCTGAGGGAGAAATCTATAATAGGAGGAACTGATTTTCAAACATCATATTCCTGAGAAGAAATGACCGGTTCTGGGCCAGAGACAAACAGAATTTCATTTGCAGAATATTCGAGAACCAGTCTAAACCATATTGAACAGTTTAGAGAGTTAGCATGATAATGGTAGGAGCACTAGTAACAGATTCAGAAGCCCTGGGTTCGAGATCTGGCTCTACCACTTACTATGTACCTTTGAGTAAGTTATTTAAACTATTATAGCCTCATTTCCCTCATCTACAAAATAGTGATAATAGTTCTTGCACCTTCCTTCCCAGGATGACTGGGACGAAAACCTTTGTAAAGGAAATGTGGGCCCTTACACTGAATCCATTTGATTACAGTAGCAATATGTATCACCTGATAGGTCATTTAGGAAACACAAGGAGAGTAGATTAAATTTGAGGACAAATTGATCCATAGAATCCCAGGGTTCAGTTGGAAACACAGAGGACATCAAGGCTAACCTGCACCTGATAAGTAGCCATCAAGCCTTCTTTAGAAGAAATACTTAAAATGACGGGAAATCCATTACCTCAAGGCAGCCCTGTCCACTTGGGGACAGAACTGTCAAAAAGACCTTTCTTCTCTTGAACTGGAACTGGATTTGGAGTTGGAGAGTTTTAAATGGAATTTGCAAAGAGGCAACTTTAGACTTTAAAGACTTCCTAGGAATCATGGTTATCTAAAAGTGGAATGGGATTCTTTGGGAGATAGTGTTTTACCTCATTGGAGAGCTTCAAGCAAAGACCACTTCTCAGGAATGCTTTAGAAGGCATTCTTTGGAGATTAGGGTTAGACTAGATGATTGCTAAGGTCCCTTCCAATTCTGAAATATTGTTAATTATTTGATCCACTGAGTTAAGACTGAAAATGCTACTTACTACTGCTGTGGTCTTGGACAATACAAACAATCGTTAGTAGCCATGTACATATCAGCATTAATTTCCCTTCTCTGAGCCTCCAATCCTCAAAATACTTTCCCCTTAAGGCAGTAACAAAATAAGAAAGTGCAAAAAGTGGTTTTATCTCTAGATGGAGCTTATGAAACAGCAAAGTTCTAAGAATGGATTTAAAATGCCCCCTGTGGGTGACATCTGCTTGAACAGTTTAGCCAAGTAATATGTGACAAAGAAGTATCAAACAAATGGATGAATTTATATGAGTCTGTTTGAGGAAATTGAGGATGCTATGGTGGCATTTAAGAACCATATCATTATCCCCAGAAATTGCAAAAGGATTATTCTTGAGGAGGCCACAATTAATTATTAATTTAGATTATACAAGGATAGAAACTGTAGCATCACTGCTAGCTATAAAAATCTAGCAACTATCAAATAACTATCAAGATGTAGCCTAGTTGTTAGAATTAATATCTTTTACTAACTGATACCAAAACTCCAGACTACAGAAAAAAAAGGACCTGAAAATATCCTGTAGAATGCAACCAGTACCAGAACCAGAACATTATCATAGACAGAACTAGTGCTCACAATTATGTGGTTGCTACAATAATTCATAAACACTTAATATTTTAAATAGATGCTGCTATGCCAATTACACATCATCTTCAAATTTCATTGAACAAAAAAGTATTAAAACATAAAGACCTAGCAGAGGAAAAACAAAGCATGTGGGAAGAGGAAGAGATTCCTGTCATCTCTGCTGTGCTATCAGTACCTGACCTTTTCTCAGAGAGCTTTTATTGATCCTTCACAAGAGAGCTCACATCCTGATACTATTATTTGAGCTATGGAAAGCAGGTTTTTTATACAGCTGTGTATTAGTCCATTGAATATTAAACATAAGAGACTAATAGCAGGATAGAGAATTGCTATATCACCCTTTCTTATGAGATACGAATTATACCACATTAAAAATAGCAAAATTCAGTGTCTCAAGATTCTTTGATTTTACTGATGTTAATGTTCTCCCCAGTGACACAGATCCTCACTCTTCCATGGCGTAGAGATACTTGGTTTCCATGAGAAGACAGCTAAGTACTATGGAAAGGGTATTGAATTTATAGTCAAAGGACCTGGGTTTAAATCCTGTCTATGCTCTTAATACCCCAGTGACAGTGGTCAGATTACTTAATTTCTTAGTACAGAGCTCTGTTCCTTCATCTGTAATATGTAAGGTACTTTCCAGCTCTAAATCTGTGATTCTCTGATCCTACCTAACAAAAGTGTTGTGTAGAAAACACTTTATAAAAATGTAAAACATTAGGTAAATATGTAAGAATTATTAAAGTATTCATCTCCTTTTGTTTGGCAGTTGGGCAGTATATTATAAGATTTATTAAAGGCCATGTGCTTTGTAAATAGCTTTACCCATTTGTATAATGTGCATACTATTTAATATAAACCTAGACACTATTAATATTCTAAAAGGAACAAGGGATGATCATATTAATTGATGGAAATTGCAAATAAAAATATTCATAGTCAGTGGCAGTCTCTTCTTTGGAAGGAACAAAGGGATTAAGTTGAAGAGATAGAAATGGCATTGTTAGCCATCTACTTCAGTGATTTTCTCTGTGGATGAGCCAAGAAAGGTGAGATTCTAAGTAGGAATATGAGACTTTGCAAATCCCAGCTGCTGGCTCTGAGGCTCTACTTAACCTGCCGAGATACACATTGCCTTCTTATCCAGTTGTTTTATTAGCAAAACCATTGCATGTTTCTCTACTTACAGTATAGAGTCTCTCTGATAATAAGTTATAAAAATAGGCAAATAGTGGTTTTGCATTTCTGATAAAATGATATACCTTATTAAAATTCAGCTGTTCCCAGTTATCCAAATTAGAGAAACTCTTCCATTAGGTGTATTATGATGTTTGAAACTATCACGCAAACAGAATTAATGTTGTGTCGGAAAGAAGGGTATCATGGGGTTTCCCTGTTTCTTGAGCACTTGGTAATTATCTTCTACCCTGGTTAGTTTTTATTGACTCTACAATAAAAAGCTTTTTTTTTCCTTCCCAGACTTCTACACGTTTTCTCTGCCAGTAGATGCAATGAGAGGAGCTTATATAAAAGTGTCCTTTCTTTCGAGACTCTTAAGCAGACATATTGGTTTTAGAAGACAATGTTACAATGAAGACCAATACTTAACATGAGATATTGAATAACAGAAGTTCGGGGCCCCCCACAAGCTTTGATCATCATCTGAGTCTTTTTGTTTGGTGGATTTAGAGCCCAAGGTCTAGAGAAGGGAAAGTACTAGCAATCTTTGATATCCCATTGTGATACTCAGCTTCTTTTGTATATTGTGACTATGCCTTAAAGTCTTTTTTTTTTTCAAAAATTGTCATACTATTTGTTTTTTATAGTAGTCACATATGTGTGCTAGAGCCTGAGGATAGCATCGATCATTAAGTTGGAGCTATAAATTAAATAGCCATCACCCTGACAGTTTGTACAATCGTAGAATATAAAAGTTAGAGGAGATCCCATAATTTTGAGCCCAGAATTTTTGAATTAGAAGGAAGTTTAGACTGTACAATATTGGAGCTGAAAGAGAAATAAAATATCTAAGTTAGAAGTGATGTTATAAATAACACCAAAATATATATCAACTTGTATATAAAAATCCAGCTGCCTCATTTGACAGATGATAAAATTGAAGTCTAGATATGGAAAAATTATTTGTCCAAAATAGTAAACATTAGCCATAATGGCTAAGATGTGAATAGTCATTGTTTAAAACAGTGGTTTAGGCATTTGGTGATTACTGTTTGGCCTGAAACTAATACCAAGTTCAAATGCAGTTTAATAGTAGAAAAAAACCTAAAACAACCATATTTCTAAGAGATGGACCATCATAATTGAGTTGGAAGATAGACTTGTTCTGTGGTCTCTGTTCCAGTTGTAGGTGTCAAAATATAACTTTATTAGTGGCCATTTCTTATATTTAACAAAACATTTAAAATTATATTATTAACTTTACCCATCATGTCTGTATTTATCCAGGTAGTCATTCACTGCTAGTTATAGAAAATCTATGAGAATACTAAAAAATATGTAATTGAAGATTATTGGAATTTTAATGAACATTAAAATAGGTAAGGGAACTTTTCAACAGAATCTGCTTATGTTTACACGGAATTAGGTCCAAGTTCCATTACTAACACTTAAGAGTCAGAAAGGTTAGAGCTGGGAAAAAACCAAAGAAATCATCTAGACTACCCCCACCCACCCCCATCCTTTACATTAAAGAGTTGTAAACTGAGATGCAGAGACTTTAAATTATTTTCCCTATGTCACACAAATAATAATTACTAAAGTCAAAATTTATACTCAGGTCTTAATAACTCCAAACCCAGTGTACTTTCCACCTACAGTAGCCTTCAGGTCAACAACTCTCCCTAATTTCAGTTCTTTCTTTCTGCGTAATGAGGAAAATGATGCTTGTACTATTTATATCAGAGATGTTGTGATGAAATAATAACTACTATTTCTGTAAAATGACATAGTGTTGGACCAGGATTATAGTCTTAGCTTTGCAATCAACTTGCTGTGTTAACTCAGGCTAGTCATAATCCTTCTCTGGGTGTTTTGGGAATCACAATCACAAAATAATGTTGAATTTGAAACTTAGAAAGATGAAATGACTTACCTTTTTCACATTTCTTCTTCTGTAGGATTAATGAGATTGGTGCTTCGAAGTTTTAACATTTTATGTTGAGATAGTTTGTATTTCTATTTTAAAATAATTTCTTTTGTCTTGTGTATTAAAACTTCTCTTAATTCCTTATCACTTGGTATGGCCTTCCTGTCTATGATAGCTTTTAGTACCTGACCTATCTTCAGGATTTAGAATGAAAAGCTGTTGTCCAGTCTGTTTTTTATAACTAACTGTCAGGTTAGCATGGAGAATGTCAGCATGGACCAAGTGGCTTTCATCCCCTAAGGGTACCTACTGCAGTTTTTCACCTTGGCTACTTTATACATATATATTCCTACATTTGTATAGCAAACTGGTCTGAAGAATGTTGACTTAGGAATGTTACATGAATTTTTTTTTTTTTTTTTTTTTTTTTGCTTTTTGGAGGGCAATTGGGGTTAAGTAACTTGCCCAAGGTCATACGGCTAGGTTTTTGTTTGTGTGTGTTGTGTCTGAGGCCAGATCAGAACTCAGGTCCTTCTGACTCCAGGGCCGATGCTCTACTCACTTCGACACCTAGCCACCCCCTGTTACATGAATTTTAATGAGTGCTCCTTTGCCAATTGGTTTTAACCTGTTTTCCTTTCCTTTTCATCCTCTATTATATGGCAGCAAATGATGACAGAGCTAAGAGGGTAGTTAGAATGGAGAGCATAGACTATCAAAGCTACATTGAGCCTTAAAGTCCACCCTTTCTCTTCCTCCCTCCCTCTTTTTTTTTTATAACAGTCAAAGCAACTTAGATCCAAAGAAGGGAAATGTCATGTTACAATGGTGAAGCCAGGAATAGAACCAGATCTCTTCCTGACGGGGTTCTGTGTGTAACTAAATTTCACATCTGCTTGAATTCACATCTTAATTTCACAAATAGTTCTACCAGACAACTCTTATCTCTTTAACTGATTTTCACTCAAGGGGCTCCCAGCATGTTGCCTTGATTGGATATTACATTTACAGTTATTCATCAAGCCTGGTTGTTTTCAGTTTCATCCAGAGAACTCCAAACAGTTCAGTAAAAAAAATACTGAGCTGGTAGTCAAGAGCCTTAGATTGCCATGCCTAGGCTGGCACATTCCTGTGTGAACTTGAACAGGTCCATTACCATCCCAGAACATGAAGAGTCTGGACTAAATCATAGGTCCTGTGATGCATATTTGGAACTCTCTTGTAGTTCTAAAATGTTTTAAATTTCCATCCATTTGTGTCTAGGGTTGGTTGTCCTGTCTCTTCCAGCATAGAAACAGTCGAGCAGATCCTCTGACTCCCCAGTCACACAGTGTTAAAAGGTCAAGTGCAGTGTCATGAACCCCTTACATCTTCCTGCCAGTTGGCTTCACCCTTGGTTTCAAAGGGAACAGCCCTGGCTGACTTGCCCAGACCTTTCCAATTTCCAGCTGCTCATTCAGAGGTTTCTGGCTTAGAAAAGATGAAAATAAAGGCATTTTGTGAATCTTTACTTTTTGGAAGTTAGAGGGAGACAGGAAGAAACGTATTTTCTGTGTTCTTCCTTTCCCTTTAGGTTTTACAAATATTCTGTTTTAGGTACACAATTCAGTGGCATGTTAGTAGATTCTTCCATCCTTGAAGTATTTGACAACCAGCAAGAAAACTTGCTTATCTCTTTTGGACAAATAATCTGATTGTTTGGAGGAAAATTACATATGAGGTAGAACCATGCTTACATGTTGAGCATTCTTTCAGTCCGTGAATTTTGTTCAAAGGAAATTAGTGACTACTCATGCTGATAATTTGAATATTAATGACCTTCCCCAACATTTCCAGCTCTTAGAATTCAACTTTCATCTGTGATGTAGTGTATTATAATGTCATAGCAGAAGTTTTTAGCCCCCTTTTTGAGGTGCTACAGACCCCATTGACAGCCTAGTGAAGTCTGTGGACCCCTTCTTAGAATATTATTTGTAAATGCATAAAATAAAATACTTAGGAATACAAAGGCAACCAATTATATTTAAATATAGTTATCAAAATATTAAAAGTTCATGGATTCCAGATTAAGTTCCCATGATTTAGCAAAAATAGTTTCCCCTGGGATCTGAAAAATTTTTCATAGAATCATAAGATTTCGAGCTGGAAAAATGCCTTAGAATATCTAGTCTATCCCCTCACAGTGGATTTTGGCAATTAATTATCTCATTGTTTCACTAACCATCTTTACCACTTTCTTGATCATGACTCCCTTCCCTGGCCACAACTTCCTTAATAAATATTATCTCCTCAAATGGAATATAAACTCCTCAAGGGTAAGGATTATCTCTCTTGTGTATTTGTGTCCCTGGCACTTAATCTGTTATTTGAAAGGTGGTGTTGTTTTTCAACAGTTTTAGTCCTGTCTGGCTCTTTCATGACCCCATTTGGTGTTCTCTTGACAAAGATAATGGAGGGGTTTGGCATTTCCTTCTCCAGCTCATTTTATAGATGAAAATATGAGGCAAACAAGGTTAAGTGACGTGTCTATGGTCACACAGCTAGTAAGTGTCTGAGATCCAATTTGAACTTATAATGATAAGTTTTCCTGACTCTAGGCCCAGAATTCTATTCCCGGTATGACCTACCTGCCCCCTTGACATATTAATAAATGCTTTTCATTTATTCATTCTTTTAAAAATAATAATCTTATTGATATAGTGTGTTTTACATTATCTTTATATGTCCTTCCCCTGCTAGTAAGCCATCACTCTATAACAAAAAAAAAATAATAAATGAGAAAAATTAGCAAAGCTAGCTAATACTTCTGCTAAGTCTCTCAATTTTTATAATGCCCCATTCTTATGGTCCTCTACCTCTCTAGAGCGGGAAAGAAGTGAGGTGTATTTTTTCATCTCTTCTCTGGAGCCAAATGTGATAATGATAATTACATAGAATTGATGTGTTTGTTGTTATTATTATTGTTGGCTATTATTGTCTTTGTTACTGATCTTTTTATTTCCACCATTATACTCAATGTGATTTTGGGTTTTTTCCTGCTTCATTCTTTATCACATAAACCTTACCATATATCTCTGAATTTGTCATTTCATTGGTTTTTTTATGTCACAATAATATTCCCCTATTTTCATGTGATACAGTTTATTTAGCTAACTTTATTTCTACTTCTTTGCTACCACAGAAAGTTCTGATCACACACACACACACACACACACACACACACACACGAGTGTGCTCATGTGCTGCTATGAATATTTTGGTAAATA